>JANQAP020000003.1:4423556-4440312 GCA_026874005.2 Erythroxylum coriaceum
TCCATTGTTTACATTAGTCTTTTAATTTTAATTTAATTTTTCAGATTATTTGCATTTCATAATTTAGTTTCTTAAACGAAGTTACGTCTAAATTAAGCGGTGTCTAGGCATCAATCCCTGTGGGATAAATATCCGCTCTTTTTACTACAAGTCACGACCCATTCACTTGCAGTTTTTTAGCGTAAAACAAGTAGATAGGTTTTACTATCAACATCCTTCATTGTCCAATCTTACTCCACCTACTCTTAACCTTAATATCTCTGCACCTCCATCGTCGCCTACTCATCAACCTGATTCCACGGGTCAAAAATTGCCTGAAGAACGTTGGATCATCATTGATGATGATTCAGATGAAGAAGGGAGACCTTAGTGTAGACAATTAGATTTAGTGCCGCGATGCCTTGCATCATTATCTGCCACTTCAATTTTTTCAAGAAGTAACTCAGTGGAAAGATGCAGTCTTTTGAATACTTATGTGGTCTACAACTTGTTAAACGAAAATAGGATGAACCTCCTAGCCATGATTTTGAGATTTATAGTGGATAAAGGAAGTCACAATAACACTACAAGAGGGTTGCCTTATGGAATGCTGCTGACCAAAATTTTCACCTACTATGATGTATCTTTTGATGGTTTGGATTCGTATACGCTTACTAAGTTTCATTTTTCCATTCCTTATCGATTTGGATATAAGTTAAAGGACAATGTGTGGGTTGAAAAGAAATTAGAAAGAATAACAGTTGTTTTAAGTCCTACACTAGTACAACAGCCTCCTTCTCCAGCACAACAACCTCCTTCAAAAACCAAAAATTTGGATATTCAATAACAACTGAGGGAGATTAAACTACATCAGGATCAAATGCATAATCAGATTAAGGACATGCAACATCTGCTTCGTGTTCTTATTGAATCTCTTAAAGAATACTTTTGTTAAGACACATACATTTTTCTGTTAATGGTTGTTTTAACATTGATATGACTAATTTTTGTGATTTCTAGCTTATACATATTTCTGATATTTGGCTGTTACTAATGTTGCTTTTGCATATTTTGTGATACTTTGAATTCTTTAACGTGGTCTATTAACTTTCTTGGTTCTTTTTGATAATGACAAAGGGGGAGAATATAGAGAGATATATTTTGAAATTGTGATATATTTTTTGTGAAATTAGATGCCAATTAGATGCTTGACGTATTTGATTTTTTGTAAATTCATGCCTACCTTTAAGTTCTCTGCATCTAATTTTCAAACAATAGGCTCCTACTATTTAGCACTAATAGAAGGCTCCTTCTTGTCAAGATTATGAGTAAGGACTTACATAGAAAGATTACAGGTATCTTTCAAAATCTTTCAATGTTATTTAAATTTTTTGAAAATATATCTATTATTACTTGTCATCATCAAAAAAGGAGAGATCGTTAGCTCAAGGCTTTCTAAATTAATGATTTTGATGATAACAATCAATAATATTTAGTTAGAAAATTCAAATTTATTTGGATTTATTTAAAAACATAATGATGTTAAAAGGATTATATATTTGTTTAAAATAAAAGGATAACGTTTCCTATTTTACAATAATTGTTTTAACAAACTTATTTGATTATGTAGATATGGTCCCATAAAATTTGGAATGGATAAGCTCCTATCATTTCAGTATAAGCAAAGGATCCTACTATTTACTCTATTCAACAGTCAGCTCTGAGATACAGACAAATATTTACTCAAATGTCTAGATTTTTGAAGATACTACCAAAGATGATATCGAAGATATTTTTTAAAGGGAATCAAGGCAGATTTAGTTATTTAAATAATTAAGCAATGACTAGTTGAAGAGAATACCTAATTAAAGAAGAGCTACTGCATTCACAAAGCACACAAGATTTCCTAAAATTCATCAATAGCATCGATATTCTTGAAAGTCATATCCATATCAAATCCTCCATGCCTTAGAAAGGGAAAATACTCTATTGAGAGATACTGTTACTCTTTTAAGTTCACATTGAGCAAATTCTATTTTCATTTATTGAGAACTTGTAAAGGCTAGCTAAATACTACTTGTGTGGAAGGTTGAAGAACCTTGAAAAATATGTATTTGTGAGCTTGGAGAGGCTCGTCAAGTCACTAGTTAGAGATTTATTAGTGAAATAGTCAAGTTGGACATTTGGGGACTGAATGTCGGCTTCGTTATAAGCCGAACCAGTATAAATTGGTTGTTTCGTTCTTTCTCTTTCCTTAACTTTTAAATTTTCGCATGTTAATTACTATTGTTTTCATTTGCATGAGGTTCCTTTCATGTTAAAACTTGACAGGCTCCTTTCATTTTAATAGGCTCCTTCTGTTTTTTAAACTTTAATAGGTTCCTACTATAATAGGCTCTTATCGTTTCATATGATTTGATAGTAACTTGCAAAAATTTTCAGATCACACATAATTCACCCTCCTCTTGCATGTTTTTATTTTATCAATGTCCCCCATAAAATAGCCTAATGCTAACCTTTTCGTTCATTGTCATCCTATAAAATGGAAAACATAACAATTAAAAATAAGATTAATATGCAGTAATGGACAACCATCTTACCATCTTCATTATTATCACAACCTATCTTACCATCTTCATTATTATCACAACACACATTCACATCAACCAAACCATAACACATATCTTGACAGAACACAAAACCCTATTTAAAATGTTAGACTCAAATATAATCATCACAAAGCAAAATATATAAAAATCATCGCAAAGGATGTTCCACTTACCTTGGTGGACGACAGAAGCAGTGATTGAAGAAGGTGGAAGCAACAATTGAAGAAGTCGGATGATGACAATAGCAGCGATTGAAGAAGACGGAAGGAGAGGAAGCCCCAAACGATGACAAAAAATCATTAGGGGGCTTCGTTTTTGTGTTTTAAATATCATGAAAATGATGTCATTTATTGTGGAACAAAAGATGTTTTATGTTATTTTAAACAAAAAAATAATCCTACAAACTACTTCATTTTCGTGTTACAACATTTGGGGACATTTACAAAAATCATCGTTAATTGTTGGCGATGATTTCCATAAATGTTGCCAATTCTTTTAATGTCTATCTAGTTATATTTTTAACAAATTTTTTGTTATATATAATTTCTATAAAATATTATAGAATTTATATATAATAAATATAGTTTTGTGACACCATATAAAATTGTCAAATCATATATTTTAAAAGAGATAAATAAAAAGTATAAATTTATGTAATATAAATTAATTTTGTGTTTTTAGTTTATAAATTTTTAGATGACATTTCTGTTAGCTAAATTTATTTTTAGACTTACAATCATTGTCAATAATATTAAATTTAGTTTTTAAGAATATGATATTAATATTTAATATTGATTTCCATTTTTACTATATTGTAATTATTTTTTAATTTTATTGCAATAAATATAATTATATTTGCTAATTAATATAATGTTATATGAATGTATAGATAATAATTATAATTAGTATAATGATTTATGAATATATAGATAATAGATAAATTTTCTTATATCTTACTTATGTAATATATTAGTCTATTTAATCATAATTCTATATTTATTATATATAAATTATATATTGTTATATAAAATGTATATTTTATATATAATTTTTATAATATATAGAGTGTAATATATAGGAATAGGGTTTGGTGACGACTTATAAAAATCGTCACAAAAGTTTCACATTTTTGTCATTAAAGGTTAAGCCAAAATTATGTTGTTTTGTGAAATTGAAAATGTAATGATCCAAACAAAAGATATAAACTGAAAACCTCCCCGTCAAAAGAGTCTCCAAATGCTTCCTAATTAGGGCTGAACCATCAAAGGCGATCTTCTTCTTCGAGTTGGTCAAGTTGCCAGGTATGGGTTCCTTTGTCTTGCTTCTCAACTTTTCTTCTTCTTTTTACCTTTAGTCATTGTTCTGCAATAGGTAGCATTAGCTTTCTCTTGGAGAAGTCAAAGATAACTCCCATCCTAGGTGAAAGCTAACCTCGTGGTATGAAATTACTTGATTCTTTCATACTAACTTAGTGTCTCCAGATTTCCATCTTATAGTTAGAGATCATAGGGTCTTGTTTTAAAGAGACAACTTCAATCCCCAGTCTTCATTAAACTCTTTAGATAAGTCTTCCCTTTTTGTAAATTTGTGCTTAATTGCCCTAAAGTTAATCTGTTCATTGCTTGGAATTCTTGCATCTGTTTTCTGTGTGATTTCTGCATCTTATTGATTCCTTAGGGTTGGCCATATTGTTTATGTTCTTCGTATTTGATGAGGGGCTCAAGGGACCCAACTATTTTTAGCAGAATAGTGGCTTTCGAGGAAAGCACATTTAATTATGCATCCCCTAAATATAGTACATACACATTTAACATTCTCAACCTAATCATATGAAGCAGTCTCAATTAATAGATCACAAAAATTACATTGCTAGAATATTGGAACATTCAAATAAGAAGATTGAATTTTCATAATAAAATTGTTTACATAAATTCATCTCGGAATGTCAGTATGATGACTAGTTTTTGATGGTAGAAATGAGCTCCGATGGGAGGAATGTGGCAAAATTCTCCATGATGAAGAACATATTGATGTACAACAAATCTCCTCATCAAAGTCTAATCACCCCTTGCCTTCAATGGTCGATCTTCTTCTTTAAGGTTTTCAGTATTATCTGAATTAGCTCTCTTTCTTTATTATCTATATCTCATTTTTTGTTAGGAAGCTATTAGATGAACGTCTGATTGTATATTCTATATGCTGTGTAAAGCTTCCTCAAATCTTCAAGATAATATAGATGACAATGTAGGTAGTGGCAATGTCTCGATGGTCTGTACAAGATTAAAGATATCGGTTATTTTGGAATAGCTGTCGATTCCAAAGACTGTGTCTATTCAATCAGGTATGCATGTGTTCAAATTTGGGTTCCTTATACTGTTTGACTTAACTATTTAAGTTCTATTGTTTCTTAGATGAAATGCATTATACGTGTGGTTCATCTAATTTAGTGATCTATACTGCATCTGGGAAATCGTTCATCGTATCTTCTGTTAGTTTAGTTAAAGCCAAGAAGTTGTTGGAAGAGGGTGTCAATAAACTAACACCTGAGGGAAGATCTTTAACTATTTCAATTGATGCCTTCAAATGTGCAAAGAGCCTTCATAGAAATGTATACATAGGGAACTCCTTTACCTATTCAACTGAGTCTCATGTCATTTGGAATCCAAAAAAATAATAGTTTCTTTTTTTCGATGAAATAGGCGTGAAATTTTATTTATTATTTTGATTGTAAGAATTGTTAAGCTTCTACTTAAAATCTTGTATTACTTACCATATATTATTATATTATAATACTTACCATATTTCAATATTTATTGTTTTTTCTATAAGAATCATATATGATCATTATATTAAAAACTTCATGTTAAAACCATTTAAAAATTTTATGACACCATAAAAATTGTCAAATCATATAATTTAAAAGATAAAAATAAAAGTAGAAATCTATGTAATATTAATTAATTTTGAGTTTATAGTTTCATAAATTGTTGAAATGATTTGACAATTTTAGTAGTTAAATTTATTTTTACAGTTAGAATCATTATCAATAATATTAAATTTGATCTTGTTATTTGAACTTTTAAGGACAAATTTTTTCTTGGCCTTTGGAGATGAAAATGCTAAATCGTTGTAAAGGACGAGTCTTTTGTGATGATTCCCATAAATCATTGCCAAAGACATGCATTTAGTGACGATTATGTAAAATGTCGCAAAAAGATAAGTTTTTGGTGACATTATTAAAAATCGTCACCAAAAGCTGACCTTTAGCAATAATTTTCAAATTGTTGCCAAATAAATCGTAACTAAAAGTCACATTTGTTGTAGTGATTATGACTTGAAGGACAGAGGGAAACTCAATAACTATGTTGGATTATATTTTCTATTTTTGTGGTTCAAGGTGAAACAAGTGAACATCATAGACAAAAATGATTATTGGAAAATGCTTTGTCTCATGTGCTAGGCATGAGATAAATTATTTAAATTTTTTAGATGTGTATGTTAAACATCTAATCAATTCTATGTTAAACATCTAATCAATCCTAAGTGTTTTCAAATTATGAGTTTGAGTTTATTTCATGGTTGCATTACTTTTTAAGATGAATTTTTAATTTATCTGAACAATATAAGTAGCAACATGCTAAGATGTACCAACGATTGTTGCAATACTATTGAATAATGATTGACGCAATATTAAGAGAGACAGATTTAACAATAAAGATGATAAAATTTTAAGGAAAAGTTAGGGTTGTAGTCGAACTGTTAACGGAGAGGATTGTCTAATTATTTTGCCCCGAAGAAAAGTCACATAACCTCTTCAAATATCAATAATCACGTGTTTTGTTATCAGTTATATTAATAAAAAATTAATAGAATTACGATTTTTGAAAGTTTTTACATTTATTTAAAAATATTAAAAGTTTTGACCTAAAACAAAAAAGTTTAAAAAGATTTAATACCTTTTGTTATATCAAATTGATCATTTAAAACAACGTCTTTACTGATTAGAAATAAGGTTGTGTATTACTGAACCTCTTCAAATTCTACGTATTACCTTAATTTCTGCTGAGTGTTGTTATTGTTATTTTATTGTAATATCAAAATGGGCAAAAATGTTTTTCTTAGCTTCCTGCATTGAGGTTCGGTATTACATATTCAATATAAAAAAGAAAAAGAAGAAGACTCGGTTCTCCTTGGAATAGTGTTCACAGTCGCAGCTCCCATCTCATAATTTCAGTGGATACCATCAATACTGACACCAACTAAAGAGTCTTTGACATAAAACCTACAGCTGTAATCTCTGTAAGCTTTTGGTTTCTTGAACTAGTCTCTTTATCTCTATACGCAAGTCTCAACTTTGGTTTGCAACGGAGGCAACTTGTTACTGGAGGATTCACCATTTACTGCCCCAGAATTTCCCTGGCTTGTCTTCTCCTCCTCAGCCTTCCCCCACATCACAGCATAAAATCCACTCACGATTATGATTGCTCCAATCAAACTACAAGAATTTAGAACTAATAGTGAAAAATGTTGTCTATACTTGATTCAACTTCTCTAATTAGCTTATGTATGTGTAGTATATGTTTACCTTCCAAGAAAGACTGAATCCCCAAGAAAGATGGAATCTATAAAGATGGCAAAGACTATTCCCAAAGGCTTGAACATGGTAACATAGACAGGTCCTGTCTCGCTTAGGCACCATGCAAATAGGCTTAATAGAAAGGGACCACCAATAGTTCCCTACGTTGAGGCAACTATCAAAATTTCTGAAAGGAAAGTCATTGCATTATAGTTACTTTTTGTGGTCCATATAATTTTTCTTTTCCATTTGGACATCTCTCTAAGTGAGCAGAAAAAATCCATCCAAACCACGCAACTGAAGAAACTAAACAAGAAAATGAAAGTCAAGATACTACTTAATTTCATGTCCTATCACTCAAGAATCCGTTTATAGATTCCAAGGAACACTGTTTCTATGTCTTTGCAAGGATACCAATTTTAGATCATTCCATATACAACAGGTTATAGCATCAGAAACTATTTCACTTGGGTTGGACCCTTCAAATTCATTAAGAACAAAAAAAGCTAAACGCAATTCGCATGCATAATTATGTTAGAAGTGGAAAGAGGAGGCTGGCTCTACTTATAGTGTACAAAACAGAAGCCAATCCTATATCAAGTCTTAACATCCAAGCACTTATCTCTCTAATTGTTAAGATATATGGTATATATCTTATTATTTAGTTTTGGCATTTTTTGATAATTGAACATCTAAGATAATGTTGATGAGTTTAAAATTCAAATCAAAGTGGGATAGAATAAAATCTGCTATCTTGAAAAATTGGATAGACTTAGAACTCTATCTAGAGAAGAACTCTTGTGTGGATTATGTAGGTGGATGCATGGATGTGGTAAAATTGTTGAAGTCAGTAGAAGGACATCGTGCGTGACTTGGAGATTTTGTGTGGGACTCTTCCTTTTTCTATCTTCGTTGGTTGCAAAATCTTTGCGATGATTACTGCTGTGTTGGGTGTTGGCCTTGTGTGACTATACTGAGCAAAAAAAATCATTGAGGGCTTGCATTCTTTCTAGTTGTTGACCGAAATTAAGGAAAATTCAAGCAGCTGGTTTTCTTGAAATAAGTTTGTGTTTTTGTGAGGTTAAATTGTTGGAGCTGCAATTTTAGGTGAATCACGTGATTGGGCTGATGTCTTTAGCTAGAGTCTTCCTTGGTTTTGTCATGATTATTGAGTATTTTCAGCTGTATTTGTTTTAGGAACACAACGCATCTTAGGATGATTGAGTGAGAGCTGCAGAGTTGGTCTTTGTGTTTGACCTTTGGCTGGGTATTCTTCATCTCTCTTCAACGATAATAGTAGGCTGTGTAATCGTTGATGGTGTTGATTTTGGCAGCTGCAGTTTTGGTGGTTTTGGGCAATCTTTGTTGCTGTGTTTCATATGCATAACGTGAATCTTTGGATAGCTGTATAATCTTTCTTTTAGAGGAACAACGTGTTGAAGTTTTAGTGTGTGTGTAGCTAGGTTTTTTGAAATTTTGAGTGATATTTGGTAGCTCATTTTTTGGTGATTCTGTCCAGATTTATAGTTGTGTTTAATGTGATTTTTTAGACTGAATGTGTATTGTTTTTTTAGGGCAAAACGTGGAGAAAATTGTTCCATTGTATAGCTGCATTTCTTTGTATTTTCGCTGCAATTTCTGGGGGTTCAGTGTAAACATTATAGGAAGTCATTGTTGCTGGATTTTTGTGTGAAAACTCCAGAAGTTTTCTGTGGTTGTAGCTCCATTATGTGCAACGTTTCGATGAAGAAACATTTGTTTTTGTTGGTGATTTTTCTATTGCTGTGTGTGGGATGCTCTAGTGACAATATTGGAGGTTTACAACAGATTTCATGGTGGACAACTTCCTAATCTTTCGTTGACAAAGCTAAATTGTTAAGAAAGTTGTTTTCTTTCTTAAGTGTTTTCATTTATGTTGAATTTTTTTAAATCACTTAAGTTGTTTATTTTGTTTCGTTATCATTAAACATTATTTGAGAAATCCTCTGTTGAGGTTAGTACGAGGTGTGTCATACTATTGGGTGTGAAATTCTTTCATAGGTTGTGACGATGAGGAATAGTGTCAAGGGTTGAGTAGTGTCAGCTCAGTAAAGCCTTGTATAAAACTATTGTCATTAGTGAAAGAAATAAGCTGGGTAAGGGCCCTGCAGATGTAGGCAAGGTGGGCCGAATTGTGTAACAAATATTGATGTTAATTTATTTTGTTGCATGTAATTCTTCTGGTTTTTGATTATGCTAGAAACGACTGGCTAAATTTAAGATTTTATGAAACTACTACATCCCGTCGGATTTTTCAATTGGTATTAGAAAGGGTCACTGAATCAGAACTTGATACATCAAATAGGTGCAAATCTTTGTTTCGCAATTATGGCTATAAGAAAAGGAACATCAATCATAAGGCCATCGATATTGAATGGTTCTAATTATCCTACGTGGAAAGCACGTATGAGAGTTTTTATTCAGGCATAGGGAACAAAGGCATGGGATTCAGTGCTATATGGCTAGTCACATCCAGTGATGACTGATGACAAGGGAAAAGTAGTACTAAAAGACCCATCTGAATGGACAAGAGTTAAAGAAGAGAGAGCACTTGGAAATTCTCAAGCCATGCATGCCATCTTTAGTGCTATAGATGAAGGTCATTTTTTAATGATATCAGCCCGTGAATTGGCTAAAGAAGCGTGGGATACTTTGCATACTATACATGAGGGATTAAAATCTGTGATAGCCTCAAAACTTCAAATGTTAGCTGTGAGGTTTAAAGAACTGAAGATGGATGACAGTGAGACAATTTGAGATTTTCATGAGAGATTGCATGATATAGTAAATCAAGCACATCAGCTTGGGAAGAAATACTCTAACCTAAAATTGGTAAAGAAGACGCTAAGATCACTACCTCCAAGATTTATTTCGAAAATTACAACAGTTGAGGAGGCTCATGACATTAACGACTTGTCATTGGAGAAGGTAATTGGAATCTTACCAATTTCGAAATAAATTTGTTAAGGAGTAAACAAGAAAAGAGCAAAGGATTGGCACTACAAGCTGAAACTAGAAAGGGCGTAAATGATGTAGAAGATGAATCTGACGAGAATGAGAATATGGTATTGTTAACATGAAATTTTAGTAAGTGGTTGAAAAGAGCGAAAAAGGACAGATCTGAATTTAGGTAAAACGGTGGGAGTTCATCGAATAACAACTTCAAACAACAAGTCAAAACTCAAAAGGGTGAAAGAAAAGCAAAGAGAATTCAATGCCATGAGTATCAACACTTTGAACATGTGCAAGCGGAATGTGCTAATACCTTAAAAACGAAAAAGGGGAAATCCTTTACGAGAACTTGGAGTGAGAATGAATCCGAAAGTGAATATGGTAGTGAAGAAGATATTGTGAATACTGATGCGTTAGTTGCTTTATATAGCAAAAGTCTAGTTACTTGCTTTACAGCAACTAAGAAGGAAGTAACCGATGACAAAAACATGAGTAAATTAGAAAATTCCAGGAAAAACAAAGATGAATCAACTCAAAGCTCAATCTCAGATTATAATAGTGATGATAGTACTATAGATGATAAAAAGGAAGATATTTATAAAGCCTATGAGTTGATTTATGTTAAATAGGTCCAAACATATAAGAAAAATGAGAAGTTGAAGGAAGAAAACTTTACTATGAAGAACACCATTTAAGACCTTGAAAAGAAGTTGTTATCTACAATAGATGAGCTTAATGAAACAAAGTTGAAGTTGGTCAATATGAAAAAGGGAATAAGAATGTTAAATAGAGGTACCAAAAAGTTAGAAAAGTTATTGAAAATTGGTAAGACTAAAGGAGATCTTCAAGGCATTGGCTATAAAGGAGAATGTTCCAAGTCAAATGATGAGAAAAATGGTATGACCAAATCTGTCCAAGGAGAAATCTAAAAGAAAAATTGAAGATTCATACCTACATGTAATTTTTGTGGACAAATCGGGCACATAAAACCAAAATGTTACAAGTTGTTACAAATAATGTTTCATAGGGTCAAAACTGAAAATCTAGACACTCTCCATTAAATTTCCAGCAACAACTCATGTTATTGAAGCACTCTTGGGTTAGAAAGGTTCAAGTACAAGCACAAAGACGTAGTGAAGGAAAAATAAGAAATTGTCCAGATTCACAGTTAGTTACTGCTTTTGAAGAAATTGTTCAGATTGAGGATAAGTCAGTTACTTCAGATGAAGAAATCAACCAGAAAGTTGATGACCGAGATAATGTGACGAGGAATAAACTCAGGTTTAAATTTCTTCGAGGGGCACAAGGACTGTGTGCTCTACATTTTTGAAGTATAATTTAATGTTATTTATTAAAAACAAAAAACAAAAAATAAAAAAGAGGTTCGCGGAGTTATCGTTTAGGCTTTCTAAATTTTTATTTATGGGTTTTCTAAGGTTCAATTGATTGATGTGTACATGAGGCTATGCTTGATGATGGGGGTTTATGAATTTGATCAATCTTATGAAGATGGAATTGAAGTGAGCAATGATATGTTGACATATGTATTAACTGGTAGTAAATTATTATCTTGGCTTTCTGCTATTACACCACTTAGTTATGATTCTTCTGCTGCACCTACTATTGATTTTTATGCTTCTTTTTTCATTAAGATTGATCACATTGAAGCCATTCTTCATTTTGGTATTGTTTTGTCCAAAAAGGAGACATCATATTGTTTTTGGTGACTGTTCAATTTAGGGGGAGATTTTAAGGTATCTTTGTGACTATTAATCTTGCTTTTGGCATCTTTTTGTCCCAAAGAGGAGAAATTTGGATGATTGGATAATTGTTCATTATTGTTTCTTTGGATGTTTCTTGAACTTGAAGAAGTTGATGGATATTCTTTAGAATTAGATGTTAGATTAAGGGGGAGTTCTTTTCTGATGTAGATTTTATATCCAATTATTTTATTTAGGGGAGTTTCATATTTGTGACAAACAATGCCAAAAAGAGGGAGATTATTAAGATATATGGAATATATCTTATTATTTAGTTTTGGCATTTTTCGATAATTGGATATCTAAGATAATGTTGATGAGTTTAAAACTTAAATCAAAGTGGGATAAAATAAAATCTGCTATCTTAGAAAATTAGACAGAGTTAGAACTCTATCTAGAGAAGAATGATAGGATTTAGACTTATGATCATTATATAATCATATTTCTAAACATTAAACTGAATAACCAGAATCAGACGCAGATCAAATAAACAATTATTTATGTATAAATAAGAACACCGACCTTGATCCACTGCACAGCAGAAGCGTAAATAGTAAAACTTGATGGATTTGTGTTCTTCCAAGCCAAGATCCAGAGATCAAATGGATTATCCTTATGGAACAAAGAAAACTGACAGAACTTTGTTTAAGAGGAATGTTAAGCATGTATCTGGCTTGGGGACCACAACCCTTTTATAATCAGTTTAGACTTATGGATCATTGTGGGTCCATTAACCATAATGACTCATAATGGGCTTCCACACATCATGCCCATACTAATACTTAATTAATATTTCTGTAGGCCCAATTAATTGACTAAAGTTAGATCACATTTTATTAGACCTATAACCGAGATAGAAATCTACGTACATATATTTATACACGTGGCTTATAAAATTCTAACAAAGAACTCTTATGTGGATTTGTTGGTGGATGTATGGTAAAATTGCTAAAGTGGGTAAAGGACATCATGCGTGACTTGGAGATTGTGTATGGGACTCCTTTTTCTGTTTTGGTTGGTTGCACGATCTTTGTGATGATTGCTGTTGTGTTGGGTGTGGGGCTTGCATGACTTTAGTGAGCCAAAAAAATCGATAATGGCCTGCATTCTTTCTACTTGTTGACCAAAATTAAGGAAAATTCAAGTAGCTGGTTTTCTTGAAACGAGTGTGTGTTTTTGTAAGGCTAAATTGTTAGAGCTGCAGTTTTAGGTGAATCACATAACTAGACTGATGTGTCTTTAGCTGGAGTCTTCCTTGGTTTTGTCGTGATTATTGAGTATTTTCAACTATATTTGTTTTAGGAACACAACGCATCTTGGTTGACTGTGTGTGGACTACAGAGTTGGTCTTTGTATGTGACCTTTGGCTAGGTATTCTTCATCTCTCGTCAATGATAATAGTAGGTTGTGTAATCGATGATGGTGTTGATTTTGGCAGCTGCAGTTTTGATGGTTTTGGGCAATCTTTGTTACTGTGTTTCATATGCATTACATGGATCTTTGTACCGTTGTATAATCTTTCTTTTAGAGGAAAACATGCTAAAGTTTTAGTGTGTGTGCCACTGGGTTTTTAGGAATTTTGAGTGATATTTGGTAGCTCACTTTTTGGTGATTCTGTCTAGATTTGTAGCTGTATTTAATATGATTTTCTGGATTGAATGTGTGTTGTTTTTTTGGGGGGAAACGTGCAGAAACTTGTTTCATTGTGTAGCTACATTTCTTTGTATTTTCGCTACATTTTTTGGGGTTCGATGTGACCATTATGGGCAGTCATTGTTGCTGGATTTTTGTGTGAAAACTCCAAAAGTTTTCGTGTGGTTATAGCTCCATTGTGTACAATGTTTCGGTGAAGAAATATTTGTTTTTGTTGGTGATTTTTCTGCTGCTATGCGTGGGATGTTTCAGTGACAATATTGGAGGTTTAGAGTAGATTTCTTAGTGGACAACTCCCTAATCTTTCATTGACGAAGCTACATTATTAGGGAAGTTGTTTTCATTCTCAAGTGTTTTCATTTATGTTGAATTTTGTTAAATCACTTGAGTTGTTTATTTTATTTTGTTATCATTAAACATTGTTTGAGAAATCCTCTGTTAAGGTTAATACGAAGCGGTCATACTATTGAGTGTGAAATTCTTTTACGGGTTGTGAGGACAAGAGATAGTGTCAAGTATTAAGTAGTGTCAGCTTAGTAAAGAATTGTATAAAAATATTGTCGTTAGTGAAAGAATTAAGCTAGGTGAAAGTCCCGCAGACATAAGCAAGGTGTGCCGAATTGCGTTAATAAATATTGGTGTTGATTTATTTTATTGCATTTAATTTTTCTGGTTTTTGATTGTGCTAGAGACGACTACAATAAATCAAAAATTTTGCGAAACTTCGGCATCCCTTCGGATTTTTCACTAACTAAAATCAAAGCAACAGCAGCAGAAAGAATGGTAATGAAAGCGGAGGCATATAAAACTACGGTGATCACAGCTGGAAACTCTTTGAGGATAAATGCCTGCAAAGTTTTCAAGAAAGAAAAAAAGAACAATTATAACCATTCATTCGAAGCGTAATTTATTATAAATGAACTATTTAAAACTGCATTACAGTCCTTGTATGACTAACCGAACCTGTAAAATATACCAAGCTGAGTCCATAAATGCTTGAGCAGCTAGGATAAGTCCTCCTAGCATCCACAACAATTGGGATGAAAAAAGAATTGGAGGAGGATCGTCATCGACAACATTTGAATGGGTGGTAAGGAGCCTTGAGCCTTTATAAAATGTGGCTACGAACGCCCCAGATATTGAAACAATGGTTCCCAAGGACTTGGCTATGCTGTTCTTGCTTCTCCAATCTGGCTTTTCAAGCCTGAAATTAATTAACCAATCATTTCAGTCAAGGCATTTTCAATTTTGACAACTGGGTTTCATTTCAATTTCCCAGTTAATTCGTCAGGTAATACACTACAAGAAATTATTGTCCCAAATCAATTTTGTTTCCACTCCTTGCAGTCAATGGTTGTCAGTAATATTAACTTGTATGAATGTTTAAGTGTATAATTTTCTTATCCACTAAGAATAACAATTAAGGAGAGTTTATACACAAGAGTTGACTCAAAATCTTAAAATATTTTGGATGAACATATGGAACTTTTATATGTACATGAACTAATACTCCTTCAAAAATAGAGGTTAAGGAAAATTTAATAGTTCCTCGGGAACACCACGACGTGTTATCAGATATGGGATTTAGACTCCGTATTTGAAACATCTGATAGAATTAATCAAGAAGAGTGATGACCTGAAAAGAATGGCGAGTAAGAATGTAAAAGCTGGAATGAGATTCAGCATGGCTGTTCCAAGTGCTGGAGAGCTATACTGTATACCAACATAACCAAAAATTTGTGCAGAAGTTCTGCACAGACATCATCATCAACGAAAAAGATTCTCTCTCTGTCAACCCAAAAAAGCACGCATAGAACCAAAGTATAAATATTTTTGTTCGTTCAAGGTATGCGACCAAAGTAAATTAAACCAAAGTTGAATTTTCTATTAATTCATGCATAAGTGAATAAAGGGAGAGATGGACATGTTACAAACCCAAAAACTGCAAGTAAGAACTTGCAAAGCAACCAGAAACTAGGAGGAGTCCGATATGATCTGCCAATTAAGTGATTAACCATAGAAAGCCAAAGAAGTGAAAATAATGTAAAAGGGAAAAATCAGAGGAAATAATGGTAACAGGTAGGTGTCATGTGAAGACAGAAGACCTGTCAACTATGAGTGAAAAAGGAAGAAGAACGAAGATACAGAGAACATCAGAGTAGACAGTAAGAACATATTTGTTGATTCCCTGAGACATGGCAGCTTTGTTCACAACCATGGAACTAACTTGAGCTAGAACCGCAATCACCATTCCAAGAAACGGAAGAACAGAAGTCATAGTGCAGAGTCTCAGTTCTACCTCTGTTAGACCCGGATACTGAAACGTGAACTTTACTTAAATTTTGCTTTATCGACCATCAAAAATTTTATCAAACAGAAAAAAAAAAAAAGCCATCAACGTATCTTCGATATCACTGGTCATTTCTTGTACTATTAAAATTATTGGGACTACCTTTGCGCGCTTAGATAAAGACGCCGAACAAGATGATATTTTATGGAGACAATGACGTAGTGGTTATAATTTCTCTCAAATTTTATAATATCTCAAAAGTTTATTTCATATCAATCAATTTGTAATTTAAATTTAAAATATTTATACAAAAGAAACTACTGTTCAAATTTTTTATAATTTGATTTATATATGATATTTTAGGTTTAAAGCATTACCCCAAGACATTCCTTGCCTGTTTGTTTTCATTTATATTTTTATTTTTGTTTTTAATTTTAGTTTCTTTCAATTTTTAATAAGTGTTCCTGTTGATGTAGGGGATTTTATTTCTTAAATGGTATGAATCCATGTAATATATTGTGTTTGACGACATTTAATGCGATACTTATATTTTCATTTTTTGCATTACCTAACAATTATGCTCGGGACTTTTAAGTTTGCTAAAGTCATAAAACATTAACTGGATTTTATTAAGGGATAATCAATTCTAAAGTATGCAATCTTTTAAGAATTTTTTGATTCAGTGTCGAAGTTTTTAAAATTTTCAATGAATGACTAATATTTTAAAACCTTAACAGCTCAAGTCAAAATGTTAGTTTCATTAGTTATTTGTTGATTTGACTAATGTAATCTTTACTGTTCATAATATGTAGATGTCTACTAAAAAATAGTGGTCATAGTTAGACAGAAGGATAGAGAATTTTTTTTAGGTAAACATCTACATATCATAAACAACAAA
>JANQAP020000003.1:4537053-4550452 GCA_026874005.2 Erythroxylum coriaceum
ATATTTTAGTGTAAATTTTGAAGTTTAAAATGCTTTTCTATCTTTTTGTATTCAATTGAATTTGTTTAAGTGAACTGTCTTTGTGTTCCAAAACTGATAGCATCAAAGTAAGGTGGCTTCAAGAAATAATGAACTCCTCTAAAAAGAGTCGATGCTACATCGGCTATAGCCTTGAAAGAGTTAAATCATATTAAGATAAAGAAAATATTTTTTGAAATAATAAAAAAATATATATATATATTTAATGAGTTGTTTGCCTTTACTGTAAACAACACTGTATCATCCGCTTCCTGCTAAGGAGCCTTTTGTGTCCGATTGGAAAACAACCCATTGGATAAAACTTCTCTCGAGTCAGGTTTCTACAGAAGAAATAAGGAAATATCAACGCAGGGAGCCATTCTTTCAAAAAAAAAAAGGGCAAACTGGACCGCAACAAATGGGTAGGTCATTATAGAATATGTAATGGGTTCCTAATCTCACTTCAATGCCGCAATGAGTTAGGCCCAGGTGTATTGCAAGGACGCTCTCTAATCTCAGACTAACTCTTTGCTTGATCCAATTCCAATGTTTGGTGAAGACGTCCCTCTTCCTCAACTCGTTAGTCAGTGGTGTCACATAAAGCCTTTGCCCTTGCGATCCTTCGGGCGACAGTTTTAATTGGAGTTCTTTTTGGCTCACTAGACGTTGCTTTTTGGAAGCTACACGTACAACCAGCTGGCCTTACCTCTTTGTTTCTCTGTTTCTCTCTCTTTCAGCGTAAGGGAATTATAAACCCCTCTGTGGAAAGTACCTTTGCAACTGTTGAAGTTGCTTATTCGTAGTTTCCTGATAACTGCAGCTAAGTAGATGGAAGTACCTTAGTTCTCGAAATGCATATCTAGAGGGCTGGTGAGCCTCCGTATTTATGCGAGATATGTTCGTGGACTGAAGTAGGTAAGCTGTAACCTTCGCATATTCAAGTCTTGTACTCTTACTCAGGGACTTGTTTCTCAACGTTACTTGCACGACTCTAACTTGGATTTCATGTCAAAAGCAAGGAGAAAGATGGCATTTTTAGTTTGAAGGTCTCTTTAGTAATGGTCGTGATTGTAAAGTTGAGTTAACGTGACCGTTATTTTTTTAATCTGTTGACTTGGGTTTCTTGAAAGTGCATAAAGGTATAATCTTTATATGTTGGTTGTGTAGCTCAAATTCTGAGTTGGGTTTGATCAGAAAGAAAGGAATATTGTGATCTTCGAGATTATCACAACCTGGTACAGCACTGTCATACCTGGGAATTATCAGAAAAGTGACGGTGTTTAACTTGGATAATTAAGTTGTGGTGTTTGAGGACACTGATTGACTAAGATGTCTTGCATTCGATGTCGGATTAAGAACGGAGGTGGTCACTTGATCCACCACCACTACATTGTTTCTTTGATTTCATCGTCATCTTCTTCTTCCTCACCTCTTCCATTGCCAGGTGATTATCAGAAACAGTCTTCTGGAGGCAAAATAAGCCCCGCTATACTGTTTATAATAGTCATTCTAGCAGTTGTGTTTTTCATATCTGGCCTTCTCCACCTGCTTGTTAGATTTCTAATAAAGCATAGATCTTCTTCTTCACTGTCTCAATCTAATAGACAACGTGATATGACTGGCTCTGATGCCTTTCAAAGGCAATTACAGCAACTCTTTCACCTTCATGATTCAGGGCTAGATCAAGCTTTTATCGACGCATTACCACTGTTTCTCTACAAGGAAATTATGGGCCTAAAGGAGCCATTTGATTGTGCTGTTTGTCTCTGTGAATTTTCAGAGAACGACAAGTTGAGATTGCTTCCCCTGTGTAGTCATGCCTTTCACATTGATTGCATAGACACATGGTTGTTGTCCAATTCAACTTGCCCGCTTTGTAGGGGTACCCTTTTCACACCAGGGCTTCCCTTTGAAAACCCTGCCTTTGACTTCGAAGAACAAAGAGAAGAAGAAGAAAGGCTCTCAACCAATGCCACAATTGGGATATCTATTGGACAAAAAGCTGCAGAAAGAGACATAGTCAATTCAAGAAGGGTTTTTTCTGTTAGACTTGGGAAGTTCAGAAGCTCCAATGGTGCAGTAGAGAGAATAGAGGGAGAGACCAGTAGCAGTAACATGGACGCTAGAAGGTGTTACTCAATGGGTTCATATCAATACATTGAGGCCGATATGAATTTGCAGGTAACCGTTTGTCCGAGTACTGGTCCTGGCACTGGTTGCATTAACATCGTGAAATGCAGAAATGGACAAATTGGGAATTCAGGAATTGATGGGGATGTTGATGGGAAGAAAATCAACATCAGAAGTAAAGGTGAAAGCTTTTCAGTTTCCAAGATATGGCAATGGTCCAGGAAGGGTAAATTCCCTAGTTCGTCTTCAGAGAGTCACATGGGTCCTTCAGTTACTGAGGGTATGCCATGGAATTAAAGAGCTCAGTGCAGCTGAAGGTAACTTGCCATATGTTGTACTTATCACATTGATTAATTGGATCCAATTATGAAAGCTTTCTTTTTGGCTTTTACTTTCCCTTTTGAATTGATTATCAATTCTTTTCTGCAATGCAAGGTTATGAGGATTGTGCTTCCTTTTTTGTACACTTGAAAGGAAAATGTGAATGTGCTTTAACATGACCAGCAAATTTCCATTCATCACAGGCCTGACAGATGCTCCTCTTTTTATTGAACTTTAGGTCTTACGACTTACACTTCCCTAGAACCTATTTACCACATCTTGTGTCTAAATTCGGAGGGGGCATCTTTTTCTTTTTGGTTCTGTCACGAGCTCATGCACTTGATTATGGACTTAGTGAGTGTATCCATGATGATACATGCCTAGATGTTTCTTTGGAACATATATGTATATATTTTTTGTAAGGGGAGTCAAATCACATGTTTCTTTATGTAGGGCACTGAATTCGTCTAGCCCCCCATTTTCTCAAACACCCTTCTGTTTTTTCTTCCTCGGTCCAGGATCGAATGATCGTGGCGTATCCACAAAAAGTGGTTATAGGGACTCTTGTGAGGAGTGAGGAGCCATTATTTGAAAGGTGGACATGATGAGTGAAGTGTTGGTTGGTGGGGACTGGATGCAAATGATGCCTATCATACGCTTCACTCTAAGACACTTTTACACGGCATAGGAACTACAGTCACAAGCTACCGATTCATGATATGGTACGCTGCTTGACCATTAATCTTGGTTCGGTTAGTAACTTGACATGTTGCAATAGACAAGCTAACAACTCTGATAGTTGCAATTTATTATTAACAATCTGGTAAAGAAGATTATTTAGTGGACAACGATAAATCCACAGAAACAGATGTGAAATGGTGTTACGAATTAGGATATTTGCAGGCCATGCTGTCCTGTTGTACGTAGTTGTCACTTGCAATTAGTAACAGTTGTATGATGATTGTTGCTATGTAGTGTCTCTGCAGAAGACACCATTACAAACAGGGGTGTCCATTTCTGTTGTTATCATCACATGTGCAAAGCAGGTAAAAAGGACGGAAAATCAGTAGTTGGTAGGTTAAGATCATATATTCATAATATTACCAACTCCTCATGCCACATTTGTCAAACTATTCTGTCTCTTTCACGCAAGGGCAGGGCTTGAAGTTGAAGGCGTCAAAGATCACTTCCATTAATTATTAAAGCTACAAAACAAGAAAAATGTGGCACATCACCTTGTTTATAATATATACTTATCCTTAGGATTCATGATTAATGGGGCTACAAATCATTTTTACCTTTTATCATTAGTTGGTGTGGTCAACTTCTAATAGACACTTGCCCTGGGAAAATGAACCAATTCAGAAATGAAAATTAGAAAACAGGGTCACTGTTTCGATTCCAAATTAACCCTTTAGTTACGTCTCTGTTTGAACTTTGAAGATCATCCCTCGAACGCAAGAAATAGCACATTCCAAGTTTCAAATATGACAGGAATGCCCTCTTCTATGAGCCTAAATGGCAAAACCTCAAATTCTCATGATTCCGTACAAAAACATTTTTGGAATAATGTACACAACTAAATTAAATCTGAAAAAGAGAAAAAATGGGAATGGTGAGGAAACCTGGAGATATCTTAGACTCAACAAATCAATCTCACGCCAACTCCGAGCAATTGGGTGACTATAAATACAAAAACTGAGAAGAAGCTTCTCAATGGGCCGGGAAAAATTTGGAGCTCGTACAAGGAGATACTCGATGAATTAAGATCATAAATCGGGCGGGAAATTGTTGATTTGGCCTTCCTCCAGCACATCTTTGCCATTCATCTTGTAGCCTACTCTTATTCGCATAACAAGGGATTTCTGAGAATAATAGAAGCTTCGTAAGAAAGCAAGAAACCACTTGTAAGAAGGAGACAGGACAAGGAGCCTATGAACCATCCGAAGCATCGGATGTTATTAACAGATAAAATAACCAATAAAGCAGTTTTGTCTCCAAGAAACTGGTCACATAAAATTTGAAGTTGACATAATACTAGAAATGAACAATATGGCAAAGCATCTTCATCTTAATGACAAATTCCCAGATTCCATGAAAAAGTTCTCCACTACCACTCTTTAATTGGGGGTAAAATCATTTGACTTGCCACTGCCTTGATCAAATGATGCTATGAAGTTTAAAAGAATAATAGCCATTTTTTGGAAGGCAAGAATAACAATTTTAAAATTAAAGGAGAAACTTGTACCTTGCCATGTTGACTATTTGTGACTTTTAAGCTTTGTGTTATGGACCCATTACCACTGGCAGGTAGTGTATTGCCGCTAGCAGGATCCAAGTGCAGTTGAAGAAACTGTAAACCACAGGAGGAGATCAGAAAGCATGCTGAGATAACCTAAAATTTCCTTGTATCTTTTGTCTATCATATAGGAGGTCAAAACATATGCCAACCCACTAACAATTCATAGAACGAGCTTCATGTCCTAAGTTCCTAAATGTTAACTCAGAGTGTTATTCTACACAAGAGAACCAGAATTCAAAGAGCAGGAAAATTCATCAGATAAAGATAGGCACATTACATGACAATAACATAAGATTTAGAAAGTGAGCTGTCAGATACATTACATGACAATAACATAAGAATTAGAAATTGAGCTACCATCTGGCATTACCTTGGGTACTGCCGACTGGAAAATAAAATCTGTGAAAGGATTAGGGGACAAGTTTATGAAAGTTGCTTGGATAATCGTTGTCTGTTGGCTTCCAGAAGGCTTTGAAAAGTCAAATGTCATCTTCAAGTTATCGCTCTCAAATGCAACCATAGATGGATGAACTGAACCATTATCTTCTGCTGATCAAAATTCATCCCAAATTAATAATCAAGCAGTATTAAGTAACCAGAGTAAGTTGAAGAGAAGCTGACCAGTTTTTGATGGGCTAGGATCAAAGCCGTCCAACAAATCCATCATAGGAGAAGTACCAGTGGAAGAAGTGGATTGAGTGAGAAGTGGAGAAGGGGATGAAAGTGAATTTACAGTCGCTGATGGTGTTTTGCTGTCTTGATCGGATGATAATATATCAAGTGCAGATGAGCTGTTTTGAGCAGGAGGTGTTCCAATAGAAAGTAGATCAAGAAGAACATCTGTGCCAGCTTTTGGAGCATGGCCTGACCCTAATATTGCAGACAAAATGTAGAACCCATATTAAAGTTCACATAATCCACATGCAAGAATGTTCCAGCTAGAAGCCTAGAGCAGGCAGTTTCAATTGTGTAAAAGGCCAAGGACTTAACCCATTCAAAACTAACCTGCTTTTGTTGAAGGTGCTGACAAATCAACGCCAAGAAGATCATTAAGAAAATCACCACCGGAAGGACTAGGACTAAGAGCAGGAGTATCATCTGAAAGATCGAGTAGATCTACAAGAGGAGCTGCAGAGGCTTTTGCGACTCCATTTGGAAGATTTACTGAAGCCCCACCAGAACTGGAGACAGCAGTTGGTAAAGAACCAGCCCTTCTTCCACTAAAAGTGGCCTCATCCAGAACAGGCATCCTTTCAACAAGTGTAGACCTGCACAAACTCATCCATCAGTTTCCCAATTCCAGAAATTTCCACAACCAAGAGTCATGTAAACTAATGAGTAAAGTATCATACACCTTATATTCTGATGCTTCCCAACAATAGAACTGAATTCGAGGGATCTTTGCTGCAGTTCAAGCACAAGATTGCCTTTGTATTGGCTGATGATGTCCTTGACAGTCCTAAAAAATTTACAGAAGACACCATGGTATGAGATCTTCGGTCTGCCCACAGATACCGAAACATCTTTTGAGGAGTTATAATTTTAAGTATTAGTTCATTTAGAAAGCCCCCAGTCACCAAATCAAAACAAACAGTCCAGGCACAAACATGCAAAGAGAATACTAAACTAGAGCCTATAGTGATCAATACAATATTCAATGCACCAAAATTTAACCAATTTGCATTCTCTAGAAATATTTAACAAAAAGTGACCGGACATCTCTGTCCATTGAATAATTACGTTTGCCACTTATGCACATAAATCTTCAACTGTTTTCAAGGAGACCATTAACTGTTTTCAAAGAGTTCTGCTTGTGGTTTTACAAGATATGTACATATAAACTCTTTAACAGAACACAAAATATAGTTCTTATTATTTTAGTTCTCTGAAGGTGTATCAGGTTCATAAGCTAGATCTGATGTAGGAAGAGTAGAAGATAAGCTATTTTGCATCAATTTCAGTGACACAATGAATTAACTCCCACGGGTAAAATTTTGCAGGGTTACAAGCAATATGTGTGTTTCAATATTAACACAACTTCAAAAGATGTTAACTGACTGGGAACAAGATGGGAACCGAGAAGAGAGTTTTAAAAGAGCAATCAAAGCCATTGCTTTTGTAGTGAGATCTGAAGTATGACACTTCAAAGCAATCCCAACAGCATCCACAGCATCAGACTCTGTTACCTGCTCAGATACACTAAATTTTAGGACATAGATGGAGGAAGAACAAGAGAGTGTTGATAAAGGAGCTAGTAAAGATACATGTTATTCTTTCTTTATTTATTCACATTCAAAATTCACCCATTTTCAAGGGAGAACTTAACAAGCCAGTACGAGAAGTGTTTGAAGAAGGTTTGGGTAAAACTACAAGGTTCACCTTTTGACTTTATTTAACCATGCAACATTAGCTACTATGTTATGTAACTCTTGACGTGCAATGACTAATAAGTTAGTTATGAATTGAACAAGATGATCGGTAGATCTGGTCGTTATAAAAGCATCGATATCATGGAAGCAGTCCATATAGCATAGCATATTCAAATTTCTTTAAATTTATTCTTCACAAAAAGCTTAAGTAGATTTTTAGTACATAGACAGAGAAAAAACACTAAAACCACAACTCTAACTATACACATTTAAGGGAAAAGATTAGATACATCAATCTTATGCATGCCCCTCCAAATTGGACAGGTTCAGAAGTAGGAGATCCACAGAAAATTCTTTAAAATAATATACAATATTTCAATACTTTTAGGTTTAGAATAAGACTTCATTGGACATCCAAACAAATGACAGCGCTATTTCCCAAATTAAATTACTTGTATTTGCCACCATAAGTAGTTAAGTCATTAAGATTGAACTCACAGTCAAAGGTTCCTCTATGTCAAGCACTGCAACATTATTGACCAACATTTCACCATATTCTCCAATGCACCAAACTGCCACTCGAACAAGGCTTTCCTGAGAAAATATTCGGAGAAGAAAATATCAAGTGTCAATGGATAAAAATTGTTGACAAAAATATTCTTTCTCAAAGCAGTAACATTTTCAAGTTAAATACCAATGTTGACCAAGTTTAAAACATTGTATACCTGTTCAGTGGATGTCTGGAATGCTCTGTACAATTGCCTAACCGTATACCCATGGAGGTCAGAAGCATTACTTATGACCATAATGAGAGCATGCCATACTTCATCTTTTACATAATTTCCAGCCTACTAAGCATCAAATTAGGATCAGAATTTTAACGAAATAAGATAATCTACACTCAGGAAGGGAAGCAGAGAGCACTACAAAATCAATCTCATGTATAAAGGATCTATCTCTTAACCACTTCACAATGTGAAAGAGAATAGTGGGGATCCATCAAGAAAATGCCAAGTGCAACCACACTATTTCAACAGTCCAGAATTCCATCAACATGGAGGGCTAACTACGAGAAAATTACCACCAATGAGAATACAAATAAGGGCTGTGCAAGTATCATGTTTAAAATTACCGGGTAGGTCACTGATTAGGAAAAGAATCAACATGCACTAAGTGATTGAAAATACAACAATAAACAGAAGGGAATAGATATAGCAACAGATACATCGGGCATGACACCTCCTTAGAGCTTGAATAGAAGTAATGTTAAAGAAGAAGAAGCATTGACGACATAATTATGCTTACCTCAGTAAGGACCTTGAGCATCTGATCAATATACCAAATTTTCTCAGGAGCAAACCTAAAGCATTAAGAAGCAATAGATCAATGCAATTAATGATGGAACTCAAAGTTGAACCAAGTATCAAACACCCAAGAGGCACATAAAACAATTGATATTTCAATTGATGAACTTCAAAACTTACTTTTCAACTATTGAGCAAATTTTGGCACTAAGATCACCCTTAAATTCTTGGTCGCTTACTTCTAAATACTCTATTAGATCTTTTGTTAGAGGCTTAACATTGCTCTCACTCACTAGAAGGTAAAGAAGTTCAAGAGCTCTTTTTCTAATTGAAGCATCTGAATCCTGAAAGGAAAAAGATCCAGTTACAATTTTCTCAAGTTTGAAAGGTAGAAGCTCAACATTCAGATGATGGTAAGTAGTACAATAAATGCAGTAGACCTCATCATATACATGTAAAATATAATAATTAAAAGAAGCTAAAATGAATGCAAAAACTTTCCAGTAGACAGTCATAGTTATCATAAAGATTTACCATGGCTGCAATACCCAATGTTTTTAAATCAATTTATGGATTACTTGATGTTAATTTACAGCAGTTTCAAATATTAGAGTTCCTGTGCAAGATGATTTCTTAGGAGGTCAAAATTGGAGCAACCAAATCATACCTTCACACATTCCAAAATTGTTGCCCTGTGCCTCTGCACTGCTTGAGCATCTACTGAAACAGCTCTCATCAGCATATTTAGTGCAACATATCTGGAATGTGTATGATATTAGATTTGTTTCAGTAGACAGAAAATATATGCCCTCAAAACATGCCATATAGGATTTGAAACAGAAAAATAGCCCTTTCCTCCATAACTCCTCCCTTTTCCAGCATTGCAGTCAAAAACTATCAATTGTCTAAATTGTAATTTGCTTTCTAATGGAAAGTTTCATGGCTTCACAAGACAGCACACAGTATACAGATAAAGAAGAAATAGTCAACTCCATAAAAGCACATTTACAACAGGCCTCCAAGGTAGTGTAGTCAAGATTAATAGAGGTTCAGTGAGTAGCCTAGCGGTTTTCCCAAGACAAGAGGTCCTGAGCTCAAATCCTCACTTGGTTAGATCAAAAGGGACAAAATTAAAAGCAAGAAAGCAAGAGGGCAGCAACATGGAGATATAATTCCTATGAATAGAAGTATATGTTACAAATTGACAAAGTTCATTAATAGATAATAATTGTCAAAACAGCAAAAAGAAATGGCCAATTAAAGACTAAAAAAATTGCAACCTGATGTTGTTGTCACGATTTGACAAAAATCTTCCCAAGATATTGATAGCAAGGACTCGTAAGCCTCCACTGTCTTCAATGCTCATAATAGTCTCAACACATTCATATAAAATGGCATTCGCTGCATTTTTTTTTGACTCAGTTTTTGTTGCCACCTAACAAGAAAATCATGCATAGAAAGAAAGACTGAAGCTCATCAATCTTTGACCCAGTTAAACTTTAAAGGAACCACAATCATGAAGAATCATACTAGTGATGATAAAGTCATGCTCTAGCCAGGGACCATAAGGGAAGGCTCAAGAAATATATTTTTGGGGATAAGCGACAGATTGAACAGCAACCATTAGGGAAGCTAAGGATCTATATCATTGGCCCATCAGGATGCAATGTTATCCTTTACTGATGTTACCGCAGAAATGATTATATGGATCCTTTATTCCCATTCCAACTCAAACTAAGAATTTATTCCCCTATTCCCACTAAAACATCACTATAAATGGGAATCAAATTTTCAACTGGCGGTATAAGAACTCAAAAGAAACTGTATAAAACATATGGGTCAATGCAACAAAAAGAAAGGCAAGAAGTTTCATATCGCCCCATTCTGCGAGAGCCTATATCCGACCTTCATTCTACTAGCCGTCATTAAATGGAGTGAAATTCAACCCATTTAGGACCCAGGCTTCCACGAAAACACCATTGGTTTGACATTAATCCCTACTAAAATATAATTCAACCTTGCAAAAAAACACATTCTTCATCTCAACAGAGATGGCAATTAACTCAATAATCAACATATGCTAGAAATATAAAATTGGTTGGAATAGAAAAAGTAATTACATATCTAACACTAATAGCAACTGACCTGTGCGAGTATGTCATTCATAATATCACTAACATCAGAATCTCCTTGGCCTAATACACGCAGAAGTTTAAGCAATCTGATATGAAGAAATGGATCCGTAATGCCAGCAACGTCATACTCAGGTGAATATGGACTGTTTGCAAGGTCCCTTAGATTTCTGACCAAACCATCCGTGCATTTCTACAATAGTATTAAATCTCGTGATAAGTGGGCAAGAGAAAACTAATCAAACTATCACATCAACCTTTTGCCTAAATTGAATGGCTACAACTACACACACGATCATTTTTGAAAAATAAGAATGCAAAAAATATACCTTTCTAAAATATTCAAGAGCTTCTGGACTGACTTTACATAAATCTGTACAAAGTTGAACTCCTGATATTTGAACTCCATGATGCTTTTCTTTGAGCAAGGAAGCAGCATGATTTATGAAATTTTCAGCCAGATCCGGGACCTTCTTTATTATCCGTATGGAGCATAAAGCCGCCTATAGTCAAGAAAGGGCTGTCAATTTGCAAGAATATGAAAACAAAGTGAAATTTTAACGAAAAAAGAAAAAGAAAAATCAAATAAGCAAGAATGGCTTCTCCGACTTGCTAGCAAAAGAATTGCATTATTCTACTAGAGAGTTGGCGCAATAGTCACTAAAACAGTCTTTGCTTTCAATTTGTGCACTTGCTTCAACCTCATTATGCCATAAAAGTTGACAAATTGCAAACATATGTAAGCTAAGTTACAGTCGAGAGATGTGTTGCAAAAGGAGTATGATGATATTACCATAACAAACTCACTTTTTTACGGATATTTGGATCCCGAAACAGCAGCAATCGTTCCACTTCAGGAGCAAGATCACGAGCCATTTCAGCCGAACATATATTCCCCAATGCACAAAGAGCAAGTCCCACAATATATTGGTTAGAGTGATTGAGATCTCTGCAAACAAGTCAAGGCTACTACAAAAGAAAGGGTGGTGGCACGTTAGCTACAATCTGCATCTGCATGTTCATAAAAATTAAAGTTGTTTCATAGTTTAAAATTGCAGAGAACAACACTATATTATAGAAAAAGGGATACTGTTTTAGCGAGTTGGTGACCAACATAAGAACTTCTTGTCGCTCGTCCAGAAGCAACATGAGGCCCAAGTATCCAATTCTCTTCTCAGGAAATCCGGCGGAAGCAATGAGCTTGAGGCACTCCATTTGGCCGAAGTGAGTGGGATAGCCAAGCATGTGAATGAACATGAGCTTTGCGAGGTTGCGATGCCGATAATCCGGATCATTCTCGTTAATGGAGGCGCGAATTGCAGCACATTCTTTTCGAACGACGGCGCGCTCCTCTGCGGCAGTTTTGCAAGCACGAATAGACCGAATCATGTCCCTGCAACATTCAAATCAATCATACAAATCCTGCCAAGTTAATTCTTGTAACAGGAGACACCAAACAATCAGAGAATAATGGAATTGAAGTGACCTGAGACGCGTGCCGGAGGAGAAAGGATTCATGATTGGGAGGAAAGCTTTGACGGATCCGGCAAAGAGATCTGAAATGAAAAGAGACTTGGATCTGAATGATGGACTAGATAGAGAATAGAAAAGTGAGTGATTTTATTTTTTTTATGTTCTATTTTCCCTCTCTCGAGACAGTCTCCCTCCTCTCCTCTCCGTCTCCGGTGGAAGGAAAACAAAAGGTGCTTGTCAATCTTTTTATTTCTTACTAGTCAAATTAAACCTTAACTTGTTTATATTAGCTTCCGTATTAAACCTCTCGCTAACTTGTTTAAACCTCTCCAAATCTTGTGCTTTTCATTGATTCTTAAATAAGATTAAAATGTAGGCTAAAGTTTAGGTTAATTTCATGAAAACGACAATAGTCATATTGATCCAATTCAGACTCTAACGTATTGTGTAAGGTAAACACTACTCATCTTTGTTGAAATAGGACTAATATGGCTCAAACTTCCACAAACTCTCCTATTGCAACCCCAATGTACACTTGTCTTTGATAAGTAAACTACTCTTTTTTTTTCAGAGTACGATGGAAACTTCATCTAAGGGGCTCAGCAGGTAACACCTTATGTATAATGGGGGGCTCAGCGGGCAACACCTCCAACGGGAGAGCCCAACAAAGCAACACCCCAACGAATAAAACCTCCGGTTGCTCCAGGCTCTTACGAGGACTGTAGCAACGTGTCATGGAATCGAACCTGGGACTTAGCGCATGTAACATCTCGTTCCTATACAAAAGATTGGAATCATAAAATTTGGTACATGTGAGATTAAAGAGAGATTAAGAAAATTGCATTTCATGCTCATACATAATGTTAGCATACACACACACGTGAATATTGATTTTTGCACATTAAAATGACTGTACATGCATTCATTGACAATTGCCGGGTCTAATTGATCTATAAATGTGATTATAATTGAAATTGTGAATTATTTGTATTGAAAATTGGTTTTTGAGAGTATAAGCATTGATTTAGAATTTTCGGTGAAATATGAAAATTTTCTAAAATTTAAGGGTATTTTTGGACCAGAAAAAATGCCAAGTGGCAGAACAGTTGATGAATAGAAGTAGAATTAAGAGCCAAACGGCAGTGAAAATTTTTATAAATGACTTTGGGATTTAATAACATATGTCATTGAAACTTGGAGACAATTAGAGTAGAAATTGGAGTTAAATGAACTAGTTTACTAAAAGAATCAATTGTGAACCAATAGAAATAGAACATGTGGCAAGTGACATGTGTCACTTGCCAAGTCATGCCCTTATCCCACGATGGTTCTAATTAATTGGAAGACCAA
>JANQAP020000003.1:4550552-4560965 GCA_026874005.2 Erythroxylum coriaceum
TATTGTATGCATGAACATATCAAAACAATTTTAAGCACTTATAACCTATTCCAAATGACTATTTTACCCTTCCCATTAGTGAGGGGATGTTACAGATATGGCCACAATATCTCTTGGAGAGATCCACTAGCTTGCTCTCACGTCTCTTGATAAGTTTTGTGACCAACATACTTTATTTAAGAATATCATTAAGGGTGCTCCTCTGCTTAAATAGGCTTGCAAGAAGCCTTATCTTTAGATCAAGTGCAAAGATCAGAAGAAATGTGATTGTAATACCATGAAGAAGAAGGAGTACTACAGATCCAATGCTCATCGCAAGAAAATCTACAAAGAAAAGGAAGGCAACAAGACTTTACGAAGGACCTAGGGCAAAAAGAAAAGATTTGTTCGATTCTTTAAGAAGTCCTCTCATCGACAGAAAGTTGATCTATGTTTTCTTTATGAACAACAAGAACACTTTGCATGTACTTGTCCTCAAAAAACGAAGAAGGATATCAAGTTGTTAAAGCATATGGAATCAGTTTTGCCTATTCATTCTGCTAACAACATTGAAGATCTAATTGAGGAACAATCTCAAGAAGATGAGGACACTAAGTTTACTGTTTTTGTTACAATAGATGATGAATCTTCTGATTTTTCTGTTTCATCAGATGATTCTCTATACATGCTACAACAAACATGCCTGAAGCTAGATCTTACACCAGTTCAACGACCATATGTTCAAATCCAACTCTTTCAACAGGATAAATATAATAGACCCATTAAAGCTATTAGGTTTATGGATACTGGATCCAGTCGTACGATCATGAAGCTCAACATTTTACCTTCTACAGCATGGACCTTACATGATGAATATTTTACAGCTTCAGATGGAAATTCTTTTAAGATCGGTATTTGATTCTTTCCACAGTGTACAGTGTGGACTACAATACTTGGACATACAAAATTACCAGGCCCAGACGTTCTCATTGGTATGGATACATACAGTAAAGCCTCACCTTTACAGATCCTACCTACAGACCTCAGGTATCGATCATTTTTCAGTCCATACACTGATCTTAAGTCTCTGAAAGCTGCATATCCAGAAAGACTTTCTAAAGCTTTAAAGCTCATACCCGATGAGGGTGTTATGAAGCCCACAACCTCCAAATGGGCTTATCAGTCAGAGCAACAACGCAATAGAAAGAGATTAGTAGAATCTGATTCAGATAATGCAAAGCAGCTATTACGATACGTGTCAGCATATCCTTCAACAGCTTCTGCTACAAGCTTATCTCATTTGCTTCGACAACATCCTCCTTAGCCTCTAGACATTTTTCCCTATAAGTACTCTTATCTTCATCGCCAAGGTATTAGATTTTCTTCAGTTTCTTTACATTCTTTTATTCCTTTGTCTTGGCTAATGGAGTTTCCCAAAACTGCAAAACCCAAAAAGATTTTCCTCCCATTGCTAGCCAACCTAACAATGTGTCAAAAGTAGCTTCCCTTGCTAGACTGAGTTTGTTTTATTACTTACACCAATTCCTTAGTGAAACTAACTCTCTTGGTAGTCCCACAATGTTTAATCTCAAAGCACCCTATCTTAATGTGACTTTCCTTAGTGATCCTCTATCTGAAAACACATTATGGTATCTTTGGGTACTCTCTGCCCTATATGCTTATGCCATCACTATATCTCCTCCACAGTTGTACCAACATCTCTATGATCAAAGTAATGTAAGTTCTCTACTGTGGGCATTTCTTGAATGGTTTCAACCATTAGGTTAATGGAAGAAAAAATGTTCTATTGTCATTGCCCAACATCGTTTAGATATAGCCTCTGCTAGACGACAAGCTATACATTGTTTCTTCATCATTCATCGACCATATCAAGAAAAATATAATGGAGCTCTCTACAATGAACCCTGTGTTCTTCTCTACCATACTTCATTGTATTGGCCACGACATCAAGACAATGTGCTCCAATCTTTGAGAGATTTTCTCAAAGAAATAAATCATTTCCCTGAGACACCAATCATATCTACCTCTATTAGAACTTATCTTGGTGAATTTGCTCCTGGTGAACCAAAAGCACCAGAAGTTGATATTCTAGATTCCAATAGTCCCCAATACGACACAGGAGAGTTAGTCTAAGATATTTCAGGACCTTCACAGCCTAATAACTCTATCTTCCAAGATGCTCAAGACCCTAATGATGATACTTACAGTCCTAATGAAGATGAGTTAAATCACTTCCTGCATGAACTTCACAGATGTGAGCTCAGTCCTAGTAAATGACAAAAGACTTTTCCAAGTCATTCTAATAGCTCAAGTGATCCAGACTCTCCGTCCAATTTGCAATCATGGTATGAACCAATCCATGACACCTACCGCATCATTATGGGACATGTCTTTTTAGAGTTTTGTCGTTTTCCTTTGAAGTGTTTTGATAAAGAAGAATCGCTATGGCCCATAAGCACTATGCCAAGAAGGACTATGCCAGGATTCCTTCTTATCAAGTTCCTGTTGCTTTTAGGAAAGTAGATTCCTTTACTGTTTGCTTTTTAAAAAGTAGCTAACTTTTGTTAAAGTAGCTTTGATAAAGTGTAATCATTGTCCTTTACTTTTCTAAAGTTGTAATGAACGTGTTCATAGGTAGATTTACCTTTGTAACCCTTGTTTCGCCTATAAAAGCAAGGCTTCTCTTCAGTTGTAAACATGTTAGAATTACGGTTTGATCGACTTCAATATATGAATATGAGTTTGAGTGTTTATCTCTGAGTTCTCTCTTTCCTAAAAGCTGAGTGTTTGAGTGAATGTTTACTACCAGCCTTGATATAGAGATAAGTATGCTTTACACTCGCCTCTTTTGAGGATCTTGTGTATCAGAAAGTCTTAACAGTCAAGGACTACCTATTTCCAAACAATTTCTCTGTATGAGATTATAACTAACAGGGAAAGAAGGTAGATACTGAGGGTAAGGTTCCTAAGAGGAAAGCTGAGAGTTATAAGCCCATTGAGCTAGGAGAGCGTGTAAGGGCGTTTTGTCTTGGCCATCATACCTGGAACTTACATTTGCTAGTAGTCTACAGGTCGCCTTTGGAGTAGCGTATGACCTCCTGATAGGTGTTGTTTGAGATGGTGTTCATATGTCAAGGACATACCTGGTACGTCTAGGACGTATCCTTTCCCTGTATGCCCTTTGGGGTCCTAGAGTGGCATCAGACACCAACATATCTACATTATCCTTAGTATGATTTTTTTATCAATTTTATGCTAATTGCTACTCTAAGTAAGAGAACAAACTTCCAAGGACCTATATGAAGCTAGTTTTTGTTTATAACCTCAATTTTTATCTAGTTATGTTAATAATCACATATTATGGTGATTGTAAATAGGATCTCCATCATTCACAACCTAGCCTTCATGACAATCTCATTTGGGACTCCTAAACTGCCCCAGATATAATCTCATTTGTTTCTTCAAAACTTTGTTCATAGTAAGCATAGGGGATGAAAGATTGATATCTTTGATGATGCTATTGTTGATAATCACCATCCCAGCCATGGTATAAACCTCCACTTGGAGTCATTGACGAATCTTTTCTACATCATTTGACAATGAAAGAACAGAGTCTTTCTTACTGTTGGCATTTTGATTTCAATTGAAGGAGGCTCATCTTCTTTGGGTATCACGAAGCTGTCTTGCTGAGGCCAAGTAGTTGAGTGCTTCAGATGTAGCTGTTGACTTCCGTCAGTGGCTTCTTTCTGAAACCAAGAATTATACCTCCCATAACTGCTATAACATATGCTTATAGGTCAGTAAAAAGCTTATGGGGAGATCCAAATAAGCCTTCTTCCTGCCTCTTCTGCTCATATTATGTTAGGATTAATCGCGGCCTCACTGATTTCAAAGGCTTCTGGTATGTACTTGATGTAATTCCCATTGCCTTTTCCCCCTGATCCTTCAGAAGCACATTATGAGATGGTTTAGAAGTTCTTCCAAATTTCTCACTAGAGTAGAGCAATATCTAGATCAATGCTTTGTTGGGAAAAATAGGCTGAACTACCTGCTTATCAAATTGAACATATAGAAAAGTAGGCTTAACTACTTTCTTATCAAACTTGCCATAAACTACTCAGACATCTAGAAAGTGATTCCTAAAGGAAAATAAAATTTACTAACTTAGAAACATGAGGAGAAATATAGACTAGTTCTTAACCTATAATTATAGGAGTAGGAACTAGTAGCTAAGCTCTAGCATTTCCATAAATACCATTCTTTCATTTGTCGAACATGCAATGTTATATTGTTAAGAGCAAAAGCCAACAGGTGAAACAAGTTAACACTTACATTCTGAGAAGCAACAATTGTCTTCAATCTATGTTACAGCAATGCCAACGTGTAACCAAAGAAGCCAGCTGCAAGAAGCATAACTATCCCTGTAAGAAGAAGAAGCAATTATTAAAGCTTGTCATTTCAAGGAAAAATGAAATAAAAGAAAGTATATAAGGATAAAGTTTACCAACAGGAAAACCACTTCCATATTGATAAGCACAATCAAAATGAAGTCATATCTCTCTAATCGCCCTGTTTCCTCTATCTATAACGAGCAAGGAGCAACTGCTTCCAATATAAACCACTTCAAAATCATTGGAAAAAATAGCATCCTCACCTGCTCCATCTACATGACCCCCTCAACGACTCCATTTCTTTCTAGCAATGGTTGTAAACCCTACGTAAAAATTTTCCAACACGTTAATTATTATCACTAAGGACTATTGGATTCTGATTATAGAAATCTAATAGACACATTAAGGTTGCTTTCAAACACCCTTGCAGATAGTTTGATGAAGGATATAGAAAAAATCTAAGAACCACCTGCATCACTGATTTTTTTAATAGTCATATTTATGGTGTCTACAACATAAATGTTTCCTTTATCATCTTCCGTTAGCTCTTTAGGATGATTCTTCTTTGTCTTCCTGAGTTTTCCATCTATGTATTTAGGTCAACTATCTGTGATTCGTCCATGGTTAACCCAGAGAAAAATAGGCAAGGGGAAGCCAATGTAAAATTATGGAGATTCACCTTACTGAAAGTTTTTAAGAAAAAACTTGACCTAAGGAGATTGTTGTAACTTATATTATGTATAGTAAGACATCATGCAGATGCAACTACTTCAATATCACATGGAGAAAGGAGATTTCAAGGTTCCTAAAGTAATCCTATGACTCCATAATACAACTACTTTAGGGTTGAAAAGGCATATCTCCCAAGTGCTTCGAATAGGCATTAATATACTTTTGTACTGCAGCAAGCATATACTCGTAGTCCTAAAGGTGTATAAGACTATTTCTTAATGATAAATGTAAAAACTGTTTTTCTCCACACTATAAATACTGTAAATTACACAATTTCTTGTGTATTTTTTTAACATTGCTTTTGGAACTGCTTTTGAGGTTCAAAAGATGGTTTGTACACTAAAACAGTTTTTGAAAGTTATTTAGTTAATTTTTTAGAATAATGGTTTAGGAAAAACATGATCATCAAAAAGGTGATTCAGAACACAAGGAGGTGGTAGAAACTATGATGATTGATTAATTCATGAATCTCAGGTGTATGATGAAAGATCATTCTCCTGTTTTTTGAAAGTTGGAGACATTCCATATGATTATGGATCGGCATAAGCAAGATACATCTGATGGTTTGCTCTTCAAAACAGCTTTTACAACTACTATTTATTCCATATGGAGGGAAAGGAACAGGAGACTGTACATAGGAGTTGAAGAAAGACAATATCAATTAATAGATGATATAGTGAATAGGATATGTGCAACTCCTTACTTCCAACAACAAATAACAAACATTTACCCAAGGATTAAAAAACAACTGGATGTTATAATCAATTGATGTGCTATATCTTTGTAACTATTAGAGTATTTTGAATTTGTAGACAAAAAAATTGACTCATTTTAATGTTGTTTTATAGCATTTGCTAGTATTAATACAATTCCTTTCATTTTTCACAAAAAAAATGGTTTGAGGAAAAAATGATTTTAACTAAAATTCTAACAAACTTTATATTTTTACATTATATATAACTTAAGTATAAAGTTTACTATTAATGGTTAATAATTTTACTTGTCTTTTTTAGTTATTATGCTTTCAGGGATATATATTAACATTACCAAACTCATCATTTTCTATTCTAAAATTAATTTCTTAACAAACTTATTACAGGCTGTTTGGTTTAGGGTAATAGGAATTCTATTACCCATCTATTTCTACTTATTAACTATTCCTTTGTTTGGAATGACCCACGGAATAACTGTTCCTAAATGTTAGCTATTGCGCACAGGGTAGAATAGCCAAAGCCTCCCCCCAGTCTTTACCTATTTCGTACAGATTCAGAATAGGTAAACACGCCTTCTCTTTTTCTTGGACAAGCTAACCCCTCTTACCATCAATCAAAAAATTTGTCACTCACCCACTCACGCACAACACACTTGCGTCTCGCAGCAGCAGCACACCTCACTCACGCAGCAGCACACGCTTCATCTCTAGATCAATGGCCTTCTCTCGCTCTTCATGCGGGCGTCTCTTTTCTCTCGTCTCTGGTCTACTCTCATCACTCTCACGCTCGTTTGGCTTAGTGGGTGTCTCTCACTCTTCACACATATCTCTGCCAGTTGCATTGATCAGGCAAGGACAACGCTTCTCCTAAACATTTTTCGGGACTATAATTGAATTTATTTTCATTTTTTCTTGTAAATCGAACTTCACCAAGTTTGTGTTTTGAAAATTATTTGTTTCTAAGTTAATCGATTTCTGAAGTTTTGACTCATTTGATGTGTTTCGTGGAATAAATCTGGAGTTGACTCTATTGTAACATTGCGAAGGCTCATTCGTGGAGTGTCATCATCAAGGGAGGTATGATTCTTCTGATTCTATTTACGTTCTTGATATTGAAAATTCTTGTTAAAATTTATGGTATATAATTTTTCTAAGTTGTTTCATGGAAAGAACAAGCATAAGATTCGATTATGGATTTTTGAATGCTTTATGTTCTGCTATCTCATTTTGGGTAATTTGACTTCTAAATTTTGATTATTGATGTTAACTGATTTGGGTCAAGCAGCTATTGGTATTACATTATAGCCTGTTTTTACGTTCCAAATGCATCAATTCTAGTTGTTCATTTTTGTTGTTCTGCGGTTTAATTTGCTCTAACACTTATGAATTGTTCACTTGAGACTACATCTTCAGATATGTTTGGAATATAACACCAACTTATGATGAATTGAACTTATTGTTTAATGCTTTATGATTTCTTTTCAAATATCTAGATTGTCTTAACATATAGATAGAATTACTAGAGCTTTATATCTACTAAAGCTTTATATGGTTTATTGTTAACTATTTTCTATTTAATAAACAATCTTTGTTCTTTGTTCTTTTTTTGATACAGAAGGAAGGAAACTATCTACACTTTAGTCTAAACAATCACAAACGACGCGTATGCGTGAATCCTTGTAAGTCCCGAGTAAAGACCGGGAGGCATTGCTCAGGTAGATCGCGGAGGATATGAGTGCCCGGTGTTATGAACGAAGCCAAAAACCCCAGCTTATCTGCGCACTGATTGCCTTCCCTGTAAACGTGCTTCAGCTGGATATCCCAAGTGCGTCGCTTCAGCTCGTGGAATGCCCGAAGGTCCTGTGACACATCAAAAAACAAGAGGTTAGAAGTAGAAAGTATATTTATAACCTCCAAAGAATCGACCTCCAGGATCACTTGACGGTGTCCCAAGTCCCATGCTAATTGTAGACCTGTGATGGCCCCTCGTAGTTCTGCCGTAAGCGGAGAGCATAGCCCTATACATTCTAAAAACCCTCCACACCATTGGCCGTTGCTATCGCGAAGGATCCCCCAAGCGGTACCAATGCCAATTCCGGACTGGACAGCGCCATCGGAATTGAGTTTGACCCAGCCTTCTGGAGGTCGAACCCAACCTATAAAGTCGTCCCGATGCGCCCCCGCCATTGGGATAGCTCTCCCGGTCACGCTCTGCGCTTGCTCTATCCATGCAACATATTCCAACACTATGCGATGTCCGTGAGCGGGCCACTAGAACGCCTCTTCGAAAAGGCATTTGTTTTGCCACTGCCAGATATACCAGCATGCAGTTCCAAAAACAAGCGCCCACGCCAAATGGTAGCCTTGGTGCTTTATGCCGAGGTTGGTGCCTAACCACGAGTCGAGGGGCTGATGGAAAAAAGAGTTATCCTGGCTCACCCCTGGAAATTGATGCCAGAAATAAGAAACCCTGCGACAATCCCTGATGGCATGCAACACTGACTCTTCTTGGGTACAAAAGGGGCATCTAGAATCCGTGGCGGTGTGCCTAATCAAACGCTCTTTATTGGTGAGCAATTTATTGTTGGCCAGTAGCCACAGGAAGGAGCGAATCCGTTATGGACCGGGCCATTTCCAAATCTGCTGCCACAAGCGACTGCGTGCTTCATCAGGATATCCCGCAATGAGCTCATAGGCCGACGTAACCGTGAAAGTGTGACTTTTCCCGGGTCTCCACACCAGATAATCCTCCGCCCCCCGGTCGCTGGGTGGGGGAATAGCTGCAATGGTCATGCAAACTGTCACGGGAAGGTACTGTTGAAAAGAGGTCCAGGCCCAGGTTCCATCCTCGTGTACCATGTCCCTGACTGTAGCGTAGATCAGACTGTCCGGCGGTGGGGAGGTCGTTACCGATAACAGGGGACCCCAATCTCCGGCCCATCCATCGACCCAGAATTGGACCCGTCGACCATTGCCGATGGACCATTGGCTCCCCCGACACACATAATGCCAGGTAGTAGCGATCCCTCTCCAGATGATTGAAGCCCCTGGTCGATTGACGGAAGCAGAAAAGCTGTTGTTGTCCACTTTATATTTTGCTCGGAGAATTTGAACCCAGAGCTCCGACGGTCGTGTGAGGACATACCACCCTAACTTAGTAAGGAGAGCATCGTTGGTGATTCTTGGTCGCCTGATCCCCAACCCGCCAGCGGTTTTAGGTCTACAGACCTTTTCCCAACGAATCAGATGTGGCTTCGACCGTCCAGGACGGTTTCCCCAGAGGAACGCTCGAATAATCCTTTCCAAGTCATCGCACAGGTGCCTTGGTAATCTGACCGTTTGCATAGTATAAATCGGAAGGGACGAAAGCACTGATTGAATGAGAGTGACGCGCCCTGCGAGTGATAGCTCGCGCGCACTCCATCCGGTGAGCCTCTGCTGGACCCTGTCCAAAATGTACTGAAACGTGCGCCTAGAGGTGCGTTCATGAATCAGTGGCACTCCAAGATACTTGCCAAGATTGGTAGTGAGAGTGAAATGAGCCGCACTCCCTAGAGTACAAGCCGTGTCCCTAGAAACGTTCTTTGAGAAAAAGATTCGTGTCTTAGCATTGCTGATTTTTTGCCCGGAAGCGCTACAGAACGAATCCAACACTCGTGATATGACTTGTATTTGTGTGGCCGAAGCTTCCGCAAAAAGAATCAAATCATCGGCAAAGAAAAGGTGGGAAATGGGCGGTCCCGTGCTACTAAGATAAAACGGTTTCCAAGTTCGTTGGGCGACCTCACTGGAAATCAATTGGCCGAGTCGTTCCATGCAAAGCACGAAAAGGTAAGGCGATAATGGATCACCTTGTCTGAGACCCCTAGTTGGAGAAAAAGGCTCCGACAGGTTCCCATTCCAGGACACTTGTAGGGAAACTGTGGATATGCAAGTCATTATGAGCGTGACTAGAGGGGCCGGAATGCCGATATCTTGTAACGTGTCTTAGATGAACTCCCACCTGAGGCGATCATAAGCTTTTTCGAGGTCGACTTTAATGGCCATTATGCCAGTTCTGTCGGTTTTCCGTCGCATCGAATGAATGGCCTCTTGGGCTATAATGATATCATGCGTGATGTGTCTACCGGGAACAAAACTACTCTGGTTCTGTGCTACCAGAGAATCTAGATAAGGCTTAAGTCGGTTGACTATCACTTTCGAGACTGTTTTGTAGAGGACTGTGCATAAACTGATAGGTCTGAGTTGAGTGAAGGACACCGGTGAGGGAACTTTGGGTAGTAACACTAGAATGGTTTTATTCACCGTCGAATCCCAGCCCTCGGGATGGAATAGCTGTTGGACATAAGTTACCACAACCGGACCCACCCTGTCCCATTTTTGTTGAAAGAAAGACGCATTATAACCGTCATGCCTAGGAGCTTTGCGAGGATTGATGTCAAAAAGGGCTTTCCGAATTTTGACTGCACTGACTGGGGTAGATAAGGCAGCACTTGCCTTTGCCGTGAGAGGGGGAAACGCTCCGGATAAAGGGTACAAAGTCTGAGTATCAGTCTGGTTGGTGAACATCTGCTCAAA
>JANQAP020000004.1:46675-61557 GCA_026874005.2 Erythroxylum coriaceum
TATCCAAACATGTAAATATCTTTACTTTCCATAGATTTATTTTCCCAAGAATCAGATTCTAAATTCACTTTACTTTCTCGCTAATCAAACGGGGGCCTTAACGGAGAGTTCAAGGATGTGAAACTTCTTATTGTCACAAAGAAGAACACGGAGACTGGCTGAAATACCCTAATTCACATTGATGGTGCAACTGGTGGATGTTTTTAGGGTTTATTGAGTTTTGGGCATGGGTATAGGTTACCGTACGAGTTATGGGAATAATGTTTAGTAAAACATTAATAGAACTAACATTTTTAACTGAATGTTAAGATAATAAAATGCTGGTTAATTGAAAAATATATTATCCTCTCTTGAAAACAAATGAAGCCTTTTTATCATTGTGCTACTCTCATCTCTTTCCTTTTCAGTTATTAAATGATGTAGGACTAACCAGGGCAACTAATAAGCCCTCCTGTAAACACCTGAACGATGACCATTCCACTCTTATCACAATCTTCAGATAAGATAATGGGTAATATATTATTTTTTATCTTATGTGCCAAGTTTAACCAAAATAGAAAAGGGTTTATTAAAGGATAATCATAATCTCCAGCCTCCAGGCTATTGTCATTATTGTCACAAAAAAGTTCCTTAGATCGCCCGAGCTGTTTTCATTACATGCATTTTAGAGGCTCGCTTCGGGTTGTCAATTTACTGCTCCTTATTTTCTCAGGCAAAATATCCCAAACTTCCCCAGCTTGAACTCGACAGTTCGTCCTGATGATTAATTTAATGATTTTGTTGATAGTTAGAAGCCACTGTAAATTGAAGCAATTACTATATAGAATATCCGTACTCTGCGTGGTAGCGCGAGAATGGGGATGCAGTGAGCCTATTTGGTGGAAGGATTAGTAATAAAATTAAATAGAACGGAACACACTTCTATCGTTTAGTTGAGGGTTTCATAATGGAATGGAACGAAATGAGATGGAAGCGGAGGGTTTCATTTTACGTTCTATTCCATCCAAAACAGTGAAAATAAGAAACCTCCAATTCGGAAAGTTTAGGATAGAACGTAAATCAATAAATACATACTATTTAATATACCCTCAACAATTTTTTTTAATACCAATTATTTCTTCAACTACTTCTTTTTCTAAATAGTAACCACGAAACTTGTCTGTTGCTACTCATGTTTTGGAGTTCTGCTGAACATAGAATCACCACAAATCACCAAAAATCAAATTCTTTATATTGGTATTTATTGTCAAAATAAAGATGAATACGGAATAAGGAATCAAAGAAAAATGGGTGGGTCAAATAAAGACTTTTATTTATTTAAAAAATAGAGTCAAAAATACATTCCAACGACTCATCCATAAATTAAAATATAAATAAAATTTTAAATATAAATAACATATAATAGAATAAAATTTATTAAATAATAATATTTTTATATAATTAAAAATAAATTGTATATAATTAATAATAAAATAATAAAACTTTTATTATTTTAAATTAAAAAATATATAAAACATTATTTGTCACGATTGTGCGTAACATTTTAATTGAACATGATTTTTGTTTTAAAATCATAGTGTTAAACCTCTTGCAACAACTATTTTAGTATTAGGGGTATAATAGTCATTTATTATACATTCCATTCCATTCCATTCATTTTCTAAACAATGTTTCACTACATTACATTATAAACCCTTCCATCCCTTCCAAACAACTTTTCACTATATTACATTCTACTCCATTATAAATCGTTCCCTTTCGTTCCATTCCGCTCCGTTCCATTAATTAACATCTAACCAAACAGACCCTAAGTTCATGGTCTTACTAGTTGGTTTTCTCCTATTGTCAATCGCCTCTTCTTTTAATTCCCAACTAGATACTAACTTCCCATTAGGGATGTCAATAGATCAGGCCGTGTAACATCCCATTTTCCCATAATAAGGGTTAGAACTATAGATCAACTATAAATGAGAAATAACAATGAGAGATTAGGAAATACATTTCATGCTCATGCATAACAAAAGTATACACACGTATGTGAATTTGATTTTTATACACATTAAAATGACTGTTCATGCACTCATCTGACATTTTTCGGGTATAAATGATTGTTTTAAAGTGATTATGATGTAAATAATGAATAATTTGTTCTGAAAATTAATCTAGCGAATTAAATTATTGATTTAGAATTTTTGGTGACATTTGAGAATTTTCTGAGATTTTGGGTAGTTATGGACTAGGAAAAATGTCAAGTGGCAAGACAATTGATAAATGGTAATAAAATTAAGTGTCAAAAGGTAGTGGAAATTTTTAATAAGTGATATTAAGATTTAATGTCATATGTCATTAAAAATTGGGAGACAAAGGGGTTAGAAATTGAAAATAAATGGACTAGTTAATAAAGAGGGCCAAAAGAAAACCTATAAAAAATGGACATGTGGCAAGTGACAAGTGTCACTTGCCATACCATGTCTTAACCCATGATATTTTGTTTCAATAATGAAAGACCATCATCTTTGTCTTTCACTTCTACTTTTTATCACTTGCTCTCATCTTCTTTATTTTCTCTCTTCTCCATTAACGACCATTTCACTCTCTTCTCACCCTCTCAATGTGAGCCTTGCTATCATCCTCCATTTTACCACTACAAAAACCTTGTTGGCTTCATCATTTGTTACAAAACACCTAATCTCTTCCACCTTGGAAGATTAATGATCATGTAAGGTTTGGAAGCTAAGGTTAAGTGGTTATTTGAAGAGCTTGGAGTTAAACAAGTAAGTGTAAAGCATTGTTCTTCATGGTTTGTTAAATAGCAACTTTTATGATGATAGTTAGTGGTTAAATGAGCATAAAATGGTGATGTATATATGGATGTTACGTTTTTGGTGTTTATGATCAACTACAGATCATGATTTGTTTATGAATGATATTAACCTGAAATAAAGGTGAGAATGAAGAGGAAATAATGAGAAATTAAGCTAGAAATGATATACTAAGCATAAGAAATGTTAGAGGTAACTTGTAGGACTTGGAAATCTGAAAAACAAGGAAGACTATAACTGGAAGTTTCGGATTTTGATAACCCTCGATCGTGGTAAGTGATAAAAGTGTTGGAATATGTTAGATGGAGTGTTTTCACTGAACATGGATTTGTAGTTTGACCATATCTTGCTCTGTAGACATCAAAATGGGATGCTTTTTAATTTAGATTAAACTAGAGGCATATGGCTACAATGATTATAAGGGAATTGAATTTGAATTCTATCCTTAAGGGTCTTAAAATTTGGCTTGAAGTTGAGAACTGTGTGTTGTAGTGGTATGAGAATAGTCTGTAGTAATTTGGGTATAACTTACAGAATACTAAACCAAACTGCATGAAATTGATGTCATTAAAAACTTAATACATATAGGAAACATTTTTTAGAAGAAAGTATTGCCTAAATACCTCATTTTGTAGGTCATAAGGGTGATACATAACTAACCTGAAAAATTTATCTTGAGAAAACTGGAAAATTGCAGGAAAAAATGGGAGATTAGTTTCTGTCACGATCGTGGCAAGGACCACCACGATTGTGGGCAGTGCTTTTTCATGGTAATGTTTTGATTGTGCAATGGTTGAACCAATTAAGGATAAGGTATTTAATTATGATGCATTTGGACTTAATTTAGGCTTGAATTGAACCTATAATGATGCTTGAATTAAGTGACTAAATGTGTGATATGTGTGAGGTGATAATTGAGGTTATAACTTAGTGAATGAATTTTTAATATCAAAGTAACAAAAGCATAAGTATAATGGGAATGAAGATGTTCATATGGTTGTAGTTGTGATTCAAAGGAGTTGAGTAATATGTATTAAGTAAAAGTGAATAAGAATTGGGTGAATGTATAAGTAAATGTTACTAGAAAAAATTTGGGGAATGTATAGATTTAGCTTATTAAAATTTCTGATTTAAAGTACCAATTGTGTATGTGTATTATAAGAAGCTTTTGTATGATGCCATATAAGTGATTATGATTGCTTTAACATGTCATTGTCATAGGTTATGTACTTGAATGTCCTCTGGATATTCGACTATATGCTCTATGGTAGTGGGGTGTTACAATTTTTGTATCAGAGCATAGTTTGGCATCCATTGGGACATATAGGAACATTTAGACATGATATTTAGTGAGAGATTCGAATAGTAATCACAAATTTTTTTGGTTATAGGTCATCCGCTATAGGAGATCAAGTTGGAGAGTCAGCTAACATAGAGTCTGTAGGAGCCAATAGAGAGTCTCCTGTACCTGAGTTTGCTCAAATGCCTCTGAAAATTCTAGAGAGGTGAGAAAGAAGATATGACAAGCTTCAGAAGTAGGGGGCTGTGGACTTCTACGAAAGTACAGACCCTGCTGAGGCGGAAGGATAGTTGGAGAGAACTGAAAGAGTATTTAATCAGATGGACTGTGATTTAGATGAGAGATTTGATTATGCAGTCTCACTTCTTTAAGGTCTAACATATCAATGATGGAAGACTGTTCCTGATAGTTCTAGTCGACCTTGTGAACTAAAGTGGAAAGACTTTTTGAGGGTATTTTGGGAGAATTACATGCTGAAGATTTATTTAGACAGAAAGATGAAAGAATTTCTAGATCTGAAGCAAGGTAATCTCACAGTGGTAGCGTATGAGATCAAGTTTAATGAGTTAATGAGATATGCAACTGCATTGGTCCCAACTGAGGAGGACAAGTGTAAGAGGTTTGAAGAGGGGTTAAATATGAAAATCAAAACGAGGCTAGCTATTTCTAATTTGGGTAGTTTTACCGAACTACAAGCGGCCTCAATTAGAATTGAACAATTGTTGAAAGATGGTCGGGGAGAGCACAAATAAGAGTCTAGAGTGAAAACACAGAGTGAATCTCAGGCTGATTCTGGCAGAAGCTTCAGTAAACACCAGAACAGATCGTTTCGATTCCAAACTAGATCGAGACAATCTGAATTTAGTCTAAGAGGTGGATTTGTTCAGGCCGGTAAAGGTAGAGGACAAGTGCCCTCTTGACAGTCCCAATAGATGCTTGATTGTGAACATTGTGGTAAGAAGCATGGTGGGGAGTGTAGGAGATTATCAGGAGTTTGTTTCCATTGCGGTTATATTGACCATCAGATCAGAGATTGCCCCGAACATTGGGACCACAGTTTGGAATGAAAGGAGGAACAATGACTGAGACAACCGTCCAGCAGAGTAAGGCTACTGGATTAGTACAGAGAGGCAGAGGTAGAGGAAGAGCACAATCAGTAGGGCCTAGTGTCAAGACTGAGGTGCAAAGTAACCAGCCGTAGTCTCAAGCCAGGGTCTATGTCATTACCAGATAGGAGGCACAGAACTCCCTAGATGTGGCAGTATGTGTGTTGACTGTTTTCAATTTTGAAGCATTTGCATTGGTAGATCCAGGATCTACATATTCATTCATCGCACCGCATTTGACATCTAAATTGCATTGTGATAGAGAGATGTTGAATTGTGGTTTAGTGGTGAGTACTCCAGTAAGTAGTACTACAGTGATTGGTAAATTTTGTAAAGGGTGCATAGTTCGGAATGATCAAGCTGAGTTAGTAGCTGATTTGATTGTATTGCAGTTGAGAGAGATGGACCTCATCTTAGGCATGGATTGGTTCACTGCTCATAGGGCCATAATGAACCGTTACACGAAAGAAGTAGTTCTTGCATCCCCTAATCATCCAAGAGTAGTATTTTGAGGAGTTAGTTAAGTAGTGCCAGCCCGACTAATTTCATTTATGTGTGCCTTGAGATTGATTCGAGGAGGATGTGAGGCTTATCTGGCCCACTTAGTTAATACTCGGAAAGAACAAACCATTCAAAATATTCCTGTTATTAGGAAATTTCTGGATGTGTTTCTCATAAAACTACCTTGTTTACCTCTAGAAAGGGAGACGAAATTTACCATTGACCTTGTTCCAGGTACCACTCCTATTTCGATTCCTCTGTATAGGATGGCACCTATAGAACTGAAGGAACTGAAGACCCAGTTACAAGAGTTATTGGATAAGAGTTTCATTAGACCCAGTGTATCACCTTGGGGAGCTCTAGTCTTGTTTGTGAAGAAGAAAGATAGAACTTTGAGGCTGTGCATCGATTATAGGCAACTGAATCGGGTAACAGTGAAGAACAAGTACCTATTGCCTAGAATTGATGTTTTGCTTGATCAGATATAGGAAGCTCAGGTGTTCACTAAACTTGATTTGAGGTCAGGGTATTACCAGTTGAAGATAGCTGAGGTTGATGTACCGAAGAGTGCATTTAAAACGAGATATGGACACTTTGAGCTTTTGGGATGCCATTTGGGTTAACAAATGCCTCGGTAGCTTTTATGGCTTTGATGAATAAGGTATGCCAACCTTATTTACATTTTTTTGTGATTGTATTTATTGATGACATTTTGATGTATTCGAAGTGTAGAGAAGATCATTCAGAGCATTTGAGATTTGTTCTGCAGATAATGAGAGAGAAACAGCTGTATGCCAAATTCAGTTAGTGTGAATTTTGGCTTGATCAACTAGTATTCTTGGGTTACACAGTGTCTGGATAAGGCATACAAATTGATCTAAAGAAGATAGAGGCAGTGATGAAGTGGGAAGCTTCGAGGAATGTGTTTGAGATTTGGAGTTTCCTTAGATTAGCTGGATACTACCGGAGGTTTGTTGACGGGTTTTCACTGATCTCAACCCCTTTGACAAAGCTTCTGAGGAAGAATGTGCCTTTTAGATGGAATGATAATTGTCAAAAAAGTTTTGAGGAGTTTAAACATCAGTTAACTACAGCACCGGTGTTAGCTATTCCATCAAGATCAGGAGATTATGTGGTGGATAGTGATGCTTCACACCAAGGGTTAGGATATGTACTGATGCAGTATTGTAGAGTGATTGCATATGCATGGAGACAGTTGAGGTGTCACGAGTTTAATTATCCGGCACATGATTTAGAGTTTGTTGCAATAGTTTTGCTTTGAAAATTTGGAGACACCATCTATATGGAGAAACTTTTTAGGTATTCACGGATCATAAGAGTTTGAAATATTTGCTGAGCCAAAAAGAATTGAATATGAGACAGAGAAGATGGATAGAATTGTTGAAGGATTATGATTGCACAATTAAATATCATCCTGGAAAAGCTAATGTGGTAGCTAATGCATTAAACAGGAAGTCCAATAGTGGTGTGGTTTAAATACAGTTATCGAGGTTACTGAGCCTGGTCCATTTGAGAGCACTGAATGTTGAATTAAATTTGGGGCAGAATGAAGCATTGATAGCCACATTGAAGCTAAGACCTGTATTGCATGAAATAATCAGAAAGGCTCAAAACAGAGATCTATAATTGGTAAAGTTAATTGAGAAATTGAAAGTGAATTCGAGTTCTGAATTTGAATTAAGAGATGATATGTGGTTAGAGCAAAAATTGTGTGTGCCCGATGTTGATAATTTGAGGAAAGAGATTTTGAAGGAAGTACATGTAGCAGCTTATGCTATGCATCCTGATACTACCAAGATGTATAACACGCTGAAGTAGCATTTCTGATAGCCAGGGATGAAGAAGCAAGTGGCTGAGTATGTAGCTAAGTGTTTAACTTGCCAACAGATTAAGGCAAAGTATCAAGCTCCTGTTGGTAAGTTACAATCCTTGCCTATTCTAGAGTTGAAATGGGAAAGGATTACTATGGAGTTCATAATGGGTTTGCCGAGGACTTCAAGGCAACATGATGCCATTTGGGTCATTGTTGATAGATTGACCAATTCTACACATTTCTTGCCAGTGAGAGAGAATAACTCACTAGATCAGTTAGCTCGGAAATATGTGGATAAGATAGTGAGATTACATGGGGTTCCAGTGTCCATTATATCGGACAGGGATCTTAGATTTACATTGAAATTTTGGGGTAACTTACAGAAAACTTTGGGTACGAATTTGAACTTCAGTACTGCATTTCATCCTCAGACAGATGGACAGAGTGAGAGGACAATTAATACTATTGAAGATATGCTCAGAGCTTGTGTTCTAGAGTTTCAAGGAGCAAGAGATCAGTATGTGGCTTTGATTGAATTTGCCTATAATAATTAGTATCACAGTAGTATCGATATGGCTCCATATAAGGCGTTGTACAGCAGAAAGTGTCGTTCGCCTTTATATTAGGATGAAGAAGGTTTAAGAATTATCGAAGGCCCATAATTGATTTAGGATACTATTGACAAGGTGAAATTGATCCGTAGTAGAATTAAAGCAGCATAAGATAGACAGAAGAGCTATGTGGATCAACACAGGAGAAATATGAAGTATCAGGTAGGAGATAAAGTATTTTTGAGAGTATCACCTTCGCGAGGTGTGCTGAGATTTGGTAAAACGGGGAAGCTCAGCCTTATATATAATGGTCCATATGAGATTATCAAGAGAGTTGGACCATTGACTTATAAGTTAGCCTAGCTCAGATCCACAATGTGATCCATATCAGTATGTTTAGAAGATATCGGTTGGATCTTACTCATGTGATACCAACTCAAGAGATTGAAGTTTCAAGTAATCTGAGTTTTGTTGAAGAACCAGTTAAGATAATTAGCTACTAGAACAAACAGTTAAGAAACCGAATGATTCCATTGGTGAAAGTCCTATGGAGAAATCATTTGAGTGAGGAAGCTACTTAGGAAACGAATGAGCATATGAGGAAACAATATCCCCACCTATTCAATCAATCAGGTAAGAATTTTGAGGACGAAATTTCTTAAGGAGGGGAGATTTGTGACATCTCGTTTTCCCATAATAAGGGTTAGAACCCTAGATCAACTATAAATGAGAAATAACAATGAGAGATTAGGAAATACATTTCATGCTCATGCATAACAGAAGTATACACATGTATGTGAATTTGATTTTTATACACATTACAATGACTATTTATGCATTTATATGACATTTTTTGGGTATAAATGATTGTTTTGAAGTGATTATAATGTAAGTAGTGAATAATTTGTTATGAAAATTAATCTAGCGAATTAAATTATTGATTTAGAATTTTTTGGTAAAATTTGAGAATTTTCTGAGATTTTAGGTATTTATGGACTAAGAAAAATGTTAAGTGGCAAGACAATTGATAAATGGTAGTAGAATTAAGTATAAAATGGCAATTGAAATTTTTGATAAGTGATATTAAGATTTAATGACATATGTCATTGAAAATTGGAAGACAAAGGTATTAAAAATTGGAAATAAATGGACTAGTTAATAAAGAGGGCCAAAAGAAAACCCATAGAAAATGGACATGTAGCACACTTGTCATACCATGTCTTAACCCACGGTATTTTGTTTCAATAATGAAAGACCATCATCCTTGTCTTTCACTTCTACTTTTTATCACTCGCTTTCATCTTCCTCATTTTCTCTCTTCTCCATTTAGGACCATTTCACTCTCTTCTCACCCTCTCAACGTGAGCCTTGCTATCATCCTCCACTTTACCACTACAAAAACCTTATTGTCTTCATCATTTGTTACAAAAGACCTAACCTCTTCCACCTTGGAAGATTGATGATCGTGTAAGGTATCGAAGCTAGGGTTAAGTGGTTATTTGAAGAGCTTGGAGTTAAACAAGTAAGTGTAAAGCATTGTTCTTCATGGTTTGTTAAATAGCAACTTTTATGATGATAGTTAGTGGTTAAATGGGCATAAAATGGTGATGTATATATGGGTGTTATGTTTTTGGTGCTTATGATCAACTACAGATCATGATTTGCTTATAAATGATATTGACCTGAAATAAAGGTGAGAATGAAGAGGAAATAATGAGGAATTAAGCTAGAAATGATAGACTAAGCATAAGATATGTTAGAGGTAACTTGTAGGACATGGAAATCTGGAAAACAAGGAAGATTATAGCTGGAAGTTTCGGATTTTGATAACCCACGATCATGGTAAGTGATAAAAGTGCTGGAATATGTTAGATGGAGTGTTTTCACTGAACATGGATTTGTAGTTTAACCATATCTTGCTCTGTAGACATCAAAATGGGATGCTTTTTAATTTAGATTAAACTAGAGACATATGGCTACAATGGTTATGAAGGAATTTAATTTGAATTCTATCCTTAAAGGTCTTAAAATGGCTTGAAGTTCAGAACTGTGTGTTGTAGTGGTATAAGAACAATCTGTAGTAATTTGGGTATAACTTGCAGAATACTAAACCAAACTGCATGAAATTAATGTCATTAAAAAATTAAGACATATAGGAACATTTGTTTAGAAGAAAGCATTGCCTAAATACCTCATTTTATAGGTCATAATGGTGATACAAAACTGACATGAAAATATGTCCTGAGAAAAACTGGAAAATTGCAGGAAAAAATGGGAGATTAGTTTCTGTCACGATCGTGGCAAGGATAACCACGATCGTGGGCAGTGTTTTTTCATGGAAATGTTTTGATTGTGCAATGGTTGAACCAATTAAGGATAAGGTACTTAACTATGATGCATTTGGACTTAATTTAGGCTTGAATTGAACCTATAATGATGCTTGGATTAAGTGACTAAATATATGATACATGTGAGGTGATAATTAAGGTTATAACTTAGTGAATGAATTGTTGATATCAAAGTAACAAATGCATAAGTATAATGGGAATGAAGATGTTCATATAGTTATAGTTGTGATTCAAAGGAGTTGAGTAATATGTATTAAGTAAAAGTGAATGAGAATTGGGTGAATGTATAAGTAAATGTCGCTAGAAAAATTTGGTGAATGTATAGCTTTAACTTACTGAAATTTCATATTTAAAGTACCAATTGTGTATGTGTATTATAAGAAGCTTTTGTATGATGCTATATAAGTGATTATGATTGCTCCATCATGCTATTGTCATAGGTTATGTACTTGAATGTCCTCTGGATATTCGAGCATGTGCTCTATGGTATAGCCCTTGTCTCGACCCATAGCCCAGCAGGCCAGGAGGGGTCAGTCTGCCGCCCATGGCCCGGGCTATGACCCATTTTTTAAATAAAAAGTTCCAAAAACGATGTCATTTTGGAGGTAACGGCCGGCTCAGTCAACCCAGCCCATGACCTAGTCAACTCGAGCCAGAAGCGGGCTAACCGAGCCAGTTTTGACATCCTACTTCCTACAAGCTATTCCCAGGATCACCCATGACATACCTCTTTGAAGTATTCAATTGGATATTTTGTTTTCACTTGAATTTGATATGCTAATAATGAAATTACCACGACTCATGCAATGAAAATTAATGTTTAATAATTGTTACGATTTTCCATCTTCTTTAAGAATTAACAACTAAAATTAAGTAAAAAATTTAAAATTAATCAAATTAAAGGCCTTGAACTAGAGTTGGTGTGAATGAGGTAGAGAAATAAACATCAATGAAGTTAAACAAGCAAATTCCATTTGATTACTACTCTAACTTCAATGTAGTAATCTATGTTTTTGGCTCTTACACTGTTTCAAACAGGAGGCATCAATGAAAATGTATTCAACTATATGCTAGTTACATCAATGTTTTGTAGCAAACCGTACATATCGATTCCGATGATTCAAGGACGAGTGTTGAGAGATAAGCAAGTTAGAAATTGCTTCAAGCTTTTTCAATTGTTTTGAATATCTGTTTTTCAATTGTTTGAATATCTATTGCAATTAAGATTTAGGATTTTTTTAGTTAATTTATCTGTTTTAAAAATTAGGTTGAATTAGTATGCATACCAGCCATTTATGATTATGTGTCAAAGAGTCTGTTAGCAAGTTAAGGAGGAATTGCCACTTATGAGAATATTTAGATGGATAAGGTCTATTTAAGTAGTTCATTTCTATCATTTTTTATTGTAGAGAAGAAATCAAAGTCAATACAAACTTCTTTAAGTAGATTCCACATTTTTTGTTAACAAGTGTATTATCAGAGCAGGTTTATGGTATGGCTTTTACTATTGCCTTGGCAAACTCATCTCAAAATACCCCTTTCTTTAGTGGTGTTAATTACCAATTTCGATGCATCAAGATGAGGATCTTGTTCATGTCGTACGAGTTATGGGACATTGTTACAAATGGTCTTGGTGAGCTTACAGAAATAGAAGAAGGCCAAAGACTTACAGCAGCTCAACACAATGAGTTGAGAGAAAAGTAAAGGAAGGATTCAAGAGCACTGTTGTTGATTCAACAAGCACTAGATGATGCCTTTTTTTCCACTAATCATGGAAATTTCAACATCAAAGGAAGTATGTGACTTGCTTAAAGAAGAGTATCATGGAACAAAAAAAGTTGTTTAAATAAAGTTATAGACCCTACGTTGAGAATTTGAAAACTTTGAAATAAAGCCCTCTGAATTTGTGTAAGAATTTTTCTTAAGACTTCACTCGGTGGTAAACCAAACCAAATCAATTAAAAAAGAATTGACTAACCAAAAAGTTGTTTATAAGGTTTTACGAAGCCTTTCACCCAAATTTGATCATGTTGTTCCTGCAATAGAAGAATTAAAGGATCTGACAAGATACTCTCTCTCCATGAGTTAATGGGCTCTTTTTTGTCTCATGAGTGGCAGATAAATAAGACAACTAAGACACCCCTCTAGCTAGCCTTTCATTTAAAGTTTGAGTCGAGAAAGATCTCATATGACATGGGTCGTGCAAGCAGCCAAGGACGAGACCGTGATCATGGTAGATCATTCTATGGAAGAGGTAGGGGTGCACATCATAGAAGCAATTCAAGTGGAGGTAAGCATTCTAATTCTTGCTCATATTATAGAAGGTCAAACCATAAAGATAAAGAAATAGAACAATTCTCCTCAATCTCATTATTGCAAATTTTATGGCCATATTGAGAAAATTTGTTTTAAAAAGGATGTTGATCATGAAAATTTTGAAAAAAAAGATGTTACTAAAAAGAATTTATTTGATGCTTGCTTACTTTCTCATGAAGACAAGTTTGAAGATGATTGGTATCTTTATAGCGGTTATAGTAATCATATGATTGGCAGCAAAAGGTTATTTGTAGAGCTTGATGAGTCAATTAAGAAGGAAGTAAGAATGGGCAACAAAAACTGGGTTTATGTATGTGGAATGGGCACCATTGCTATTTTGTCAAAATTTGGAATGAAGTTACTACATGATGTGATGTTTATGCCTAGGATAATTCATAATCTATTAGTGTAGGTCAGTTGATGAAGAATGGTTATTATGTTGTGTTTGATGATGGCAAGTGCATAATTTATGATAATAAGAACTTGCATTTAATTCATTCTATGAAAATGACAGCTGATAAGATGTTTCCGTTTGTATTTTTTGAAGCTTTGGTCAAGGCTTTCAATGTAACTAGTGATGATAGTTTTCTTTGCCACCAAAAGTTTGGACATCTTCATTTTAGTGGACTAACCTTATTGTGCAAAAGGAATACAGTGGATGGTCTTCCTATGATTGATGGAGAAAAACAACATTGTGAAGCTTGCATTTTTGGGAAGTACCATTAAGATAAGTTTCTTAAAGGAAGATCATGGAGAACTTCCAAGCCATTAATGTTGGTGCATGCAGATATATATGGACCAATGCAAACATCATCCTTAAGTAGAAGTAAGTATTCTTGATTTTTGTTGATGATTTTTCAAGAAAGAGTTGTACTTTTTGAAAGAAAAGCTTTTGAAAGTTTCAAACAATTCAAAGCTATGGGGCAAAAGGAAAGTGGTTGTCCTATTTTGACACTACAAACTGATCGTGGTGGTGAGTTTCTTTATGCATAATTTAGCACTTTTTGGAGTAATGGTGGTATTCAAAGACAACTCACAACAAGTTATATGTCCCAACAAAATGGAGTCACAAAATGGAAGAATATAGGGATTGTTAAAGTAGCTAGAAGTATGTTGAAAGACAAAGGCCTACCTAAGGAGTTTTGGGTTGAAGTAGTAGGGCTGTTTATCTTCTCAATTGGTTTCCAAATTAATTTGTTAAAGGTATGACTCCACATGAAGCATGGCATGGCAGCAAACCCAATGTAAGTCATTTGAAAATATTTGGTTCCATTGCCTATGCTTTCATACTTACTGAATTGAGAAGCAAGTTGGATGATAAGAGTATGAAATGCATCTTTTTTGGAAAAATTAATTATTAGCTATGATGTTGTTTTTAATGAAAATGATGCTTGGAATTGGAAGAATGTTGATGTGTAGCCAACTCATTTGGGGAAGAATGTTGATTCAAGTCAACCCATCTTTTTTTCATCACCTGGATCATCACCAAAGAGAATGAGGAACCTTACTGACATATATCATGTAACACCCCACTCTCGCAAGACACGTACCCGACATCCTGAGTGATGTCCAAGTGCGTACCCCGCAAGGGTGGTATTGAATTAGGTTTGGTAACTTCAATATCTGAATTCGTGCCATTCTGTTATTGAATTTTCTATTAAATGCATTAGATTGCAACACTAGCTTTATTAGGAAATACTCATTTGCACAATCCTTTCAATCTTTTCAAACTCAAAAATTACCTCAATCTTTACTGATCTATATATTCATATATATAGCCAAAATGTTTCTGTACAAATAATGTCTCCAAGCTTTCAAAGCAATTTCTATTGCAGCAAGTTTCAAATCATGTATCAAAATTCAGCTCATGAGGCTATAATTATCCCTATGTACACAAAATCACTTTATAATGTTGCAACAGATTGCATTTTAATCTCTAATGGGAAACTCTATTGTATATACTATGAAATCTCCAATTCCCAATGATACTATTATCATTGGTGTTATAATTCCTCAATATTCTCTTCACATTTAATAGTCCATACAATTTACATGCTTTTTTTTTTTACATTTCTGTCAAAGGCTAAGATCATTAAAAACTCCT
>JANQAP020000005.1:64116-74196 GCA_026874005.2 Erythroxylum coriaceum
TCTATAACTTAGAGGATGAATGCATTTATCACCTATTTTTAAGTGCTCTTTCACTGCTAGAGCTTGGCAACTTTCGCTGAAACTTTTTAATATGCAATGTGGCATAAATACATGGCAAAAGATAGTATAATAGTTAGCTAGATCTCAGGATGGATAAAGAAGAAACTTAAAATATTCATAATGGAATTCAATTGTTTAATATATGCCATTTAGATTAAAAGAAATAAAAATATTTTCAGAGGTATCAAGTTGGAGAATAATGTAGTTAAAAAGAGCACAATAACATGAATAAGAGAGTTGATGATGATAGATGCTACAAGTGTCAATATATTCAACATATTATCTCAAGATGTTAGCTTAAGGTTTATATTTAGCGATTTTGATGATAACTAGATAATATTTCAATATTCAAATTGGATTTATTTCCTCATATAGATAACAATATTTTTAAAAAGGAAATAAAATCATAGGAAAATTACTTCCTTTCTTACAGGAACCTTCTTAGTAAACTTTCCTTATTTAACATATGAAAAGATCTTACCTTTTCAAAAAATTAGCTCTGAAAATTTTTGTTCCAGCAGAGATGATATTGAAAATCCAAAATCAAGTCAAAATTAAGATGAAGTAACAACTAGTTGAAAAAGTTGATTATTTAAAGAAGAGCAGCAAAACTTGTGAAGAAACGAACATACGCAGGCTTTCGAAATATTTGAGTAGCATCTATATTCTTCAGAGTCATATCATTCTTATTGTACCTTAGAAAGTGAATTTACTCTATCAAGAGAAAAATTGTTATTCGAGAACTTATTTTGATTTTACATTTTATTTTTTATGAGCTTTTAGAAGCTTGTTATACACTTCAAGTGTGGACGAATGAAGAACCTTGAAAAGTATGTAATTGTGAGCTTGATGAGGCTCGTCAAATTTAATACTTGAATTCTTATAGTGAAATACTCAAGTTGGATACTTGGAGACTGGATGTAGTTTGGCTGAACTAGTATAAATCTACTGTGTCATTCTTTCTCTCTTCCTAACTTTTAAATTTTCGCGTTATAAGTTTGTTTTTTCAATAAGCTCTTTAAGTTTTTCAATAGGCTCCTTCTGTTTCTATAAAGCAAGAGGTTCTTTTCGCTTTAAGTGTTAAAAGGCTCCTGTCAACTAACAAGCTTATTTCTATTTGAGCTCTAGTAGGCTCCTATCGATTGACAGGCCCCTTTCTTTTTAACGCCAATAGGATCCTTTTTATTAATAAACTTCTTTTGTATTTTAAATAACTGATAGGATCCTTTCTTTTTAAACCTTTATAGGTTCCTTTCGAAGTTTAATAGGACCTTTCCTTTTATCGACCCATTTTGTTTAAGAAGGATTTTAAAGATTTAAAATACCTTGTAAATTTTTTTACACACAATTTACCCCTCTCTTGCGTGTGTTTGCTTTGTCATTTGGTATCAGAGTGAGGTTTCACATTTATTATGTTTTAGCACATGTGATAGATCATGGCAAACAACTTAAGAATCCTTAAAGGACAATTTGTCTTAAAGCCTCCTTACTTCAATAGAAACAACTACTTTTATTGAAAAGAGAGAATGACCATCTCTGTTCAAGCAATGGATATTGAAATTTGGCAAACTATCAAAGCTGGAGCTGCACCTCTTGCTACTGATAACATAGAAATGTGGATTGATGCTGATAGAAAAAATGCACAGTTGAATGCCAAAGCAAGACATCATCTGATTTGTGCACTATCTCCAGAAGAGAACGAAAAGATATCTTACTGTTTTACAACAAAAGAAATATGGGACAAGTTTCAAGTTACTTTTGAAGGAACGAATAAGGTAAAGAAATATAGAATAAGTCTTTTAGTGCACCAATATAAGAATATTTTCATGAAACAGGGAGAAATAATAAACGAATTCTTCAGACATTTTAATAGCATCATCACTGCCTTGAAAAACTTGTGCAAGATATATCCAAATGACGAGCTGGTAAAAAATTTTCTAAGATCATTACCAAAGGAATGGAGAACTGAAGTGACAACTTTGGAAACAACAAAATACCTCGATACAATCTCACTTGACTGGTTAAGAGGAAACTTAATGATTCACAAAGTTGAGCTTAGGTGAGATGAAAAATCCTCATACAGAAGAGGAATGGCACTAAAAGTAGTTGACGAATCAAATCCATCAAGTAATGATGAAAGTGATACGAAGTTACAAATATATGGAGATGACGACTTCAACTTTATGGTCAGAAATATGTTCGTTTCTACAAAAAGAAGCTCATGAAGAAAAAAGAAGGAAATAAGAAAACTAGAAACAACAGGTTTCTATCAAAAGGTAGCAGTGGCAATAACAATACGCAAAATAATCAAATCATATGTTATCACTATAAAAAGTCTGAACACATAAGACCAGAACATTTTCTTCTTCAAAAGGAAAAGATAGAAAGCAGAAAACCAAAAAAACATGCTATGATTGTAGCTTGGTCAGATGAGAATTTTGATAACATTGAAAAAGAAGAAGAGCCTGAGGAAGTCAGCAACATTTGCTTTATAGCCAAATCAAGAGATGATGAGGTATATTATTCTGATTTTGATATTGAAATTGATGAATTAAGAGATTCATATCATTACTTATATGATCATTAAAAAAATTAACAGTGCAGTATTTAAAAAAGGTTGACAAGTTAAAAAATAATGATGAATCTTTAATGAATAAGATTAAATTATTAGAATAAAAAAAACCAAGACTTGTTGTTTAAAGTCACTTCTCTTGAAAATGATAATAAATAAGCAATTTCTGGAAAAGAATGCTTGAAACAACAAATAATTCAGTTAGAAAACTCATTACTTGAAAATGACTCTACTAAGATAAAACAATTAGATGAGAAAGTTATTGCTTTAAAAATTGAGAAAGACAAATGTGCTAAGAAAATTGTTTCTCTTGAAAAAGATCTTGCAAATTTTTTAATGGAAGAAACAATCTTGATGCATTACTTGAGAGTGGTAAATGTGTTTTTAATAAGGCTGGAATAGGATATAATGAAAATAACAATATTAGGCCGTACAAAAACTTCATTATTAAATCCAGATGTAGTTATAACCAAAACAATAGGAACCTGGCAAGTAGCAAAAATCATAACAACTATCATTCATCTATTTTGTGTGATTATTATGGTAAACATGGTCATATTAGTCACTCTTGTTACTTTTTGAAAATGAAAAAACCATCTCAAGTATATGTTTGGAGATAGAAAGGTCAAACTACTAACATGAAAGGACCAAGAAAGATTTAGGTACCTAAAATAGGATAATACATTCTGTAGAGATGCTTCAAAATGAAGATAAAGGAAAATCAGTGGATAGTTGATAGCGGTTGTTCGAGACACATGGCAGGTAAAATATCTCATTTCAACTATATTGAAAGGAAAGATGGAGGTAATGTTGTCATTGTTGATAAAAACAAGACAAAGGTCATTGGAATTGGCAAAATCGGTGATTCTACCTTTGTTTCTAACGATAATGTTCTTTTGTTGATGGATTAAAGCATAACTTGCTTAGTGTAAGTCAATTATGTGATAAAGGTTACATAGTTACTTTCTATGCATCACATTGTGAAATAATTGACAATCTTAATAATAATATTGTATTTGTTGATCCTAAAAATTAGAACATATATTGTGCTTAATTGGAATATATATCTTCTCGAAGTGACAAGTGTTTTTTCTCAATAAAAGAGAATTCACTTAGCTGGCACAGAAGACTTGGACATGCTAGCATGAGCTTTTTGTCAAAATTGTCTAAAAATGAGTTAGTAAGAGGAATGTCGAATTTGAAATTTGAGAGCAATCAAGTTATGAAGCTTGTTTAAAAGGAAAACAAATTAGAAGCAGCTTCTCTCCTAAAAATATTGTGACTACTAACTAGCCACTTGAACTCGTGCACATGAATTTATTTGGTCCTACTAGGACTCAAAACTTTGTTGGCAAACATTATGATTTTGTTATAGCAAATGATTTTTTCAAATTTACATGAGTTTATTTTATATAAAATAAAGATGATAATTTTGAAGTCTTTGAGAAGTTTTGCAGGAAAGTTTAGATTGAAAAAAGGTACTACATTATGTCAATTCGAAGCGATCATAGAAGAGAATTTGATAATATAAATTTGAAGACTTCTGCAACGAAATTGGTATAACTCACAAATTCTCATGCCCAAGGACTCCTCAGCAAAATGGAGTTATTAAGAGAAAAAACAGGACTCTCGTAGATGTGACCAAAACAATGCCATGCGAAAGTGACCTATCTCATAGTTACTGGACAAAAGCTGTGTCAACCTGTTGTTATATACTCAACAGGTGTCTCACAAAACCTATTCTGAAAAAGACCCCCTATGAACTGTGGAAAGGAAGAAAAACAAATGTTGCTTACTTTCGAGCATTTGGCTACAAGTTTTTCTTTCTAAACAATGGAAAAGATAACCTTGGAAAGTTCGTTGCAAGAACAGATAAAGCTATTTTCTTGGGCTACAATACCGCTAGTAAAGGATTTAGAGTATATAATAAAAGAACAAAGAACATGGAAGAATCGATACATTTGGTATTTGATGAAGCACTACCTTCGATAGCAGCAATTAACTCAAATGATAAAGAGCATCCATTGGTAACTAAAAATACATCGGAGAATCAAACTAAGCCTATAATACCTCTAGAATTACAAAATCAAGAAGGCCCCTCTGAAGCTAGAACAGAGCAGGCTCCTTCATCTCAGTGGGAGCCTATACAATGAAAAACACTGAGAGAATGGAGAGGCTTTGATACAAATCAATATATTCTGGGAGATCCCTCTAAAATTTTAAGAACAAGATCCTCATTCAGGAACAACTTTATTGCTCTCATCTTATAAATAGAACCAAAGATCATTGAAGAGGCCCTTACTGATGAAAAATGGGTTTTAGCCATAAAAGACAAACTGAATCAATTTGATAAAAACAAAGTCTAGAATCTAGTACCTTGTCCTCAAAACAAGTCAATCATTGAGACTCGATGGGTATTTCGAAACAAACTTGACGAAAATGATAAGGTGATAAGAAACAAAGCTAGACTTGTAACTTAAAGTTATAGTCAATAGGAAGGTATTGATTTTTGATGAAACTTATGCACCTGTTTCTAGATTGTAATCAATTAAATTTTACTTGCCTTTGCATGCTATAGAAACTTCAAGTTGTTCCAAATGAAAGTCAAAAGTGCATTCTTAAATGGTTACATTAAAGAAGAAGTATTTGTTAAGCAACCCCCAGGTTTTGAAGATGAAAACCATGTAGATTATTTGATGAAGTTAACCAAAAGCTCTATATGGTTTAAAGTAGGCTCCTCGAGCATAATACAAGAGGATAAGGAACTTTCTGCTTGAGAATAACTTTGAAAGGGGAAAGGTCAATAAAGCCTTATTTATTAAAAGAAAGGAGAATGATTTACTCATAGTGCAAATATATGTTGATGACATAATATTTGGTGTTACTAACCCATCCTTCTGTGAAGAATTCTCAGCATTAATGCAGGGGCAGATTGAAATGAGCATGATGGGAGAATTATCATTCTTTTTTAGATTACAAATAAGACAAAAAAAAAAGGAATCTTCATTAGCCAAGATAAATACGCAAAAGAACTCATTAAGAAATATCATTTTGAGAATGCCAAACTAATGGGTACCCCCATGACTGGAACTAAACTTAATAAAGACAAAGAAGGCAAAGCTACGAATGAGACAAAGTATAGAGGAATTATTGGATCACTATTATATCTTACAAGCTCAAGATCAGACATTATGCTTAATGTATGTCTTTATGCACACTTTCAATCAAATCCAAAAAAAAGCCACCTTCAAGCAGTAAAAAGAATCTTTTGATATCCCCATGGAACTATGGATTTTGGACTATAGTATACAAAAACTAATTTATTTGACATAGTGGGCTATTATAATGCAAATTATGAAGGTGATAAAGTCGATCGAAAAGACACAAGTGGTCACCGTCAATTTCTTGGAGAATGTCTAGTATATTAGTCCTACAAGAAGTAAAATTGCATAGCGTTTTTGACGACTGGAGCGGAATACATAGCAACTGTCAATTTTTATGTTCAAATCTTATGCATAAAGCATTAACTACAGGATTTTTCTCTAAACTTTTCTCATATTCTTATATTATGTGATAATACTAATGCTATAAATTTTTCTAAAAATCTTGTGCATCATTCTAGGACTAAGCATATAGAAATCAAACATCATTTTCTTATAGATCATGTTTTAGAAGGAACCGTTGATCTTTTACATGTTAATATTGAGAATCAAGTAGCTAACATTTTCTTTAAACCACTCTTTGAAGATAGATTTTGCGTGTTAAGATAAGAGCTCAGTATGTGCAAACTCTATGATATTATTTTTTGCATGAATATTCTCTACTACTTATCTTTGCATTTATTTAGCAAACTCCTTCTATTCTGATTCCTTAGAAACTCTCTCTTAGTTTAATAGGCTCCTTAAAGTTTAGAAGGCCTTTCTTAGTTAGAAGCCTCCTCTTAGGTTAGTAAGTTTCTTCTAGATTAAAAGGCTTCTCTCAGGTTCACATTCTAAGTGACACGTGTCCTAAAAATAAAGAGTCATTCTTGGCATCGTTTTAGCCTTTTCAAAAATGCACATGTAGTCTGACAACTCTATGTACACATTTGTCAGAAGATACGCAACCGATTATGCTTCCTCTTTTAGCCTGTACATCTACTCATCCTCTCACGGGATCAACGCTTAGGGATCACTTAGTATACCCTAAGTAAACTACTTTCGTCTTCTCATCTTTATTATTCTCTCTGTGCCCTAACTCTCTGCATTTTTATTGCCTCTTGTCTTCTCTCTCAAACTTCACCAAGCTCACCTGTAATGGCAAGAACAAAATCAAAAGGACAAAAAAAAATTTTGGCTTCAACTTCTAGGCATGGCGAAACACCTCATCATAAACAAACATTTGCTTCTGATTCCTCATCTTTGTCTCCCATAGTAGGTTTTCTGGACACTAATACCGAACATGTTTCTATCTCCTCAAAGCTCCCAACTTTAAAAATACCTAGTTAGGAGACCCTAGAATATAGGAAAAAGAAGATTGTTGCTATATTGTCTCTAGATTATCCTGATTCCTCTTTGGATAACAAAGAAGAAACAATCGAAAAACAATATGCTTCTAACTCATAAGAAGAAGAAGAAGAAGAAGAAGGAAAAGAAAAGGGAGAATAAGAGAAAGAAGAAAGTGAAGCATATTGTAGAGACTTTCAATAAGGGGGAGTTACTGAAAAATACGAGATTCCATTTACCTATTCTCTCCCTACCCATTCCTACTCCAAAAACTTTCGCAATTCCTAAACCTGGTCCCAAAAAGAAGAATGCTTGAAGTGCACTAGGAAATAAATGACGATGGTTTAGATGAAGAATGGAAAGAAGACCACAGACCAGAGGAAATGTTACAAAACAAGCTCCACAAAAAGAAACTACTGAGGCAGAAGAAAAAAAAAAGAAGAATCAAAGAAAAGAAAAAGGGAAGAACTAAGAAAAGGCAAAGAGCCTTTAGCCGAAGAAAATATTGAGGATGTCATTACAATGAATGAACTATTCCTTGAAGAGGCTTTATTTGAAAAAATACCTAAAGCCAAAAGAACATAATCGAAGAAACTAACCATTTTTCATAAGGGATAGGCTTCAACACCAATGAAGTTATTCCAGTCAATGGAGGCTGAAGCAAGATACAAGAAGAGAAAGGTGGTAATTGGACGTATCTTGCCTCCCTATATATTCGATGGTATAGCTATTCCCATCACTCCCTATTTTCTTGTTGTTGATTGGATGAATTTCTTAAGCTTGGACGAAACTGTGTGTGATGAACTGGTCAAATGGTTTTACACATATTTGAGAAAGGAAGAAATTAATAGGAAGCTAGCAGTCATCTCTTGGGTATGCGACTATGAGATTTTGGTTACAGAGGAATCTTAGGAAACATTCTGAGTGTAATTACTGAAGGTAGAACATACCTTCCTTATCATAAGTGGGACATTGCTAACATTGATCTAGGTGAAGTAGTGAACTTCATTTGTATGAATACTAAAAATGCCGATGAAGGGAGACCCTGTGCCTACACTTGAACCTTCTGCCAAGATGCCTTGCATCCATTTAGCTACCTCCATTTTTCTAAGAAGTAGCTTAGTAGAGATGTAGTCTTCTAGACATGTATGTGGCTTACAATTTGTTAAAGAGCAATAAGATGAATCTCCCGATGATGATCCTGAAGTTCATGGTAGACAAGGGAAGTCATAAGAACAAAACTCATGGTCTACCTTATGGAATGTTGTTGACTAAGATGTTTGCATATTTTGGAGTGTCGTTTGATGACTTGAATTGGCATGAACCAGCAAAGTTTCATTCTTTCATTCCTTATTAATTTGGTTATAAGATGAAGGACAACGTGTGGGTTAAAAAGAAGTCAGAAAGAGTTACAAGTATCTAGAGTCCAACCCCACAAAAGTTAGCCTCTGTTCCACTCCAAAGTACGAATGACATGATCTTACAACAACTGAGGGAAATTCACTCTAATTAGGATCAAATGCGCGAACAAATTGATAGCCTCTAGAACCAATTCCTGAATTTGCAAATTCTCCTTAGGATAATTCTTCACTGACTGTGTCAATTGACTTTTTTTACTTTTTTATCATATTTCATTCTGTTTTATTTCACTCCTCCTTATACTTTATTATTTTTGATAATGACAAAAGAGGAGAGTTTATGTGGATCTTTTTTTGACATATTTCTACATATATGATGATATATGTCTCATTGTATATTTCTCAATGTTGTCTCAATTATTTATGTGATTAATTATGCTATTGAACTTGTGAAAATTTGTGATATAAAAAAAATAAGTTTTATTAAGAGAAAGGCTCCTTCTAAGTATATCTAAACATATAAAAGTCATAGGTATCTTTCAAAATCATCTATTATCTCTTTGAATTTTGAAAATATCTATTATTGCTAATCATCATCAAAAAGAAGGAGATTGTTAGCTTAAGTTTTATATTTAATGATTTTGATGATAGCTATATAATATTTCAAAATTCAAATTAGATTTATTTCCTTGTATAGATAACGTTATTTTTAAAAAGGAAATAAAATCATAGGAAAATTACTTCCTTTCTTGCAGGAACCTTCTTAGTAACTTTCCTTATTAACATCCAGGAGGATCTTACCTTTTCAAATAATTAACTCTGGAAATTTTTGTTCTAGCAGAGATAATATTGAAAATCCAAAGTCAAATCAGAATTAAGATGAAGCAAAGACTAGTTGAAGAAATTGACTATTTAAAGAAGAACAACAGAGCTTGTGAAGAAACGAACATACACAGACTTTTGAAATATTTGAGCAACATCTATATTCTTGAGAGTCATATCATTCTTATTATGCCTTAGAAAGTGAAATCACTCTATCAAGAGAGAAATTGTTATTCAAGAACTTACTTTTGATTTTACATTTTATTTTTCTGTGAGTTTTTAGAAGCTTTTTACATTTTATTTTTCTGTGAGCTTTTAGAAGCTTTTTATACACTTCGAGTGTGGAAGGTTTAAGAATCTTGAAAAATATGTATTTGCGAGCTTGGAGAGGCTTGTCAAATTTAATCTCGGATTCTTTTAGTGAAATACTCAAGTTGGATACTTAGGGACTGGACATAAGCTTAGTTGTTAGCCGAATCAATATAAATCTACTATGTCATTCTTTCTCTCTTCCTAACTTTTAAATTTTCGCATTATAAGTTTGTATTTTCAAGAGACTCTTTCAATTTTTCAATAAGCTCATTCTGTTTCTATTAAGCAAGAGGTTCTTTTCACTTTAAGCGTCAACAGTCTCCTATCAATTAACAGGCTTATTTTTATTTGAACTTTAACAAGCTCCTATCGACTAATAGGCCCATTTCTTTTTCAGCGCTAATTGGATCCTTTTGATTAATAGACTTCTTTTGTATTTTAAATAACTAACAGAATCTTTTCTTTTAAAACG
>JANQAP020000005.1:101026-113391 GCA_026874005.2 Erythroxylum coriaceum
AACAAAGAGAAGGTGGACAAAAAGGAAGAGAAGAAGGAGGAAGTTCCATATATCCCTTCAACCTCCATATGTGCTAACGATCTCATTTCCATAAAGGCTGAAGAAGAATCAAATAGAAGTGTAATTTGCAATGTTTATAGAGAAGTTGAAGAAATTGCACATTAACTTGTATTTTGTGGAAGTTTTGAAGAACATGCCCAAGTATCCAAATTTTTACAAGGATATACTATTGAATAAGCGGAGGACAATCAAACAATCTCCTTGATGAAAAATTACAACTCTATAATTACTAGTCACATGCCTCCAAAATTGAAGGATCCAAGAAGTTTTACTAAACCATGTGTAGTTGGCAATTTAGAATTTGTTAAATGTTTATATAACTGGGGTGCAATTATTATTCTTATGTCTTTATTGATTCTCAAGAAATTAGTGCTAGGAAATGTGAAGCTAACTTCCATGTTCATCAAGTTGGTAGATCAATGCATAAATAAACTATTTGGTGTGGTGGAAGATGTTATAGTCAAGGTGGACAAGTTTATTATTCTGGTGGATTTTGTAATGTTAGATTTTGAATAGGATTAGAAATATCCACTAATTATTTGTAGATTGCTCATGAATACGAGAAAAGCTTTTGCTAGAGAATTTATGCTTTTGATCTGAACAAAATAAGGGTATCTTATTCTATAATAATTTATCAACTTATTCATTTGGATTTACGGCTTTTGTAAGAGAATTTATGCATTCATGTAACTTTTATTTATGCCTCAAAATTTGCCTTTTAAAGGAATTTCTTATGGAGCAAATTAGAGGAAATCCAAGTAAGTATTCAAAACCCTTAAATTGTGCTTGGTGATTTCAATAGCACCATATATCAACCAGAAGCAAAAGTCAACCTTAAGAATCATTCAAAAGATTTTAGAAGATGCATTGGCAATATTAACATTACTAACCTCAAGATGGAAGGTCAATTTTCCTTTTGGAATAAGAAGTAATATGGTAGGTAGTTCTTAAGAAAAAAAAACTTGATAGTGCAATAGTTAATGGCCACTAGTTAAGTATCTTTCCTAAAAGGTAAGTTGTCTTTAACAACTTGAAAAGCAAGATGCAAAGAATCTATAAAGACATTAATGGCAGAAGAAAGAAACTAAAGAGGATAGCAAAGAACCCTCATGGACTTTATAAGGTCAGGGTTCAATACCAATCAACAAGGGATTACAATTGCTTATGGACATCAAAGAGGAGTAAATAGTAACTAACTTTTAGAGATCAAAAGGGAGTGCTTGCTGTGGATTCAATGACAGCATTAAAAACTAAAGTAGTAAACTTGGTCAAACAATTAAACAACATGAAAGTCACTTTTCCAACTCACATAAGGCAACATAGCATAGTTATTAATTGCGCAATCGAGAAGGCTATATTAAAGCTGATTGATTTCTAGTTGATAGTAACAATATGGAGTAGCTTAACTGTATGAGAGCAGAATTCAGTCGAGGTGGTAACAATGTAGAATTCAGTCGAGGTAGTATCAATCCATATTCTAATACTTATAATCCTAGGTGGATGAACCACTCAAAATTTTCTTGGTCTAACAATGTAGGGAATCGAATGAGAGCATAAGATATTTCAAGATTTTAGCAAGATAAGCACAGTTCATTGGAATCAAAGATGGACAAGTTAGTGGATGTGCTGAATTTCAAATTCAAGAGCCAAGATGAGAATTAAAAGAGGATGGAAGCTAAGTTTTGATCAAATTGCAAAGGCATCTTCTATACATAATTTTTGAGGTTCAAATAACTAATTCATTGTCTACAAAGAGTACAATGAGTCTCTTGAGCAATATGGAATCCAATCCAAGAAAGCAATTGAAGGCTATTACATTTAAAAGTGAAAAGGAGTTGGAAGATGCAAACCACAAGAAGGTCGAGCCCCCACAAGATGTAAACAAAGAGAAATGGACAAAAAGGAAGAGAAGAAAGAGGAAGTTTCATATGTCCCTCCACCCTCCATATGCGCTAACGATCACATTTCAACAAAGGCTGAAGAAGAATCAAATGGATGTGTAATTTGCAATGTTTGTAGAGAAGTTGAAGAAATTGCACATTAACTTGTATTTTGTGGAAGTTTTGAAGAACATGCCCAAGTATCCAAATTTTTACAAGGATATACTATTAAACAAGCAGACTTCGGAGGACAATCAAACAATCTCCTTGATGAAAAATTACAGCTCTGTAATTACCAGTCACATGCCTCCAAAATTGAAGGATCCAAGGAGTTTTACTGAATCATGTGTAATTGACAATTTAGAATTTGTTAAATGTTTAAAACTTGAACTACTTGGTGATTTCAATAGCACCATATATCAACCAGAAGCAGAAGACAACCTTAAGAATCATTCAAAAGAGTTTAGAAGATGCGTTAGCAATATTAACGTTACTAACCTTAAGATGGAAGGTCAATTTTTCACTAACCTTAAGATGGAAGGTCAAATTTTCTTTTGGAAGAAGAAGCAATATGGTATGTCGTTCTTAAGAAAAAAAACTTGATAGGGCAATAGTTAATAGCCACTAGTTAAGTATCTTTCCTAAAAGGTAAGTTGTCTTTACACAACCCCCTTTTTTCTTATTATACCCCAATTGGTATCCTAAACCTGATTATGAGGTAGAAGAGATCTTTTCATTTTAGATTCAACACCTATTTGGTAAATGAGATATGGTTTGAAACAACCACCATCAAAATTTTAAAAATAGAGATTGACTAGTTTTAAAACTTTGCCTAAAGTTATAAATTAAAATATCAAAAATTTCCTTTAAAAATTATCTTTATTATTTTGAATTACATGTTTAGTATTAAAAATTATAAAAAGAAACTTATGTTAAGTATTTGTCAAATTTTTTATATAAATTATTTTTTAGTTAATTATTTTGCATTTGACATTATTTATGTTATATATATATAATAATCATTTAAATGCAACCTATACAAAAATAATATGTTACATGCAAGTTTTACAAAAATAACTTAACGAGAAATTTAATAGACGATTTTTCAAAAAATTTAAAATAACTTGGCAAATACTTAATGGAAGATTTTCTTTTGAAAATTTTAACAATACAATATTTTTTAATAAATTAAAACAGTAAAAGAATTCTAAAATAAAACAATTTAATAAAGAGAAATTTGTGTGTTTAACTTTAGAAGTTATATTTTGCAAAGTCAATTTTTGAAAATTTTATTATGTTATATTCATATGTAAAATAGTATCTGTTAAAAATATTTTTTGTTACAAAAAAGTATTTTGTTATACACGATTAAAATATCTAAAAAAATTGTATAAACATATGCAAAATCATAGTTGTTGTTACAAAATAAAAGATATTTTATTTTTTTGAAAGAAAAAGATATTTTTTATTACAATATGTATGAGTATGACACCACCTTATTTATTGATGTCTTTTCTTGTCTAATTATCATTGATAACGTTTGATAGGTTGGGAGGCTTCAATTAATTCACTTCTCAGCCAAACAGAAGCGTCGTCAGCGTTTCTTTTGATGCCATTTTTCAATCGTTTCTTATCTATTCGGAATGTATCTCTCTCGTGCCCGGTGAAGATAAGGAGTCGTGGCCACTTCTATTACAGATTTCACGACTGCGATAGGCAACGACTTACGTCTTGGTTTAGGTTATAACCTTGTACGTATTTGTTGTTTTTTATTCGTTAACCTTATAATTGTTATGACGGCGTTCACGTCTTTAACACTTAATTTTACTCTAAACTCGGAAGTTGATTGGATCACGCTAGTTAAGATTGAACGAGTGCCCTTAAAATGATTAGAAGCTTTGAGCTACTTCACACCAACTTTTATGATTTGACCCTTCGCACTATCATTCCATATTATAGATTATAATTTGGTGTGGTGATCACATTTTTATTTTTTATTTTTTATTTTTTTTAATACAGTGAAAGGTGGGTCACCACCAGGGTAAATAATCAAACAGGCCCTCTAAAGAGTTCTGGGACATCTCTATCAAATATGATTTCCCTTCTATCAACAAAACGACGAGCGTGCTTCTCGTTTTGCCTTATCGCAGACGATGAGTTAGGAATGGTGTCTTGCTGGGAAGTCCGATCGGAATCTAATTGGTTGTGGCAGAGAAAGGAAGGTGGGGAATCAAAGACATGCCTTGCAAAGTTGGAGTTGGAAAGCCCTTCTTTTGCCAAACAATCTGCCTGCGTATTTTCAGATCTGGGGATGAAGAAAAACAACAGTTCGTCCCAATCTGATGAGAGCTGACGGATTTGTTGAGCCAGCGTCGGAATTGGTAGGTCCCCGATGCTTGTAGATAGTAGGGTAATAGCTTCTTTACAATCGGAAAAGACTTTCATTCTTCGAACCCCTTTTTCCCATGCTAGTTTGCAACCTAATAAGATTGCCCAGAGCTCCGTCATCAGAGGGGTTGTTCTACCCACTTTTTTTGAAAAGCCTGTCAACCAACAACCGTCTTCATCTGCTACAATTCCGGCAGCGGCAGCCAAACCAGTGCTTCGACATGTAGCGCCATCCGATCTTAGTGTGAAAATGGAACTCCGTTGCTTTTGGTGAAGAGCTTCGATATCTGGTAAGCCTCTTGATTCCAGTAACTGAATTGGGTTAGCAATGCTCCTTGTTCGATGATATTATGTGTGCTGTATTCCTTCAGTGAAAAAAGCTCTTTGATTTTCCTTAATTGATGCTAGTATGGAGATGAATAGGCTTTGTTCTGTGGTTGCTTGATCTTGAATAGCTTCTAGGTTCCTAGCCGTCCATAGCTTCCAGGATGTGATTGCCACACAGATGTTCCATTGAGCGATTCCCTGAAAAGTTAAGCAATTTAGATTAGTAAATAGCCATTTAGATAGTACGTGTTCTGTCCAGAAGCTTGAAGGCAGATCCGGCTGTAAACGTTTCCAAATTCGAGAGCTCCTCTGGCAGTCACGTAGTAGGTGTAGTGCTGTTTCAACAGCTCCACACAAAACGCAGGTCGGTGTATCTGCTATTCCCCTTCGAGCGCGTTCCGCATTTGTCCATAGTATTTCTTTAGCCACTTTCCACAGAAATAGTTTGACTTTTTCTTGACACTTCAAACCCCAAATAAGCTTCCATTTGGGGTCAATCGGGTTCCATACATCGCTGAATTTAGCTTCGTATGCAGATGAACATGTGAATCGCCCCGATGCTGTCCACCTCCATTTTATTTTGTCTTCCCCAGCATTCGAATTTGGTGGAGGTACAGCCTTAATTTCTTCAATCTTTTCTCTAGGTAGGAGCTTTCGTAGTAGCTCCAAATCCCAATCACCTGAAGAAGAAAGATAAAAAGAAACTTTCTTGTCAGCCTCTAAATTTGAAATAGGTTGCAAAAGAGAAAGATAGAGAGGAGAATTTGTTGGGGTCCAAAGGTGTTTCCAGAATGAAACTCGCTTTCCATCCCCAATAATCCAGCTTACACTCCTTTGAATAAAATCCAAGGTTTTTTGAATGTGCCTCCATAAGTGCGAGCCTGAAGTCTTAGGGTAGAAGTTTAGAAGCTCGTGTTGATTTAAATTATATTTTGCAAAGAAAATATCTTTCCAGAGTTTTGAGGAGTCTGATATGAGGTCCCAAGAGAGCTTCATGATGAGAGCAATGTTTGTGTCGCTTAGTTTCCTCAATCCAAGCCCTCCCTTGTTTTTGGGTTGGCATACATGGTCCCATTTCAATAGAGATGTTTTCCTCTCGGTTGGGGTGCCCCCCCAAAGGAAATTTCTTATTATTTTATCCATATCTGCACAAATTCCTTTGGGCAAGGAGGTCGAATGCATGGGATAAACTGGAATCGCCCCTAGAACTGATTTACAAAGCGTCAGTCTACCTGCCATTGAAATTCTCCGGGGGATCCAAGCCTTTGCCCTTTTCTCAACTTTTAGTAGAATGTCTTTGTGGGTGATTTTAGAGACTCTGTCGTGTATAATTGGAACCCCAAGATAGGTTCCAAGATCACTAACCAGTTTAATGCCTAAAATCTGTTCAATCCTCTCAGCCCTTAGTTTAGGAATATTTGGAGAGATGTAAAATACTGATTTCCTCCTATTAATTAGTTGCCCCGACGAATCTGCAAATAGCTTCATCGTTTGTAACATAACAGCCACTTGTGAATCACTTGCTTCCCCAAAAAGGATCAAGTCATCAGCGAATAATAAGTGTGACAGTGGAAATTTGTTTTTTCCAAAGAGTAAAGGTTTCCATTCCCCTTTCCTTGTAGCTTCGTTGATCGCGTGTGATAATCTCTCCATACATAGCACAAAGATGTAAGGTGATATAGGATCGCCTTGTCTTACTCCACGTCGAGGCTTGAAAGTATCTCCTCGATGACCATTCCATAATATTTGCATTTGGCTAGAGTCCAGTGTACTCATGATGATCCTTAATAGGTAGTTCGGAATTCTAGCATCCTGTAGAGTGTCAAGAATAAAGTTCCAGTCAATTAGATCAAAAGCCTTGGTCAAGTCGATTTTGATGGCTAACTAACCCTTCTTTCCTTTTTGAAGTCGCATGGTATGTAGCGCTTCCTGTGCACACACAATATTTTCCGTGATGTTCCTTCCTTTGATGAAACTTGATTGCGTATGTAGAGTAAGCTTGGGCATAACCATCTTGAGTCTATTTGCCACCATCTTTGTAACAATCTTAGCACTGATGTTTATTAGGCTAATTGGTCGGAACTGTTCAATCCTCTCTGGTTTGTCCAACTTGGGTATAAGGGTAATCATTCCACTGTTCAAAGAGGAGGGCATAATTCCAGTTTGGAAGATGTCCTTGATCGAAGAGCACACTGTGTTATGGATGATCCCCCAATTGCGTTGGTAAAAGCCAGCTGAGAAACCATCAGGGCCACATGCTTTGTTCGGGTCCATGTTATAGATTGCTTCCTTTATTTCATTGTCATCCGCTGGTCTTGCCAGAGAAATTAGCTGATTCTGTTGTAAATGTGGGAAGAAACCTTTGAGAGGATAATCTGGTAGAGGGTTATGAGGTCCCTGATCAGCATCTTGAAATAAGTCTTTGTAATATTTTGTGAAAGCTTGGAGGATGATCTTGTCATCGTTGCACCATTGTAGATTATCGAGTTGGAGCGCCCTCGTATGTGTTTTCCGTGCCCTTTGTTTGTGTTTTGAATGAAACTGTGTAGTATTCCTATCTCCAGTCTTTAGCCAAACTGATTTTTGATTTTGTGAATACAACATTTCTTCTTGTACAAAGGTGTGCTCTAACTCCAATCTTAGTTTCTCCTCTAATTTCCTTAAGTACGAAGAAGGAGAGTTAGCTATTTGTTTTTGTAAGCCTTGTAATCTTGCTAACAACTTCCTTTGGCTTTTGTAGACATCACCAAACACTTCGTGTTTCCAGATTTCCAAGGCATGTTGCAGGTTGGTGAGGGCTTCATTAAGGGGTAGATTCGGACGCCATACTTGCGTCAACCACTGCTTCCATTGGGTATGTAATTCCCAGACATTCAAGTACCGAAAGGTTGATACTTTGTGGGCTGATTGACCTTTGTATATAAGTTCGACCAACACAGGAGAGTGGTCTGATGCTACTCGAGGTAAGTGCCTGATGCTTGTACTTTCAAAGAGTGCTGACATACTGTTATTGCATAAAGCCCAATCAAGTCTTTCGTGTAATCCTCCTCTCGCCCATGTGAATCTAGATCCAGTGTATCCAAAGTCTCGCATTCCAGCATTAGTAAACCAAGAATTAAAGAATTTGCAGCCTAGTGATGGTCGTCCCCCAGATTTGTCTTCTTTAGTTAGGTATGCGTTGAAGTCACCTAGACATAACCAGGGGCCAGAAATTGTACCTGCAATGGTTGTTAGTTTCCCCCATAAGGTCCTCCTTACCTGAGGATTGGGGCTTCCATAAACAGCGGAAATATGGAAATTAAAATGATTGTGAAAGGTTGCATGCATATGGATAAATTGCCAATCGTATTGAATGATATGTATGTTAATGAATTCTTGCCATATAATCCATATGCCACCGGAAAAACCTATCGCTTCTACTCTGAATGAATTAGTAAAACCTAGGCCAATACTTTGGAGTAGTGATTCTGCATTCTTGCCATTTGTTTTCGGTTCCAAGATAATAATGAAATTAATTTTGTAGAGTCTGATTAGTTTCTTCAAAGCTGCTACTGTCTTGGAGTTATTGAACCCTTGACAGTTCCAAGTTAATAATCTGATATCCATTAAGAAATTATAACGTTTTGGGTTTTAGGACTTACCTGGAACCGTCCGGGGGTTCGTCATTCTCCATACTGGAGGTTAGAGTGTTTCCCAACTGAGTCGGTTCTGTCCAGACCTCCTCTACGGAATCCATTGTGGGGGGCTGTTGCTGGGACTTGGTTGTCGATTTTTTGATTGTGATTCTTTCTTTCCTGTTGATGTGAAAGCCTTTGAAATTTGCCATCTTAACAGGAAGTTTCCCAAGGCTTCCTAATACCTCAATATCATCACAGTGGTGAACCTGAGGATAGAGTGGATGTGGTACTATAACAGCTTGGTGAGTTGATTGGTCTACTTGGGATCCTGAATCCTTGTTTTGATTTGAAGTGTAATTGGGTAGGATTTGGGTATCTGGATTGGGGATGTTCTGAATTGTGGAGCTGGCTGCCTGATTTTCTGCTTGTTGTTGTACTTGTTGAGGAGAGGGGAGGTCGACTAGAGGTGCAGATGAGGATGGCTTTTTAACCCATACTGCTTCTTTTATTGATGAAGTATTCTTCCTCTTTCCTTTGTTTGCAGCTGTGCCTGTTTTGGCGTGATTAGCTTTGATATTGGTCGCCTGGAAAGTATGGACCTCAGTTGATTTCATAATTATTGGGTTGGGCTGGTCAGAACCTTTCAAGGCTTCCTGATCATGGAGAACATTGAAACGGGAGTTTGAGGCAAATGGATTTTCAGTCTGGGGTTTATTTTTGGCAGGTAAATTTTCCTTTTCACCCGAAGTGTTTAGTGGTTTGGAAGAGGCCTGATTTTTTTGCTGATATATTTTCCTACCCTTTTTTTGAGCCACTAACCAGGGACCAGGTTTGGAAAAGTCTTCAATATGGAAAGAGTTTTGAAAAGACTGATTATGATTTCTTTGATCATGCTGCAAAATATGGGAAGATTGATTTTGCGTGATCTGTGCTTGCTGTTGATTAGGAAGTTGCAGAGATTGTGCTCGACTTGGAAAGTGACCGTTGAAGAGGTTGCTCGTTCCGGCTGTCGGAATTTCCTGTTGAACCGTCGGAATCTGGAAGTTAACAGTCTCTTTCGATTTTGAAGAATCCATATTGGTTGACTGTGTCAAATCCGGTGGCTCGACATGATTGCAATCTTCCAAAGAGTGACCATAACACGCACATGAGTAGCAGATTGGCTGTAGATCCTCATATTGAATCGGAAAGGTTTTCCCATCCACTGTTACAGAAAGCGTAAGTGGCTTCCGTAGATCTAAACATATGGCGATTCTTGCAAACAAACCCCTCTCCTCCGATAATGTATGATCATCAGCCTTAATATAATTACCAATGGGGCTAGATATTTCTTTTAATAAGTCTTCATGATAATATTGAGTCGGCAAACCAGGGATCCGAATCCATGATGCCACCGATTCAATATGGTCATCTCGAGTATCGAAATCTCTGTGCCACGGGAAAACTCTAATGTAGTGTCCCATAATGGTCCACGGGCCTTGGAGCAAGGCTTTGTGATAGTCCTCATGATTAGCCAATTTTAGTAGAAAGAAGCCATCGGCGATATCAATGAGTTTGATGCTACCTTTCGGACGCCATAGCGAGATAAGTCTGTTATAGAGAATCTTGTAGCCAATATGTCTCCCTAGCGGACGTATGATCAATGTTGTAGCCATGTTTTCATCTATTTGCTTGTGAATAGATTCAGCGAATGTGATTGTGGGACCAATACCATTGTGTGAGTGTTGAACATCACCAGGTTGAAGCTTTATTTGTTTGCGTGTATGAAACTGATTTTGCAGCAGGCTATTTCTGAATGATAAACCTTGCCTTGGTGGTATGTTTGTTGTTGTTTCAGAATTTGTGACTGAATGAGGTTGTTGTTGTGGCATCATAGGAGGAACTTTTGCCTGAGAGTCATGTGCAAATTGACCCTCAAATGAAACATGATCTTCAGAAGTCGTTCCCTGATGTTGCGGCTGTACAACCCCTTTGTTCTTTACTTTTTTTGTTACCAGGCTCTCCTCTAATGGAGGGAAAGCGTTGGGTTTATCAATCTCCATCTTGAATAATACCAATTTTGGTGATGGAGATTCAAAGCCAAAATGACAAGAAAATTGAAGAAGAGAGAACAGAGAAAAGACGTTGCTATGTTTACTTTTTACTTCCCACTAATAGCCTATTTGGTGAAGTTATTAGACCATTCAATAATCAATACCAAAGCTTAATTTGTATATAAATAGTGATGAGCTGCAGTTACTAAGTATGAGAGAATGAACTAATTTTCTGATATCAATTTGTATATGATATTAGAGCAGAGTTCTTGAAGTGAGTTGGTAGTCTTTTTTTGTTTAATCCTTGTTAACCGTCTTCATCAAGGTATCAAGGAGGAAGATTTCGGTTCAAGAACAAAGGATTTTGTTGCTCAAAATATGAACGATTCATTAACGTTGTTGCAAAGGTATGATCATCCTAGAATGACATTGGTAACATCTCTTTTGACAAGTAATAATTACTTTTCATGGAATCATGCTATGAAGTTAGCTCTCAAAGTGAAAATGAAGTTAAGGTTCATAGACGGTAGATACAAAGTACCAAATGAAAATTTGTTAGTTTATTATTCATAGTGTAGAGTCGATAGTATAGTTACCTCATGGATACTGAATTTGATTTCTAAAGAGATCTTCGATGCTTATTTGTATGCCTAAGTGCTTTTGAGCTTTGGAAGTATTAGAGAAAAGATATAGAGAGTGTTAATAGTCCTCTTCTGTATTAGTTATAGAGAGAAATCAGCATTGAAAAAATCGTAAGGGTGTAGTTTCGCAAAAACTGCAACTTGACCGCAAGTATTTGTAAGGTTTTGCCGCTATTACTTGTAACTGTATCTGTTGGTTACTATATATAAAGTAATTATATCAGTAACTGTTAATTTTTCAGCACAAACGAAAGCAGGAAAACAAATACAAAATTAAACAGATCAACATCGAAATTTAGTAACGCAGATCGACACACCTTGCCTACGTCTGCAGGGCCCTCATTCAGCTTAATTCTTTCACTAACAACAATAGTTTTATACAATGCTTTACTGAGTCGACACCACTCAACCCTTGATACTATTCCTAGTCCTTACTACCTGTGAAAGAATTTCACGCCTAATAATACGACTATCTCGTACTAACCTCAACAGAGGATTTTTTCAAGCAATGTTTCATGAAAACGAAATAAAATAAATAACTCAAGTAACTAAACAAAAATCAACATAAAAGAAACTACTTGAAATAAAAAGCAACTATCCTAAATATGCCGCTTCATCAACAAAAGAACGGAAAGTTGTCAACCAAAAAATCTGCTATGAATCTTCGATATAGTCACTGAAACATCCCACATACAGCAACCATAAACATTTCATCACCGAAACGTTAATCCAATAGAGCTGCAACAACCAAGACAACTAACGAAGCTTTTCACACCAAACCAACAACAAAGATAGCAGCTACAAAGTCACGAAAACTTCTGAAATTTTCGCACACTAACACCAAAAACAATAGCCACAAAATTACCCAACACCACTCTCAAAGGAAAAAAACTTGGATTACATGAAAACCTCAAAATAGGAAGTTAGCTGCTCACACACATTTACCGCAAAAATAATAATTCATCACATAGACAAGGGATAGCCAAAACACATACAGTAGTGAGGCACAACAACTGCACAATCCAAAAGAGATCCATGCCCAACACAACAGCAATAATCACAAAGATTATGCTACCAACTAAGAATGATGCAACAAAGAAGTCACGCATGCTAGAAGTCACCCATGCCCAATCTGCAGCTTCCTTTCGATGTACTATAATCCATATCAATGTAATCCACACATACAACCAAGCAAGGACCAAGTCACACACACAAAGTCCAGACAAAGTGTCACTCACAAAACTCCAATAAAAACCCAACCTATACGACAATCAACTCCAGTAAGCTAGATAACCCCTTCACAAGAAGTCTTTTCTTGGTAGAGTACTTCGTTCAGCACACTCAATAGTCACGTGATGCACACCCATATCTTTTTCAAGATTGGGTCTTAATCTAAGTGAAACAAGAATTGTTGTTTAA
>JANQAP020000005.1:143374-161038 GCA_026874005.2 Erythroxylum coriaceum
AGTGATGGTGAGGACTGTGCGACGTAAGGGTGTTATTGGAGTGCTGAGAGAGGGGGCGAGGGGAGTGAGGAAGATGATGTCTGATTCATCTGAAGCAAATATCGAGAGCGAGGGGAGATTTAGGGTCAACAACCTTCTTTTTACAAAAAGTTTTTAAATTTACAAACTGAGCCGATTCCCAACCCGTATAGTGGTATAGCACATACCGGCCGTACACATAACCTTTGATTAAAAGCAGAGTTTGATTCAAAGTACATTTGCACAAAGCCAAGATTCAATTTTAAAGAAAGTGGTGCCAGCTCTTAATGAGTTGTAATTATATATTAATTATTGCTGTCCCTGAATTCAGCATCCCAAATCGACGAATACGAAGCCCACAATATTCTGCTTTGCAATACCAGCCAAATGGGTGTCGCAGACAAAAGCTCCGATCAATGGGAACCACCCGAATCGGAGTCATCTCTTCTCCTCACCACCGCCGACACCACCCTCGGACCTCGCCGGAAAACTCCAGAAGACACATTCCACTTGGCATATATCATCTACTTTACGCTCGGCCTCGGCTTTCTCTTACCGTGGAACGCCTTCATCACAGCCGTTGATTACTTCTCCTACATATATCCTGAGGTCTCAGTTGATCGCATCTTCTCCGTCTCTTACATGCTTGTGGAACTCCTCTGTTTGTTGCTTATTGTTTTCTACGCTCATAAGTCCGATGTTTACGTTAGGATCAATGTGGGTCTTGCGTTGTTCGTTGTGTCTTTGCTTGTGGTCCCGATTATGGACGCGATTTATATAAAGGGTCGGGTCGGGTTTTATGGTGGGTTTTATGTAACGGTCACCGCCTTGGCCCTCTCGGGTATGGCGGATGCGCTTGTCCAAGGTGGGCTTATTGGGGCTGCCGGAGAGTTACCGGAGAGGTATATGCAGGCTATTGTTGCTGGCACAGCTGGTTCTGGTAATTTATAGTTCTCTGCTAGTTCTCTGCTTTGAATTGAATTTCAATTTTTCTTCTCTTTATAGGCTTCTGAAAGTATCTTGATGAATGTTACTGGTTTTTGTTTCTTGAAGTGGTTCAGCTGCTATGATGATGCAAAAACTTGAAATAGTTGTGGATTAGGTTGAGATAGACCTCAAACACCCAGTTATACTGCTGGTTTTAGGTTATCCAGTCACCTGAAGTTTCCCCTTTTTGGTTTTTATCAGTCTACTTGGCTCACCGAGCTTGTTTAGCTCACTTCCTTAGCGTGCATTAAAATGGAAGATAACAAAAGCTAATTTTGAGTCAACGAATCAGAAAAACTTCAAGATCTCATACTTGATTTTCCTTTCTTAATCGATTGTAGGTATGCAATGTTGCATTCAGGTAATTAAACTAGGTCGTCACATGTTTTTGTAGCCTTGAAAGCTTCAAAATTTTGGTCTGCTGTCCTATTCATATTTTTAAGATGCTACAATTTATTGTTGCTGCACATTTCACGTTGCTTTCAAGAGTCCTTTCGGTTGAAACTTTTTATGGTCTACAGATGGTTATGGAGCCAACCTAGTTAACCCAATTGAAGAGATTATTTTGTTCTGCTTCTGCCTTCGCCTCTGAGCTGAGCCTTCTACATTAATCTTTGAAAGATTTGCTTTCTATTTGTTTTATAACATCAAATTACTTTAGTCATGTTTAAGGCATCTCCTTTTGCTTTTCAATATGAATTTACAAAGTAGGTTAAGAGTAATTTACCAAGCGATGATTCAAGCAAGTTATTTGGACTCCAACAGGGGCATTTATAACTTTTAAAGTTGGTGAATCCAGGTGTCCTTGTTTCATTCCTTAGGATCTTAACTAAAGCTGTCTATACACAAGATGCCCATGGGCTGAGAAACAGTGCAAACCTTTATTTTGCTGTTGGGATTGTGGTTATGGGTATATGCATTGTTTTCTACAACGTGGCCCACAGACTTCCAGTCATTAAGTACTATTCGGACTTGAAAACTGTGGTTGTTAATGAGCAAAAAGAAGACAGAGGTTCCTTGACAGGTGCTCGGTGGAGATCAACATTGTGGGAAATTGTGGGGAGTGTCAAATGGTATGGTATTGGAATCTTCCTTATCTATGCTGTGACACTGTCAATATTTCCTGGGTATATAACGGAGGACGTGCACTCTGCGATTCTTAAAGACTGGTATTCAATCCTTCTCATTACTGGCTTCAATGTATTTGACCTTGTTGGCAAGTCTTTGACTGCAGTGTACCTCCTTGAGAATGATAAGGTTGCCATTGGTGGCTGTTTTGCAAGATTGCTCTTTTTTCCCCTTTTCTTAGGCTGCATACATGGTCCAATTTTCTTCCGGACGGAGATTCCGGTGTTGATATTAACATGCCTATTGGGCCTGACTAATGGCTATTTGACTAGTGTTGTGATGATCATGGCTCCAAAAGTTGTCCAGATAAATCATGCAGAGACTGCTGGGATTGTAATTGTACTATTCCTCGCTATTGGTTTGGCAACTGGGTCGATTGTAGCCTGGTTCTGGGTCATTTGACATAACAGCAATCTGTTCAAGAATTGAATCCCTTAGCTGCAGCCCTCTAAATGACTCACTGGAAGTATTCCTTCGAAGACTCCTCTTTATGTAAATCTTTATATTCTAGTCGTAACTATGATTTTTAAATCCTTTTTAATCCAGTTAAAGGTTATTGGAAGAAATATCCTTTGGTCCTTTCATCTACATGTATCTTACACCAATTCTTCTTCTTCTCATGGGTCATACGCAAGTTGATTTACTTGTCTCACACACAACCAAGTACTGCCTATGTCGTGAATTTAATAAGTCAATTCATACACGATCCAAGTGAAAAACATATGGAAGTTGTAATCCAAATCCTAAAGTTCTTAAAAAGGCCTCATAACAAAGAATCATGTTTAAGAAGTACAATCACTTAAATATTGATGGATACACGAAGGTTGAGTTTCGTAGCATGATCAAGGAATTTTATGAGCTGAAAGGAGTTGTTAAAGAAATTGGCTACTCATCTAGGACAACTATGAAATTGTTTTGTGGCAATAAAGCAGTTATAGAAATTGCATAAAATTCAGTTTAACATGATAAGACAACATGTTGAAATAGATCAACATTTAGCAAACGGAAGCTCGATGTCAAGATAATTCAATTCCCATTCGTAAAATCAGAAGAACAACTTGACATACATTCTCACCAAAGCTATTTCAAATAAGATGTTTCATAAGTCATTGGATAAATTGAATATTGAAAGCATCTGTGCACTAAAAGAGGAGTGTTAGTATGAGATATCATTTAGGATTCATTGCTAAAAAACATGTGATTAGAATCAATTAGTCTCACATGGAAGATACCGTTCCTATTATTCTATCGCGAGCTTTAAAGCTCTTGAAAGAAAGAAAAAAGAGTGAAAAAAAAAGAAAGGTTTAAAGCATACACATTGTTTAATCAGCCAGCAGAATTCCGACTCCACAAAGGTGCTGGAAATATTGGAACATAAAAGATAATTACGTGAAATGTTTTTTGACGGCCATTCTGAATTGAAGATGATAAGCAGTAGAGTCTTTAACATTTATAACGTTACTTGCTTTTCATGCAGCGGCGGATATCAATACCGAGTTTGAAGAAACTATTGTTTTCGAGAACATGATCAAAACTGAGTTCTTGAGGAATGAGTGGTGGTATTGGTCATCACTTTCTGCAGCAGCGAGAATTGCTAGTCTCTGCTGATATACACCCTGGATGCTGCCAGTCTATATGAGAAACCTTCTCCATCCTATTCGAGAGCTCCTAGTTTGGATCCTAACGAGTCAACTAAACCTCAGTGCAGATCATTCATGAAAAGGAAAGAGCCAGAGGGATAATATAAACCCACCCCACATACATCCCCTTTTTCCACTGAGCAGAAGAATGTTCATTCTAATTGAGATTTGACATCTATCATGCCTGTTTTATGGGTGATCTACGGGCGCAGACGATGGTGTTGGGAAACTGATGCCTTTGACCTCCTCGTAATTATACATCAAGCTGGGATAGTAACCAACCCTGGATGTTGCATCCAGAAATAGAGGCTGTGTAGCTAGGCTTACAATTTAGCTTTTGGGATAGGCTTCTAAGAAATTGAGTTTCCATACGCCAATCAATTGACTTTCCTTGGCTTTGATTACTAAAGAAATACCGTTCGTTCTAATCGTCATGCCTATTTCTTCTAAATTGCTGCGGCTTTTTAACCTAAAATAAGGTGGAAAAGCATATGATAATGCAAAGAAACCAAGGAATTTGGATAGGAACAGCTAGGGAAGAAGATGCTCGTACTCTGGCTATCTGTGCCCAAAGTTTTTCACCATACTGAAAACCACCCTCACCACGATATAGTCGTATATGTCCAGCAGCAGTTCGTAAATCCCAATTAATCAAACACCGGTAACAGTCTCAATCGCACTAAGAGAAGCTACTTCAGTATTAACAAGTGAAGCCCTTGCCACGGTCTCCAGGACTGGAAACAGGGGCAAACATTGAGTTTACAACCCAAACTGGTCCATCTGTACAACTCTCACGATGTGACAGAGGCAATTGGTTTCAATTGATATTCCAATCGACCAAAAAGAAACTCCATTAAATAGGTTTAGTCAAAGTAATATTTGCCAAATATTAACCAAAATCATTAGTTCAATCATGATCAGCGTTTTGCGAAATACAAAACAAAGAAAAAATAATATCATTATGTCGTACGGGGGTGGGTAGAAGAGTTTTACTTGTATAACTTAGGACTGAAAAATTGAAAAAAGGAAGAGAGAAGTAAGTCCAAGAAAAATGAGACGGAAAGATAAAATTTTGGTTATCCCTGTATAGAAGTTGTGTCCATAAAATGGTAGAATCTGAAGTAGACAACCTGATAACTTACCGTTTGCACTACAACAATAGGACAATCCATGGTTTGTTCGACAATAATGGAAAATGAAATCCGAGCCTAGAAGGAACAATATGGTAACAAGGACAAAAAGTCTTGCAATAATCTACCTTCATCACGTTTTTGACCTTAACGCAAGACCTGTCTCCACCTTCTTTATTTCAAAGATGAGCATTCTCCACATCTTGAGCACAAACATTTCAGCTTCCTCGTCTAATATTGTCTGAAGCATTTCCAGCATTTGAGATGCTTTAACATGTTCTTGAGTACTGGATACAATGTAATCTACTAATGTCTTCTCTTCCTCCCCAAGAAACTCTGTGATCTTCTTTGAAATCCAGGGTCTCATCCTCTCGTGAAGGCCATGCTGTAAAGGTGTAGAAGAAAATAGAATATGGTATTTAGACATAATAATTATTAAAAACAAAAGGACAGAGACAGAGAAGCAGGATGTTATTTTCTGATCAAATGCTTCCATGTGCACAAGTCCCACCGTGATTACTTATTACTAGTTCAGTGCAGTAAATCTAACAACTTCAGGGCAAACTAAATCACCGCAACTCCAGAAAAATTCGACATAGTGCCTATGAGATCTAGTGACTCTAGACCAGCACCACTGGCGCAAGATTTTATTAAGTTTTGGGATCAAAGCTTGGCTGAGTTCCCCACAAGAAACCAATCAAGAAAAAATTGTTCCAAATCTGTTTCTGCAGACTAAACATAAATCAAGTAGTAAGCCATAGACTACATAATGAGTGCAGTCAGGCAACAAGTTCATGCTCCAAAAAGGTCTTCTAAACCAATGATTGTCTCCTTGGTGAATAGTTTCAAGCAAGTACCCAGTGGCCTATGGAAGTACTCATGAAAAAAAACACTTGAAGTCATAAAGAAAGAAAGGGGAGCCAGAAAGGGTAACCTTCTTCAGTTTGAACATACTTTATTTGGTTTAACATTAGCAAGGTATAATATCCTCCACAAGTTGAAGCCAGAAAAGGGACACTATATACAAGAGATAGATATGCAGGCTACCTGATCGTACACAGACCAGTTTATCTCATATGAAAATAGCTCATCCTTTGTCTTTGGGATCATGTCAATCAATTGTTTTGCATCCAAAAGCTTCTGCTTATCTTGTGCTTTCACTTTACTAACGCCATGTTCTCGATCCTTTTCCCATTCAAGATTTTTATCCTTATTCTCACTTCTGGTCCTTTCTTCGTCATTTCGGTCCCTGTCCCTCTGGCTTGACCGATCATGAGATCGTCTGCTTCTCTCTCTTTCTGCATCAGGCTTCTCTTCTTTAGGAGTAACATTTGATATCCGTTTTGCAAATTCTGCCGCTGCAACCAGATTTGGTGGTTGTCCTCCAGAGGCAGGTTGAATGGCTTGCAACTCCTCAGTTGAATAATCAATTGGAACAAGAGGCCTCATTTTTTTATCCTTATGTGCTTCATCATCATCCTCTTCATGGAAAACCGAAGGTACAGTGGCTCGTTTTCCAGACCCAACTAAGCCAAACCCTAGTTTTCTACTGGGAGCATTAACACCCTGCCGTACATCTAAATCAGCTGCTGAGCCCACCGCTGACTCCTCACAACTACCATTTCGTAAAACTCTTTCATCTACAATGTGAAGTCATAACTGAGTCAAATTAAAGGAAAACTTTAAGTATTGAATATAAATAAAGATAGAAAGATGAGGAACTCTTTACCTGTTCGGTTTTCAGAACCAGAATCACCATCACGATCCCGTTCAACAGTCATATCTTTACTTCCAAAAGCAGCTTCATCAGTTAAAACTGTCATCTCACTTCCATTATTCGTAGCTTGACCAGAAGCAAGCTTTAATGCTTCTCTCTGTTGTTGCAGCAACCTTTCCTCCTCAGCTCTCTTTCGATCCTCAGCAATTTCTTCCTCTTCTTTTAGTCGGTCAACCTCATCCTCCTCCTTCTCCCACAACCTCTTCCTCCTCTTCTCCTCTAAAACACTCCTGCGCCACCTTTTTGCATCATCTTCATCTTCTTCTTCATGAAGAACCTCCTTTCTCCGCTTGCGTTCTCTTTCTTTTTCTTTATCCTTGTCATATTGCCGCTGTTTCTCTTTCTCTCTCTCCCTATACTCCCAATCTTTGAGACGTTCTTCATATTCCCGTTCAGCCTCCTCAATCTTTCTTCTCTGCTCCCTCTCTTTCCTTACTCTCTCTCGTTCCGCTTCCCTCTCATATCTTTCTATTTCTCGTTCTTTTTCCCGTTTTTTATCTCTTTCTCTATCCCTGTCTCTATCTCTGCTTCTCCTATCATGCCTACTGTTCCTATCAGGGGAGCTTGTTTCAGTGCCATCCAGTTCACTTGCTCCTTTGTTGTCACTAGTCTCATCATCATTGTTATCTTCTTTAGCATCTGCAGAATGTATAACAAGATTAAAAAAAAAAGCCAACAGGAATTCCAAATAAGTTATTAAAGAGCTACCATCTATTATTCATTCACATGAAAAAGAAATAAGAATGCAAATACGAGTGAACTATAAAAACTAACCATTTCTTGTTATCCCAGCATGGGAGTCCACATCCCTTGATTTAGTTGGCAACTCCAAATTTGAATTTCCAGAATCATCAGTAGGTGTTTGTGGAGGTGGAGGCAGTGGCTTGGTCTTTAACCTCTCTTCTATCATGTTTCTAAGCTTCTCCATGGCTTCTCGATCACCTTCCTTGTCTTCATCAGTTACAATACCAAAGTTCGCAAGCTCATGATTTTCTTTGTTCCCTTTGTCACCATCATTGTTTGGCACCACTCGATAAGTACTTGAAACTTCATTATTTTCAACACCTTGTGCACCTCCATCATCCTTTTCTGCCCCTACAGCTTGACTGTCTTTGGCATTCTTTGCATTCTCTGTTTTGTTTTCAACATACTTCTCTAGATATTCTCTCGTTGCTTGGCTCACATTTAGCTTTTCATAAGGTAAATACCAGAGAAGCTAAGATCAGCATAGGAAATTAGAACAAAAGAACGAGCGGCAGATGATAGCATGAATAATGTCCTAATAAATTAATTGCAAGCCTCAATGCAAGATTAAATTTTTGAAGAATAATATTCATTATGTTAATAAGATAAACTGCATCTTGTTCTTTCCTTTATTCATTCCTCCAATCCCAGAAGAAAGTCCGCTTAGAAGCTGCCCCAGCCACTAACTTCATTAGCCCAGCCAAACAATTAGACAAGTGCCTCAACAAAACATAACTCGCCAACCATCCAAAAAGTAGATGATACATTTCCCCTCTATAAGAATCATTAAAATGTTCTAGGACCAAGTAAGTCTCTCAAGTGCTACTCCCAAATTCTGGACAATGTTTTCTAGTTTATTTAATCTTAAAGTTGGTCGATCATATATTAATTGACAGTTAAAGAATAACAAACATTTTGACCCCAAGTAATCAAAATGCCAAAACTGCCAAAGGCATAGTCTGCTTGGTGTTCAAGGCTTAAAACCATTCCAAAAGAAAAGTAGACTCATCTGCCCTTATTAACTCTCTCAAAAGAACAGCAACTTCAAGTGAAACGGTATTGAATTTTCAATATTGTAAAATATAGGCTTGAAGTAAACATCCTACTACTACAATACAGAATATGAGAAACCTGCAACTGTATTAAATAATTTGGAGGGATAAAAATCAAAATCCAAACATACCACCAGCTCTTGTCCATCAATGTTGAATTTACTGAGTAGACGCAATGCCCGGAGAACCCCATCAGCAGAATCAAATTCACAAAAACCAAAGCCTTTAAGAGTACCATCACTAGGGTCTTGCTCACGTTTCCAACTCTTTACAGGTCCACAGAACTTCAGAACAGGTAAAAAAAGATCAAATTTCAGAGGTCGATGCTCCAATTATAACCCTTGACAAGATATAGTGAAGCGAAAAGATTAATAATAAGCATAACCAGACAATGAAGCAATCTGTATCAAACCTTAAGGAGAGACAACATGAAATCATTTTCAACAGTTGAAGCTATCTTGCCAACATAAACAGTAGTTTGAGGTTTCTTGGCTGGAGTCACAGAAGGGATAGCTGGCCTGGCAATTGGAGGTATAAGTGGACGAACACCAGGAACCCCTGGAATAAGAGGGCGAGATGCTGCTGGGAGTATGCCAACTGTTCCAGGTGGACGAGGAGGAAACAAAGGGCGAACCATAGCTGGATACGGGGAAGGATAACGAGGAATTCCTGCAAATTCACAAAACAAACATCTATGCAAACACATCAGGGCAAGTGTACCAATTAAACAAATCAATAATTGATAGACATCACAAGCATTCTTTTAAATAAGGAATTAAAAGTTTAATTAAATGTTGTTACCACACAATAAAAGCATACTAGAGATGGCACCATACGTCAATTTTCACCAGCTGAACAGACAACCTGGGGGGAAACAATAACAGAAATAGGCTTGATCTCATAACAGAGAAATGAGAAGCAGGGTTACCTGTTGCATCCACTTGACAAGCTTTTCTATACTATCCAAGGCACCATTTGCAGAATTTTTCACATTTGAGTAAGATTTTGAACATCTCATACTCACAAGTAAACATGACAACTAGACTGCTATATTATTGTCATTAACTTATATGAACTGTCAGAGGTTTATGGTGCAACATGAAAACAACACGAAAAGCCAGATAGAGGAAACATAAGGGTGTTTCAAATTTAAAAATTGCAATACCTTGGATATAAGCCAACGAGCACTCAGTTGCTAACATGATCTGCTGCCGGAAATTCATAGACCCATGAAAGGGAAAGAATCCTTATAACTAGCAGAAAGTGGCCTACTAGATGAACATTACATAACCAGACATAATTTAGAACAACAAATGGAGCAAATGATGGTTCAGATTATGTTTCACCCTTTAACCCAAACACTCTAGATGCTAACTACTTGGTTCATGAAAACAAACCCTAATTTGCACTAATCATTCAAAAACAAGCAAAAGAAAAACAGGCAAATATGTGCATACCAAAAGAGGAGTTGTAGAAGGTGGTGTTCTCTTAAGCAATATGATGCCCTTCCAATCTTTCTCATGGTATTCAATCAAGACACTGTAGGAGAAAACATCCCGTCATCGATGCCCCTTTTTTTTCTAAATTTCTCCATACCCCTCTTTAAAAGACTCTCCCCCCACTAAAGCATACAAATAACTCTCATTTATCATTAGCAGCATTCATCAATTCACATGCGAATTTATATAAATTCAATCACTTCAATGTAACGTACATAAGGCAATTTATTCAAAAAATAACAATAGCTCGTAACTAAACTTCCAGAAAAATTCAATTAAAATAAACTACGAAACAAGAATATGAACTTTACTATGAAAAGAATTACCCACCGGGTGGAGGAATAGAAGCAGCACCATAACCATTAGGCAAAGGAGCGTACGGTCTTGAAGGCTGACCTGCCGGAACCTGATAAGCCATCATTGGCGCCGCCGCCGGCACAGGAACTCCAGCACCGCCACTCACTCCGCTGGGAACCATCCCGGGCACTGCAGTAACCCCAGGCGGCTGCACGGCTACCACGCTAGGGTTCGGATAATTCGGAAGGGGAGAAAACTGCGGAGCAGGGCGGAACGACGGAGCCACCGGAGGCACAGAGGCGGCGCCGGACAGTTGCGGTGGCGCCGGTGGGTAAGGATGGACAGGAAGAGGCTGTTGAGATGGTAGAATTGAGCTGGGATTAGGGTTGAGATTAGGGTTGGGGTTAGGGTTTGGCGGGAGAGCAGCTGATGACGACTGTTGTTGCGGCGCTGGTAGAGCAGGTGGATCTGCTAGTGGAGTAGGGTTATCGGACTCAGGTCGTTGAGCGGCGGAAGAGGAGAGGGGGTCCGCCATGGAAATCGACTTAGTGAGCTGGAAGATCTGCAATGAATCTGTTTTTTGTTTTTTCTGCTCCAATTATGCTTTGCCCTAAAGTTGAAAGTTCAGTTTATAAGGCAGGGGTGAAGATTCCCTGTTTCTCGAGCGCGTGATGTTTGTGTACCTTCAGCTGTTGGATCACTGGCAGCTTTCTGGCAGCTTTTGGTTAAAGGAATAGAATTGTTATTAAGACGATGTATACGATAGGTATTAATTATTTAGATTTATTCTTAAGAATTTTTAATAATGATATATATTAATTTTTAATTTAAAAAATGACAAAAAATAAATTAATAAAAAATCAAAATATTCATTAACTACATAATTATTATCATTATTATTATTATTATTAATTTTCTTATCATTATTAATTCTATTATTATTAATAATATTTTTTTCTTCTTCTTATTATTATTATTGGACACCTTGCATATTACATTCTTCAATCATTGAGTTCGAAAAGTGTTTTTGCATAATTAACTCTTGCTTAAATATTATTATTATTATTATAATAAATGTATGAGATGACAAAGAAGGAGTTGAGTTTTAGAATACTATAATGCAAGTATTGGAGAAATTTGCTCCTTAATTCATGTTTTTACACAATGTGAGAAATACTATACTCAATATTCACAAACAACAATACTCAAACTTGGGTAAACCCTTATATATGGTTCTTAGATACATTTATAGTATAGGAGTTCAAGTAATGGGATAAGATGTTTGCATAGCTATTCCACAAAGTCCTTCTTTAACATCAATGTTTCTCTGCATCCTTACATATCCCTCTTCACCCCATTATGTGCCCTATAAGTTCTTCACAATCCAATAGTTGATGCCTTACTAGCACCGTACCCGACAGGTGTCACACCGTAATCTAGATCAGTCCCACAATCTTTGGTAAATATCCCACTCTCTTAAAGCTGGAAATTACTTTCAACATTTATGGCAACTGATACTGGTTGGATGGCTACATCCTTTAGCAGTGCTGCTTCACTTTTTGTTGGTACATCTTTATAGCTAGTAATTTTAGCTGCATGGTTGCCTTATGTATAGAAGGAATTCATCACTCCATAAATCACTCTCTGTAATTAATGTGATTGTTGTAACTTAAATCAAGGGATTAGCATTGACCATTGAATTGTAACGGTAGGCTTAAATCAACCTAGAAGTTTCCATCCATTTGTATATAACGACATCTTTTGTATGAATGATACTAATGATTCAACCGCTTCATATATGGTATCAGAGCTAACGTTCCTAAACCTTTTAAACTCTATTTTTTTTCACCATGGCTGCCGACTCAACAACACCTTCTTTGTTTGTTAAATCGTGAAATTAAAGTTCGTCCGGCACTTCAGTCCACTCCAAACTTCCTTCCCGTGACGGCGAATCCTACTGGTATGCAGCCTCGCGCCAAATCCAATTGGCGCCCCCAATCTGGTTCCTCTGGTTTTTCATCCCAGCAGTGGCACTCAACCTTCTCCCAAGTCTGATCGGCCTGCTCCACGCCCGTATCAGGGCACATGTCAAGCCTGTGGTGTGTATGGTCACTCCGCAAAACGATGCCCACAATTCAGACTTGTTCAGCAATCAGACCAGCAGTATGTATTCTATCAGGCACCTCGACCTTCTGTACCACGCAACACTGGTCCCCGACACCCTTAACCGTGGCAGCCAAGGGCTCATTTCGCCTCGGCACCCCCTCAACATGATCCTTCCTGGCTTCTTGACAGCGGAGCTTCACATCATATCACCGCTGATTTGGCCAACCTCTCTATGCATACTCCGTACACTGACAATGACACTGTGGTTATTGGCGACGGCACGACCCTTCCTAGAAGCCATACTGGTTCAACTTTTCTTCCCTCTGCCTCTCGTTCTTTAAAATTAAACAATGTTTTACATGTACCCTCAATTCAGCAAAATTTAATTTCTATTTTTCAACTTTGCAAAACTAACCAAGTATCTGTGGAATTTTTTCCCTCCTGTTTTGTTGTGAAGGACCTACACATGAGGCATCAACTTCTGAAGGGCCCAACTAGGGATGGAGTATACCACTGGCCTTCTTCCTCACCGATCAAATCTTCTTCTGTTCTAGGGTTTTCAACCGTCCGCACGAGTCTCGTCGACTGGCATAGCTGCCGCGGCCATCCTGCTGTTCCAATTTCTCAACATGTTATTTCTCGTTTTAATCTTCCTATGTCTCGTACTTTGGTTAATAATGAGTGTAATGCCTGTCATTGTACCAAAAGTCATAAATTGCCCTTTAGTGAGTCTTCTATAAATTCTTGCCGACCCCTTTAGTTTGTGTTTACTGATATTTGGACTTCTCCCGTTTTATCTGTGGACAATTATAAGTATTATGTAATTTTCGTAGATCACTACACCAAATACGTGTGGTTCTACCCTTTCCAGCGAAAATCACATGTCTATGATGTCTTCACTCGATTTCGACCTCTGGTCGAAAACAAGTTTAATCAAAAATTAACCTGTCTCTACTCCGATAACGGGGGCGAATTTCTTTCCCTAGCATCCTATCTTTCCACCAATGGCATTACACACCTTACCACTCTACCTCACACTCCCGAGCACAATGGTTACGCTGAACGGCGTCACCGTCATATAATCGAAACAGGCTTAGCGCTCCTCACTCATGCGTCTCTCCCCCTCTCATACTGGTCCTATGCCTTTGCAACGGTCGTCTATCTCATCAATAGACTACCAACCCCAACTCTACACATGGTGTCGCCTTTTGAAGTCCTGTTTCACACTCCTCCAACTACTCAAAATTGCGTATATTCGACTGCCTTTGTTATCCTTGGCTCCGTCCCTATTCCTCTCACAAATTAGAACCTCGATCTACCCCATGTGTATTCCTTGGCTACTCTCTTACACAAAGTGCCTATTTGTGTCTCAATACCTCTCAGTCCCGAGTCTATGTCTCTCGACATGTTAGGTTTGTTGAGACCATTTTCCACTTTAAATCCTCACAGTTACATCTTCCTCGCCCAAACTCCACATTCGTTTCGACATGGGTACCCCTTGTATACTATCTACCCTCGTCATCCACTCCAATAGCACTTAGTCATACTCCGTCCCTGGCTAGCCACTCTTCAGCCCCATGCACGTCTGAATCGATGCCACCACAGGTTTCCCAGCCCATCCAACCAATCAATCCCTCCACCCCGACAGTTGTATCACCCCAACATTCTCCTCCCGCATCACGACTTCTAACCCTTCACCGACTGATTCCCCTACCTCGTCATCGACTACTCCACCATCTCCTCAAAACCTACACCCTATGACTACTCGATCCAAAAACCATATCACCAAACCTATACAAAAACTTAACCTTAATACCCAGCTACTGTTGTCGACTGATATTGCACCCACTTCAGTGTCTCAGGCCTTGAAGGATCCGAAATGGCATCAAGCCATGTTTGAGGAGTTTGATGCATTGGTTAAGAATGGAACTTGAGAGTTGGTTCCACCTCAACATGCTCAAAATCTTGTTGGGTGCAAGTGGATTTTTCGTACTAAACGCTTGTTTGATGATTCTGTTGACAGGTACAAAGCGCGCCTTGTGGCTAAGAGTTTTCATCAAAGACCAGGGATGGACTACCATGACACTTTTAGTCCAGTGATTAAAGCCACCACTATTCGTCTGGTGCTCACCATCGCCATCAGTCGGGGGTGGGTTCTGCGGGAGCTTGATGTTAATAACGCCTTTCTTCAAGGGCGTCTCACAAAAGCAGTGTACGTGACTCAACCCCAAGGCTTTGTTGATCGAGACAATCCTCATTTTGTGTGTAAGTTACACAAAGCTATTTATGGTCTGAAGCAAGCACCACGTGCGTGGTATTCGGAGCTTTGACATTTTCTACTTAGTCAAGGGTTCATCAACTCAAAGGCGGACATCTCTCTTTTCGTGTTTCATCACTCCCGCATTGTCATCTATGTCTTAGTCTATGTTGACGACATCATTGTGACTAGCCCTGACCCCTCTATTGTTCAGCAGTTCATTGGTGTGTTGTCCTCTCGGTTCTCACTTAAGGACTTAGGTCCTCTATCCTATTTTCTCGGCATTGATGTGCTCTACCATCCTCAGGGTCTCCTATTATCTCAGCGCAGATATACTGTAGATCTATTGTCTCACATCGGCATGAGTGATTCCAAGTCTGTGCTCACTCCTCTTGCCCTTGATCCGCCATTGTCTCTTCTTGCTGGCACAGCCCTCAATAACGCAACAGAGTATCGGGCTATCATTGGTGGCCTGCAGTACTTAACTCTCACCAAGCCAGACATTACGTTCGTAGTGAATCGCTTGTCTCAGTTCATGCACAGACCCACTACAACTCATTGGAATGCCGCGAAGCATCTACTTCGTTATCTTCGTGGGACCCTTGATCTTGGTGTGGGTCTTCGATGCACCGCTAGCTTTTTTCTTCATGCCTTCTCCGATGCCGACTGGGCAGGGAATAAGGATGACTACACCTCCACCAGTGCCCATATCATCTATATTGGTGGGAGTCATATTTCGTGGAGCTCTAAAAAGCAACGTACTGTGGCCCAATCATCCACTGAGGCTGAATACCATTCAGTTGCTTCCACTTCTGCCGAGTTGCGCTGGATCTGTTCATTGTTGTCTGAGTTTGGTATTATCACTCCCACAGCTCGGTTTATTTATTGGGATAATGTGGGAACTACTTACTTGTGTTCGAATCCTGTGTTTCATTCCCGGATGAAGCACATTGCTCTAGACTTCCACTTTGTTCGTGAACAAGTTCGAAATGGGAGTCTTCGTGTCACTCACATGTCTGCATCTGATCAGCTTGCTAATGTTTTGACAAAACCACTGTCTCGGCCTACCTTCCTACTCCTTCGTGAGAAGATTGGCCTGTCCTCTTGGACATCCATCTTGCGGGGGCGTATAGAAGGAATTCATCACTCCATAAATCACTCTCTGTAATTAATATGATTGTTGTAACTTAAATCAAGGGATTAGCATTGACCATTGAATTGTAATGGTAGGCTTAGATCAACCTAGAAGGTTCCATCCATTTGTCTATAACGACATCTTTTGTATGAATGATACTAATGATTTAACCGCTTATTATACTATGCATTGGTGTTACATGTTCCAACTGCTACCTTGTAGGGATAGTTGGCTCCAGTTGTTAAACCCTGATTTTTCAAAAAGATTCTACACAAAACTTTTAGCACATAGTAAAACAGAAATTGAAGAATTCAACCGTGCAATTAGAGTCATTTCTCACCTGCAAATTCATTCCTCAAACACCTACAAATTCACCTGAAAAAAAGTGAATTAATAAAACAATTTCCTCAACACCTACCATTGTCAAAGACAGAGACAAGTTATAAAGTCAAAAACATATGTAAACAAATGACGGCGATAAGTATGGTTAATCCAAAGGACAGGATTCCCATAGTCATGCATCGAAAACCAAAAGACAACATTACTAATGATAAAACTTAAAGCGAAATAGATATATAATACAATGCTTGAATATAACAGCTACTTCCAAGGATGTCACAAAAATTATTCAAATTCATGTTATTAACAGTATGTCAATATTTTAGCAACTTTACTGAAAGCTTTACTAGTTAAACACCTTACTTAACCCAATCTTAATTTAGTTATATTTTGCACCCTCTTTTCTATATATGATCATCTTTTCCCAACCCACAAGTTGTATGTCAATAAACAACCACATGACTATCATAATTTTCAAGCTCAATAGTTTGTCTAACATTATAGTAATAAGTATACAACAGAACATCAAGTTGTGAATGATTGCAAAGAACGTGAAATGACGTGGGTATGAGTTGAAAACTAAGAAATCAACTTGAAGTTAGTTCGTTATGAATTGGTAAAAGCATAGAAGTTTTCAACTTCCACTTTGATAATGCTCAATTCTACAAAGTAGCATGTTAACTTTGAATTACACATAAAATTTTGGGTCATTCAGCTACAATGTCAAAGGATTTTCACACCATAACAGAAAAAATGGAATAAGAAAATAATTTAGCATTTCAAAAGGAAACAAATCAAGTTTTGAAAAAAGAAAAAAAGAAAAGAAATTTCATATAGACGAGGGAGAGGTTTAAAGTGAAGAGCAAAACCCAAAAAAAACCAAATCAAGTTCTAAAAAAAAGAAAAGAAATTTCAAGGTGGATGTGAGGGAGAAGCTTAGAGTGAAGAGCAAAAACTAGAAAAAAATAACCATTAAACCGCCAGTGAGATTAAAGAATAAAAGCATTAAATTTCAATCCATTGTTTCAAAAACATAACACTTCTCATTCCCTAATCTTCTAATCCACCAATAATTTCAGTGAGAACTGCCAGTAATTGCCATTTTCAATGAAGAGAGAAATCATATCACAAAACCTAGTTCCTCACCTAATCAAAACCCATCATAAAAACATAAACATAAACATAACTCGATTCTGCAACTTTATCATCCCAAACAATCTTAGGAAAACAAAAACGATAAAAGGAGGAATATTGAGATAGAGAGTGTATTTTTACGTACTGTGGAAGAGTTAGCTGACATCAAGACACCTGTTGGAATGGGAACTGATTGGATTCCAAATCCTGTTTCTAGTGTCCAACGAGAGAAAGGATAAAACAATTAACCTCAACAGAAGTGGTGGTGATCGAAGAGAAGGAAATTAACTTGTTGGGAAAGAACATGAATAACTTACCCAGATGAGAGGGACAACGATCGGAGGCTAGGTTGGCTTAAAGATAGTGAGATTTTTGGAGAAGAGAATCGCGAGGTAGAGAGAGTGAAAATGAATAAGTTTAT
>JANQAP020000005.1:192673-207266 GCA_026874005.2 Erythroxylum coriaceum
AAAAAAAATTTATAATTAAATTACACATTTTTTAATTTTCCATATTAACTTATACATTAAAATTATATAATAATATAATTGATTAAGTTAACCGGGCATTATTGCTGCGCATTTGCGCGGCATTACCCTGCTAGTGCAAATAAGATGAGAGAAAAGCTTACGGGATAAGGAGGTCTCAGCGAAAATGAAGGTTGTCAATTGACTGATTTTCACCGATTAATAGTGTGAATCAATATGTATCTTTTCGAAGATAATGAGCTTAGAGAAAATAGAAGACACAACGGAATGGTGGCTTGGCTGCGACCACATCATCTCTCTGTTACGTGGTTTTGACTTTCCTTTTACAATTTTTGGGTTTGCCTGATACTAAAGAAGTCCAATTGCTACCGACCAACATCGCCACCGTTAGTCAATTGCTCACGAGAAGCTCTTTGCCTTACTGATTTTTGCTATGAAGGAGCAAGCACAGGGCGGTGAAGGCATAGCGAGGCTGAGAAAGAACAGAAAAGACACTAAAAAAAAGGGTACATGTTGTTTTTGTGAAAAAAGAAATCTATTTTAAAAATATACAAAAAAGTCTTTTTTATGTTTATGTAAAGTTATTATGATTTTTTTATTTTTAGAAACAAAAAATGACGTCAATACTCAACCAAACACATTTTAATGACTTGTTTCTTTTTTATGAAAACCACAACAGAAAATAAGAAAAAAAACAAAACTAAATAGTTTCTTTTTATAATTTATTATTCTTAAAAGTTAATAAAAATTTTTATTTTAAGTTTGTCCTTTTGTCTTTTACTATTTTTTTTCTTTTTCTCTCTTTCTTTGTGTTTATCTCTTTCTTTCTCTTTCTTTTCCTTTTTCCCTCTCTCCCTTATCTCTCTCTCTCTCTCTCTCTCTGTCTCTTTTCCCTTTTTATCTCTCTAGGTGAATTGTTTCACTTGATTCACTTTTTTAAACCAATTTCATTATTCTTAGGCATCTAAGAACATGTTTTTATATTCTAAGTGAGTTATGTCACTCTAAAAAATGATAGATTCTTCAAGTACTTTTTGAGTTTATCAAGGGCTTATTAATATTCATTTATCCATCATAAGTCTTTTGGATCCTAAAAAAGGTAACATTAACAACCTTTTATGTCATTACAATAGACCCATAAGTCCTAATAACATAATGGTGCAGGCATTGGTGAGTCTTGATTATTGTTTGACACTCGAGATGACAGAAAAGACAAAGACTTGTGAGTAGGCAAGGAAAATGATCATTGTCAATAAGTTGGTATGCATTGGTACACATTGACGAAAATCTTTGATGAGATGCAAGAGTTAGATGAAAGATTAAAAGATGGATTGATATGGACCTTGGGTTGAAGATTAGCTAGATCGTATGGATAAGGGAGACATATGAGAGTTCTAAAGGCTTAATGTGTGCTCAAATAGATAAACCATAACTAATGGATATGACATGGGTAAGCATTGGACTAGACAAATGTGTTATAAAAGGCTTTGGGCTAAGATGATTCATCATTAAGGGATAAAGATTAAGGAGAGATCTTGGATGATGTGAAGGATTTGATCACAACAAATATATATTAACTCTAAAAGATAAAGACTATGTGGGAGGATCTTCTGAAAATAGTAGGGTTCTTGATAAATATGGATGTATCTTTTCTAACTAAATGTAATATCTTATCTTATTAGTTGTAATGTAGCTAAATCCTATAAGATACAATCATATTTGTACGGGGTGTCATCAAATTAGTTAGTGAGATGTAAGTTGATAAGGATAAAGGCGATCTAGTTAGTTTAATTCAATTAGGATTCTGAATTGTGAAACTAGAAGTGCTTATAAATAGCTTATTTAAATTTTGCTCTTAGTAACAGATATAGAGGGTCATTGAGAGAGAGCACTCCTTTATCTACTTTTGGGGAAGTAATAAAGGTTGATTTTTGTCGTAGCTTTTGTGTTTTTATTATTGCCTATGATTATTTAATCCTTTCATAGTATTCTTACTTAAGTGTAAGGGTTAAATGCTTCAAGAGTTGTGAGGCATTCGAAAATAAGGTTTTGATGGTCAACAATCACGCAAGAAGGATAAGTCTTACTTGAGCCAACCTAAGTGAGAATGTCATACAAAAGAGTAGGCACGACTTCGATATAAGTTTGGTGTCTAGGAAAACATTTGTAATAACTGGTATCAGAGCTAAAATATTGATATGACAGGAGGCAACAATTTTATAGAGCATGTCAACATAATAGAGGCACTCATAGGGTCAATTCCTTAAAGGGAGGAAGAGGACACTTATTACTCATCTCAGTTAGAGATTTTAGAGGTGCAGATCCAATAGTTGCGGCATCAAACAGTGAACTTGATGAAGGCACAAAAGGATTCTAGATTAGAGATCACAATCTTAAGGCTTGCCATTACAACATAGGATGTTGAGCATGCTAAAAGTATTTTGTTGAAGGCGTGAGAGCTCCAAGTTTTCTATCACAAGTAGAATGCGAAAGAGCTTGAAATTTTTTTTAAGAAAAAGAGTCAATACTTTACAACGGTAAAGGTGTCCAATTCAGAGAATATGTTGATCATGATTATATATATGATGAAGGATTCAAAGTTATGCTGGAGAATAAAAGCCTCCAATGACATTAGTGTGGGTAGACATCCTATTGACACTTAGGAGAAGATGAAAAAAGAGCTAATGAACCAATTTATCCTTAATAACACTTCATAGCTCGCAAGGGAAGCTTTAATAAGGTTAAATCAAGATAGCTTAGTATGGGAGTATGTGAGAGAATTCAAATCTTTGACATTGGACATGCAGAGCTGAAGAAGACAAGTTATTCAATTTCATAAGCGGCTTATAAGATTGGGTAGAAATGAAGCTTCAAAGGCATAACGTGAAAGACATTCTAAACATGATAGTGGTTGTAGATGCTTTGGTAAATATGCAAATGCCACCACCAATTCGAACTAGCAATAAGGGCAAAAAGAATGATAGGACATGGACTGTCTCGGAGAAAGGCAAGGAGAAAGTATGTGAATCTTCTCGATGAAAGTCCATGAAACAAATAAAATAGGATATTCATTGATGAAGGGTTGCACTTTCTCTGAATGCCCAAAATTGAAGGTAGGCGAGGAGGAAATGAATTCCTTAATCGTGAAGGATTAAAGAGAAGTAGGTGAAGACTTGACAAAAGAAGTCTACCTTAATAATTATGTCATATTGAGTGTAATGGGCCTTGTGAATGAGCGTGTGAATAAAAGTAAGGATAAACTCTATAGAGAGGGAAAAAGGTATATTAGAAATGTGTTAATGACTAAAGATAAACTCTATAGAGAGGGAAAATGGTATGTTAGAAATGTGTTAATGACTAAAGAGTCTTCAAAGGAACCACATCCAGAGGAGTGCCCATAAATTATTTAGAAAAGGGCGCTGAGTTCTTCTAGGGGATGGTTTGTTAGAATTTTAAGTCCTAATAGCAAAATCGTGCAAGCATTACCGAGCCTTAACCAATGTCTGACACCTAGGATGATGGAATAAGGCAAAGACATGAGAGTAGACAAGGAAAATAGGCATTGTCGATGAGTTGGCATGTATTGGTACACATTGGTGGAAATCTTCGATAAGATGTAAGATTCAAATGTAAGACAAAACGATAGCTTAAGATGGACATTAGATTGGAGGTTAAATGGATTACATGTATAAGGGAGACATGTGAGAGCTTTAAGGACTTAATGTATGCTTAAAAGACGGACTATAACTAATAGACTTGACATAGGTGATCATTAGACCAAACCAGTGAGCTATAAAAGGCTTTGGACTTGGATGAATTTTCATCAATAGATAGAGATCAAGAAGATATCTTGGATGATGTGGCTAAGATCATAGTAGATATAAATCAACTCTAAAGATAAAGACCATGTGGGAGGATCATCTGAAGATAGTGAAGTTCTTCATTGATATGAATGCAAATTTCTTAATTAAATGTAATACCTTATCTTGTTAATTGTGATGTAGCTAAATCTTACCAGATAAAGTCCTATTTGGATGGTGGTGTAATTTAATTAGTTAGTGTGATGTAATATGATAAGGATAGAGATGATCTAGTTAGTTTAGTTCTAAACTGCAAAGCCAGAGGTGTTTATGAATAACTTATTTTGGTCTTGCTCTTGGGAATAGAGATAGATGGGAGGGGAACATATTGAGAGAGATCATTCCTTTATATACTTTTGGGAAAGAAATAAAGGTTAGTTTTTATGGTAGCTCTTTTATGTTTATTATTACCTATGACTATATTCTTACTCAAGTCTAAGAGCTAAATACTTCGAGGTTCATGAGATGTTTAAAAACAAGGTGTTTTTGGTTAATGATCATGTAAGAAGGCTAAGTCTTGCTTAAACAACCCTAAGTGATATTATTGTGAAAAGGAGTAGGAGCGACTTCGGTATAAGTTCGGTATCCACGAACATTCTCCACTTTTGTTAGCTTTTTTCACCATTACAGCATTTGTAGCCTATATAATAGTCTACCTCTCGTATTAGTTTCAGAGCTTAGTTACCTCTTCTTTGATAGCTTGCTATCTTACGGTTACAAAATTCCTCTTTCTATTTTACATACTTATATAACAAATTCACATTTAACTTTTAAGAAATTACTTAATAAGCAAAAACATCAAAGTAGTCCTTTAACAACTCCTTTAGGGACTCTTATAAGCAACTATTCATGCATGCACCAATTATCAAAGTTTGAAAATTTAAGTTTTTCCATGATTTTATTATTCAACTTCTTGATTTAGCTCTCATACTAATTTCTTTGATAAATCCTTCACATCTAATCCTTTGACATTCATTGTATATATTGCATAATTTTCTTTCAAGAATGTTGGGTAACTGATGTGAATCGACCTAGGAATTTATCATACAGAACTAAAAAATAAGTATAAACCAAAACCAAAAAAATTATAATAAATGCATAAAAGAATTGACCCATTAATTATAAAGAATAGAAGACCAAATTTATAAAGTCTTTAAATTAAATAAATAAATAATTCTTTAATAAGTTCAAGTTTAATGAAAAATAAGTAAAAGAAGCTCTGATGGCTCTTAAATAGGAACAATGTCAAATTTTGTTCTAATTGGAAAAAAAAGCCTCAAATACTAAAGAATTAAAGTTTCAAGTGGGCATGATCTAGGATATGATCGTAGACTAGACTGTGTAGGTTCCAAAATTTTTAACACCAATAGGCACGATCTAAAATACTCGCATATTTAAAATTGTAGATCTCCCTATAACTTTGTGAAGTTAGACAAAATTTGAGAAATGCCTATGACTGAGACCATGAATTATTTATTGGAAAATCGAGATGGGGCTCGATCCTATAGGTAGTGGAATAATTACAAAGTTATTTTGTATGATTTCTCAAAAGCTAAAATCATTTTAAATTTATAACAAGATTAACGTATAAAACATAATAAAACATCAATCTTAATTCATTCCTCATTGTGAAGCTTGATCCTTTTCTTGTAGTTTCCCTTGAACCATTTCTGAAACTGTCTCATGTCAACTACCATAATCGCACAAGTAGTCAATCTTTAACAGTATCTATAGAATGTATTAAGAGAACTCTACAACTATTATAGAAAGGTTGGCTAGGTAAGAAGTGTTAGCTCTTTTAGAGCTTAAACCTATTTATAATAAATTTTGGACATTTAATAATTTTATTGAAATTAAATTCTAATTTCAATAAAACTTTAATTAGAATTACAATTAATTCTAATTAAATACCAATTATGCTCAAATAAGATCTAATATCTCAATCATTATTTACTAAATATCTCATATTTAATCACTAAGTTTCTTAAACTTTACAATCAAGTCACACTTAATTAAAAGACTTTTTCTCTTCAGCCTATTCTTTATGTGTGACCCATTAGGTCTCAAATATATTGGCAGTGTAAATTGTAACTCTAAATCATATTTAGGATTAAATAAACTAAACTCCTTTAATTTATCTTTAATTCTTTAATTAAACAATAGATATTCACAACCCAAGTATTTAGGAATGTCAAAGTGGTTTTGACTAACCTTTTCATGCATGATTTTTTGTATAATTCAATTCTTTTGTCATACAATGTTTTAATTAAATATAGAGCATTAAATTAATGTCTTCTTTATTTGAGCCTAATTATATTAGTTCTCCACCATTAGTAATTGATTCAATTAATGACATTTATAAACTATTTCCAAAGTGTTATTCTACCTTGGCAAAAGATTTCTAAAATTAATAGTAATTGAAAACAATAAAACATTTCCCCTAATTACTTTATGGTAATGAATCATATATTGATCATTCAATTACCTCCATATATTTTATGTTATATCTAATAATTGTCGACTTAGCTACCCTTAAATAGAATAGGTCAAAAGTGGTATCAAAACATAACAATCCCTATACGAGATATTATAAAGATCTCAAGTCAAATGATCATTTATATAATCATCATAATAAGAATTTTCATAGACATACAAATAATGCTCCAAATGAATTTCTCATATGGAGTCAGTTCAGTGAACTTATTTTTTAGCAAGCACCCATACATTTATTTAAGTATCTCCATACTTTAGTCTATGAAATCAACTACTTCTTTCATAAAGAAGGAATATAACATGTGCTAGTCTTTTTACATTCTATTAATGGCTAGTCTTAATAAAACAATGATTAGGAACTATTTAGGGATAATACATAAATGTAATATGAATATCATAATTATGATCTCATTATAATTGCATTTGTAATGTATATTTACCTTACAAACTTTATCATATACATTTATATATGTATAAGATAAAGAATGCTTTAAATAATTATTTTGCTAAACTACAGCTAGTCAATTGACTGTAGAGCATAAACTAACAATCTCCCATTTGCACTAAGATAATTGTTTAAGTATTTTATACTACATCACTGTATGATGATCAAGTTACTACTGGGATAGTGGTTTATTGAAATAATTCTACAAGATTCTCTATAGTAATCACTTGCTTAAATTTTACAATTTTTATCTTAATTATCATCATAATTAAAAGAAAATGCCTAAATACATACTTGGATCTTTGATGAGACTTTAGCTACTTTTACATGCTCATTGACTCTAATGTTCTACAATACATTACTATTTGAACAATGCAAAAAATTATGCCAAGTTCGTTAAAGAACTCCTTATCCAAATAATTATTTCCACTAAATGAAAAATATATTATAAATTGATCAGTAAGTAATGCTAAATTAGAACCTTTCCAATATCAAAATAATATTATTCTAAGTAAAATATACCTTTTTAAGGATTTGCTTTTAGAGTTAATAGCCATTTAATGTTAAACTCAAATATCTACTCATATATAGAATAATGAATATCTTTAGTACTTCACAAGCATTAGATATCTCATATACTAAATACCTGTAGTACATTAGCTATGTAATTAGACTAGAATAGGTAAGTAACTTATGTATCTATCTTTATCGAGCTAATTCCCATAATTAAGTTGTTATCTATTCATATCTAATAAGAGTTGTTCTTGGATTATCATATATTCAACAACTGAAAATATGTTTTCCAAAAAACAATTGAAAATATGATTTTTGTTCTCCATGAGCAATATGTCTTTACGCACTCTCATAGAAGAGGACAATTATTCTCCTACTAACCTTCTTATAGACATGAAAAATTCACAATTATATCTAAAACAAACTCTTTGAATTCATCATGAAAGTGAATCTTTCAATGTCCCATAGCCTTTCCACTATACATCAGATATATCAACAAAGGCATTAGTTTTAGTTAGATGTATTGTTATGAGATTTGAACTTTTCAAAATTTATCTTACTCCCTCTACTTATCTTGATAACTATTCTCTTATAACTATTTATTAAAATAGACAATTTTTTTAATAGGGTATGTAAGCTTGTATTCAATCTTTTAGATATCTCATAACCTCTTTATTATCCTGTTTAGTTCTAAACTTATTGGATAGTGTATGCTTTAACTAAGCATCACATTTCGAAATCTTTAACTTTGACTCTTTCAAAGTTTTATTGTTCTATATCTTATATGAAATCATGCTAATTGATTTAATTGAAACTATCAAAGGTCAATTTTAGTATTAGGCGTATGTATAGAAGAAATAAATATTGCATCACACAATATCTTATATTGTATTTTCGTCCTTATATAATTCCATATTATTAGGAAATTTAATTGTAAAGGTATTTACTAGACTTCCTTATTAATAACCAAAAAATTTAAATCTTATTATATCAATCTCATTGAAGTTCTTCAACATTCTTAACGTTTAACTTCTGCTTAGATTTAAACAATTTGAACTTTTCAAAAATTTGACTCAATATTTCATTTATATATATATGATTATATTATATTAAGTCATTAGTAAATCTAATTATGAATTGTTATCACTTCTAACACATCATATATAAAATTTAACAATTCATACCATCTTCATTCTTTCACCAAAGATTGATTTATTTTTCTTCAATCTATCAAGTTTTATAAATTTCTTATGATTCATAATCAAAAGGATACACCTATGCTTTTATGTAAAATATGATTCTCATTATGATGATTTAATTAAGATGGAATAAAAGGATAGTTTCAATTATCTATGTATTCTTACCACTTGTGTTAAGTATAAGACCCCCTTTATCTAACATATACAAACTATTTGTATAAATTTGGATCAACTACTTTTACTCAACAAATCTATTTCTTATCATACCTAAAGCATTGTAATAATGTTGAATCTAAATCCAATATCAAGTACTCATAAGCATGAACTAGAAACATATACAATCTTTATCATATTTTGTATATGCAAGAAAAATCATGTAATCATTTTTCTTTTAATGATAAACATTAACATATTATAGCAAGCCTTTAATTACAGTCCATATTTATGTTTTTAGTAGGTTAAATTAAATGCAATAGTTACATTAAAGTACTATACCTTTCAGCTCTACTTCATGTAACCTTTTGCATTGTAATATTACAGTGTTGACATACATCTTAAATATTGTCATTAAAGTTTATAGGACATTAATAAACTCAAAACGTGATTAAATTTTGTCATATATATAATTTTGACATATATCTAAAACTTTTTCACTTAATCCTTAACTGCGATTAAAGCAAAATTAAGTAATGGACATACATCTTTTCTATATGACAACTTATGTATAAGAAAAATGGTTCACTAACAACTTAGTATCAACTATAATAAATAAAGTTAATTTATACTTTAACAAAATATAAATTTAAGAAAAGTAAGTATTGGTTATATATCCTGTCTGCTAAACAAGATCAAGACTTTAATCATTTATTTGGTTACTTTTACTAATTTATGCAAAATAATAGTCCTCATTATTATTCAAAAAGACTATTCTAATCTCTCTAGTGGCTTAAGATCCCATTCAAAATTAGTTGATCTCGAGTTACTCAACAAACCTATTAAAGTTAAATTAGGTAGATAAGAACTTTATCAATCATATCTCATGTGACTCCTAGATTCATTAGGCGACAATTTTTACAAAACATATCTTACATGTTATTCCTCATCTTGCCTCTAAGTTCATATGATCAAGAGTTTGCTTATCCAAATCACACAAATTTAGTTAAGTACGACATACTATTTTAAGGCTAAACATATTCGGGTTAAAACTTCCTTGAGTTTGCTCAACAAGCTTAAAAATAAACAGAACTCTAATTTATTCTTATAACAATGGAAGGCAATAATCATATTTAAAACATGTACTTAATATTATATATATATATATATATATATAGTGCTCCCCCTAGCCACTTCGCTCAGACTTGCCTCGAAAGGGCAATTCCTTCATTTGTTCAGGAGCGTCGATTTTCTATATTAAGTTTGGGGAATGAGACTGAATAGATTAAGTTTTCCAAGCCGTTGTGGCGTAACAACTAGATTGATCCACTTTGTTGTCCATCCCATGGACAACTCCTTCCTCTTGCTAAAATTAAGGTGCAAAGCAACATCGTAGATAACGATAAGAGTTAACTTAGACTTTTTATGGAACGTTAAGAGACGAATTGCATCTTTGAGCTTTCAGTCACATTATGCAATTTTTCAACCATTAAATGCATCTTTTTTTTAGTCATATAACTTGCCCTCCGATTTATCTAGCCATAAGTTGAAAGGATAAATTATTTTAAATATATTAACCTTTTAATAATTTATAAAATATAACTCAACCTTTTTTTATGACACCATACATCATAAGTTACGAAGTATGCATACTTGTACATTTTACTGTGTACTACAAGTGACAAAACTTAATGGTACTCAAATTGAATTTACCATCTTGTTCAAAATAATTTTTTTAGTTGTCTAACAAAACTTGGTGATATTTGAACCTATTTTATATTTTTATGAATTTTTAGTTTATGACAATTGAAAATCATAAAAAATAAATTTTAATCATATTATTTTCAAAATTTTATCAAAGTTTTATTAGATTATTCTTAATATTTGTACAAAAATGAAAATTAAAATTTCAAGTATTAATATTTTAAAGGAATAATAACTCATCACAGTTAAATTATCTCAATAATAATATATAATTATATTTTTTTCATAAATATCAAATGTTATAATACGAAGTTTGATATATATTTAGTATTTTATTTATAATTTACAATATTTAAAATAATTTATTCTAAGTTACAACTTCATGCATGATACAAGTTTTCAACTAAATACAAATTTTTAATTATGAGAGTCATCCCTCGAACTCCAAGTAATTATTCTTTTGATGAACCTATTCAGATGATATAAAGAAAATGAGGAATCAAAATCATGTTAGGTTAGTCAATGCCCTCTTTATAAATTAAGGTATTATCAATAGGCTCAAAATTTAACTATCCTACTAGTTTTTAATAGGAATGAGAAGATAAAACATACATACATATCATTGCACTAAAAGGTCCAATAAGCTTCCATGGTAAAATATGAGCTAAATAATTTTCTATAAGTCTCATATAAAGCCCTCAAGTTATTTTGTAAAATGGTTAATTACCAAAATTTATCCTGAACTTTACTAAAATTTGCAATTACATCCAAACTATAAAAAGTAGCAATATATTGCTCGAACTTTTAATTTTTTGGTAAAAATAGCCTACTGTTAGATGACATGAGTTGTTGTATTGTCTATGTGATCATAAGTGGAATTCGTGGTCCATATAAGTAATTAATTTAGATAATATTAAAATAATAAATTTAAAAGAAAATTAAAAAAAACTAAACCTAATCTTCATTTGCCCATCCTTCTCCCAGGATATACATTTCTCTTTATCCTTCCCTTTCTTTGTTCGGTGACCTCCATTCAATTCTTCCTCCTATTTATCTTTTATTTTCTTTTTAACCTCAACGTTAAGTTTTCTCTACTTTAAAGATTCCTCTTACATCCACATGAGTGCACTGGATTGATTTGGAGCTTTTTCCAGTTTAAGTGGACTAGGAAGATTTTCAATTGCATCTCTATCATCTTATAGACCAGGAGGTATGCTTGGAATATTGAATACTACAACTGCTTTAACCATGCAAGGAATAGCTTCTTTTAGGATGTTCCAATCAGTTAATCCAAGCAGTTGTGTTAACCCAATTGGAAAGCTTTATGTATCTTTTCTTTCGGCAAAACAAAATGTTAATTTATTGCAAGGGATCACACCCAACCAGTAGAGTAAGCCCATCGCACACATTAGAGATTACATGAAACAACAGGTTTTGAACTTGCAACTGGCTTCTAAGATGTTGAAATGTATCTATTAATGTTATTTTGGGCAACTTCGCTTCTACTGCCTCAAGCAATCCTCAATTGGTATAAGGAAACCTACAACCATGTAAGATAAGAGACCCATTTGTAGCTTAGTCATCTTTAAATGTGCCATCATCAGATCAAGATTGTTTTGATGTTGTAACGAAAATTGGCAAGGCTCAGTTGAGTTGTTGAAATTTCCATCAAATCCTTTTCTATTAGACGAGCATTTTAGCTATGATCTATTGTCTAATAGCAACTTTAGAGAAAATTTATTTTGAATTTAAACTAACAAACATAATGGAGGAAACATCTGAGTCTTTATAATGCTATCTTTTTATTAAGGTTGAGTGCAATTTAGATTATGAAAATTTTATAGTTTTCTTGTTCACCATTGTGTTTTCTTCCTGATAATATTTTGATGCCTTTCATTTAATGATGTTCAAGTAAGAGCAAAATGAAACAATCTTATTGGATGGAGACATGGATACAATGCTTACTCTCTTGGATCATGTATGTGAGCCTTTGTTTGTGATGATTGTACAAAACAGGGGTCTGCTTTAAAACTTGTTTCATCCCACTTCCTAAGAAATCTGTATCATCTTGTAATTTAGTTTGCTTTTCTTGCTCTTTCCTCTCAATATGTTCTTCTACCTTCTTCCCTGCCACTGCATCATGTCCCCCCTTTAGATCAAGGTCATTTTGTCCACAATTTATGACATCCACTAGGATATATGTTTGTTAATATGATATGATGTAACACCCCACTACCATAAATTACATACCGGAACACCATGTGGACATTCAAGTATATAATCTATAATAATGGCATGTTAGAGCAAACACATATCTAAATTAATCATGGCATCAACTATTATACAGAAAAGTCACCAAATTTTAAAACCAACTGCATTCCTCATTTTATTTCATAAAAAACCAAACTTACATTGTAGATTTACAAAACCATCCAAATATATACAATGTCAAATCTCTATACATAACACACTGCTTGATAGAGGAATTGCACATAAACTACTGACTAATCCTTCAGTCTCAGCTAACCGACCTTTGAGCCATTTCTTGACAAAAGTACAAGATTAATCTTCTTGTAAAGCCTGTCTGTCTCTAATATCCTCTCTTGGACTTGAAATATCAACGTTGCAATTTTGATAAGTTTTGTGAACTCAATGATGTAACCATCCTCAATGGTTTACCCAATTCATACCACATATCAAATCATATAAGCACATAATTTACAACTTTCCATTTAACAATTTGCACCACATATCATATAATGCACATATCTCAATCTCATTTAAGTACATATTCACATTACAATTCAATCAGTCAATTACACTTAATAAGTGTATATGTAATGTTCATGTGACCTACTTTCAATTATTATATTGTTGTAACTGAGTGCCTAAACTGTCTCATATCTGTTGTGGATACCGGGCTCATTGATACTGTTCCTTACCGGTTGCGGATACAGGGCTCATTGTATATATCGAGCCTTTGGCTCTATACCATATTTCGGAGCTTTAAGCTCATTTTCAGTGGCTTTTCATGTTACAACTATCATTATCTGATCATGCATTCATGTATGAAATGCATCTCATTCATATTCAATCAATTATATTTTCAATCATTCCCATTTTCAATCTCATTCCTATTCAATTACATTTTTAGTCCCATATACATATATCATCGGGCCTTAGTCTGGCATTCAAAGAAAACATGTTGAGTAACACATATTTCACCAAATTCACATTCAAGGAACACTTCAATATCACATTCATCAATCAGAATCTTCAGACCTTCATGTCCAGAATCAGTACAAACAGTTCATTCCACATTCAGTACAAAATCTATAGCAAACATATATTAAGTGAGACCATCTAGGTTACTCACAATTGCTCACTTTTTGCTTATTGTCTTGAAGTTTAGGCAATATCTGGATGATGACGCTCTAAGTGCTCCTCTATATCATGCAAAACACATTTACACATATCACAATTTTGCACAATGGTATAAGTATTCAGTTATACACGTCTATGTATATGAAATATGCACAATGCATGTTTATGACGGTTCCTTATCATTATTCTGGTCACAATATACATTCATATATCAATACTCAATTGATCAATTCAGATTTGTCTAAAAACACTTTTAGGTTCACTTTGCATGATTATTATCATCAGGAAAATGGTGTATTTCTGTAACACTTTCTTCTAGACAATTGTTCCCTTATGCCTTAAGTTTCTAATGACTCCATGAGTGTATGAGTTATGCTCAAAATACTATAGACTAAGTACATTTGAAATTTAGCTAGTGCATGATCATGCTGTCAAGTTGTACAATTCATATCTCTCAATTCCAAATCCAAAAATTACAAACTTTATACCAATTGAAATCTAAGAGAATAAGCTACAACTTTTATGAAGACATTTTTATCTGATTCAACATACATCAATACAATTTATTCGATAACAATAGGACATGATTTCTATCCCTGAGAGTGCTACAGCCTAAGCCAAGACTCACTTTCATGCCAAAATTTGAAATTCTTAGAGGCAGAATTAAAATTTGACTTCTTCAAGAAAGTTGTATCCGTATGTTTCTACTTTAATATGAATTAAGAATCAACTCATTTGAAAATCTATAGATCAAGATATAATCAAAATACCGAAGCATGTTCAATGAAAATTCTCCAGTTCATAACATTCCAGCACATTTCCTC
>JANQAP020000005.1:208633-221920 GCA_026874005.2 Erythroxylum coriaceum
TTATGAATTACACTAATTACAAAATTTTAATTTACTTAAATTATTTATTAATTATTTTAAGAGAGAATTGATAAAACTAAATTTATGTTTCATAAAATTAATAAAATTTTCACATTTCTTTCTTTTTAATATATATATATTATGTGACAATCTTAAATTATACCGACATATAATTAATTAATTATGATATAATTAATTTATTGAAATGTCTGTAATGATATGATTAATTAGGACATTTAATTCAATTAATTGGAAATTTATATGAAAGTTAATAAGTTAATAAGTTAAGAGTTATTGTTAAAATTATGAATTACATTAATTACAAAATTTTGAATTACTTAAATTATTTATTAATTATTTTAATAAATAATTAAAATATGTTTGAGTAGTAGGCGGGCCATAGGCTGGGCCGGTCGGACTGACCCATGGTTAGGTTCCACGAGCCATGGGTCTACCCGCGGCCCGTCCACCCCTGCCCGTGGCCCATGCTTCAAGGGCCATGGCTCAGCCCGATGGTCTACGGGTCATATCCACCTAGCCTATGACCCAGTTTGATCGAGTTAAACCTGTTGACTATGCACTGGGCCGATATTGACATCTCTCATTTTAAGTAATAATTGTAAAATTTAATAAATTTTTACATTAATAAGACTATTGAAATTCTAACTGCAAGAACCTTACCGTAATTGGCAACAAAATATAAGATAAGGGTGTACATATTTGGTCATCAATGACAGTATGCATTATGTCATTCAAAAGGCACATACATTTTCACTTCCCACAGCTAGTAAAAGGTTGCTGTCTCTTACGGTACGCGCCACATTTTCCTCATGTTCCTCTTCAATCAGTTAAAGAGACGAAACCAAGAGAGTGTGTTCTGTGCGTGACCCAACAAAACATAAGAAATTTCCTTCAAATTCATTCCTCGGCGAAGTGCGTTAATGGAGGAGGAAGATTGCAAGAAGAGGCCTTTAGTCATTGATTGGGCCATGATACTGGAGGACGACGGCGGCGAACCCCCGGCTCTGGTGGTCGTAAAAAACGCAGAGGACCCACCTCAACCGTCCCCGATGGTTTCCCAGAGAGAGGACATGGCATTCCTGAGTGATCACCAGCTTGAGGAAGCGATTAAGAGGCAGAAAAGCAATTATTCCAAGATTAGGTTGGTTTTGCCAGATAAAGGGCAGAAGATTCTTGCCACTGTTAAGGCTTTCGAGAAAGAGCGCGTGCGAAGGAAGTTTCAATCCCACCAAATGGTAACTTTTTGTTGTTCTATTTGGCTTGGTTTTTTCAGCTCATGGGTTAACTCTCCTCTTTTGTCTTTGCTGCTCATCAAATGGGTGAAAGTGTTTTGGACTTCTTATGGGTTCTTTAGATTGGATTTTTTCCCCCTTCATAATGTATTTGATTGAAGCAGTTCTCGCGTTTCGGTAGTTTAGATGATTTACCGTGGCTCTTTTGTTGCATGGAAAAGCTTGTACATCCTCTTATCGATCATCGATATTTTAGTAATAAGGTTTCTGTCCTGCTTGTTGTATTTCACGCTTTAAGTGATTTTGACACGTACAGGTAACAACCCAAAAAAACTAGTGAGCTTGGAATTCTATCTGGTTCTTTGCCTTTCTTATCGATTTACAAACAGTTATTTGAACTCTTAGTTTCACCTCAACAATTTAGCTGTAAAACCTTGAGAGTGTTGGTGGTATAGAGTTAAGATAGAAAGAAAACCCTTTTTAATATGTAGCCCCAGTTTGGTCCAACGGACACAATAAACCCAAAAAAGAGAAGTCATAAGGAATAATACTTTTATAATTTGCATGAAAATTAGCTTGATTCATTGCATTTTCAAGTGGGCAGGATGTTGAGGAAAACAATAAGTCCACACGGTCAACATGTAGAAGCGGTGTTGGTAAGCTCAACTTGTGTTATTTGCCCTTCTGCCTCTTTTCTCTATGATCTTTCCAAAGCCAAGTTGAAATTCTGGCGTTTGTTTACAAAATTTTCTTGAAAATGCTTAAATCAGTATCTAGTAATTCTTGAAGAATGAGCTTTATACGAAGAGGATGGTGGATTGTTATAGTATATAAGGCATCATGTTTTTAGGTGACTTAAATGCATTCTCTTGGTGCTTCAGATGGCTCCAATTATAATAATGTAGTGCTTCAAGTTGATTCGCAGCCCTCATTTGCCTCGAATTTCAGTACAAGGATGGAAGGAAATGTATGTTGCTGAAAGCAGGTTTTCATATGACTTACTTTTGTAGCCTGATCACGGCAGACAATGATTGTCAATTACCTTATTGTATCTCCTCAACAGACAGACTGTAAAGTAGTCAGAGCATTCAGTGAAGAGTTGTCTACTTTGAATCATCATAATCACCAGAAAATTATATCTTATGGAGGCTCACCAAGGGGAACACACAAAGGCCAATCATCAAGGCAGTGGCCTTTTCGAAGTGTCAGCAGTCTGCATAATGGAGATAAAACCCGTCTTCTAAAAAGTGATCAAAGGGGTACAAGTTCGTCCCTTGGCTTGTTCCGCCATAATGGGAAAGATTCATCCTATGGGTTTCCAAAGAAGTAAGCAATTATTCATCTTGATTCCTTGTGTTTCCTTATATTGTTATATGTGTAGTTATATGCCGCCTTTGAAATATCTTGTATACCCAAGTCAAGCTTCCTTTTTATTAGTTATATTTGAGTGCTTGGATGCATTTGCCTATTCTCTAGAAACAATGATGTAATTGTCAGGTGCTAACTATTTTCATTTTAAGGTTCTAGGCTCTAGAAAGATATTTCATTTTGTAGTTTTCACGGTCAATGGTATCTGGTGCAGTAATGTTACTTGTTCTTCTATGTTTATGGGATGAAAATGGGGCTGTGGGTAGGTCTTGGTGCATGAAGTAAAGTGTGATTTTAGTCATTCAAGGGACATCAGAATATCGTTAGATTTCTTTCCCTATAACGTTGAGTATACCTATTCCCTTTTATCCTGGTGTGCATGGTATAACTTAGAGAACCATGCTTCGACAAATTAATATTCTTATCCTTATGTCGACTCATTTGGGCTGAGCTTTGAGTTTAATGGTCCTCACACATGATTTATTGAGTTGCTTGTCTGGTTTAGTTGATTTGAATGGTGAAGTATATGCTTTTTATTTTTCTTTTTCCAGGGAGGAAGGTTCTCATGTTGCATCTTTAAATGGTTCTGTGCGTAACAAGGTATGCCCCTTTAATCTCTCTCTCTCTTTTCTCATGTTCTATGCCCTTCATTGACTTCGAAGCATCTGGGATGATTTTGTTTAAGGGATTTGCTTCTGTCCCAGAAATGCATGCTTCCATAAGAAGCCATGTTTATGGAGCCTCTGGGATCGATATACCATTTTATCTGACTGTACATTGTGAACATATACCTGTATTTCTTTGGAGCAGTCTTATGATTTTTGATATTAGAATTTATGTGTACCAGTATTCATGGAAAATAAATATTAGGAGTGCTTGATAATAGATGTACATATGAAAAAGTACAACTACAAAATCATGAACAAGTTATTTGGTTGCATGAAATTTCTCTAGCCACCAACACTTCCGAGCTGTACATGCAGTAGAAATTTTAGTGTAACAGATGCCATGCTTTTTATCCAAAGTAGTTGAACAAATCTGGGATAAAATTACTTTTTGTAGGGACAAACAGTTGTGCTTCTAGAGGAGGATGAGATTCAAGCTGTGGAGGCAATAGAGCAAGAAAGCAAACATGCTGAATGGTAACTGGAGCAACCTGTACCTTTTCTTTTCCTATTGTTCTCCATTTGTTCCAACTCTTCATTTTGTTGCCAAAAATGAATTTGGACTGTTTTGTTTCTTTCAGTAGGAAGGATGCTAAAATTTACTATCCTTCACGGTATGTCATATCTTCCTCAAAGGCATGAATTGTTCCCTTTGACATCATATTGGAGTGGTAACAATATTTGGTAGAGATTGTCCAAAATATGCTCACTAATTCATGTTATCTGTTACCCAGGGATGATCCTGAGTCTATTGAAATTTCTCACACGGATATAAATTGTCTTGGTCCTGAAGGCTATTTAACATCACCAATCATGAATTTTTACATCAGGTAATTATGTTCAGATGCCCTTTTCTTTTGATGTTCTTATTCTGGTATCTTCTGAGCCGAGGTCAGAGATTCAGATTGCATGACAAATTTGTTTGAAATTCCATTTATTCCTTTTCTTGTGTTCAAGAATTTAAGTGTGCTGATTGGATTTGTGGAGTTGATTGTAGCTTTTGTTTTCCTATTGACGGGCCTTATCAGTCTGTAACTGAGTAATAATAATGGGTACTATTAGCAGGGGTATAATTGAGCCTGCACTGATTATTGATCTAGTGGTTTGTTTGGCTTAGCTTGAAGAAGCGTACAAGGAGCATGGGATGATGTGAGATTATAATTTTGGCTCAGCTAGTTATTTGGTCTTTTAACGGGTGAGCAAGTCAAATTTTCTCAAGTGCATCAGTGTGATGAGGCTAAATAAGCTCCACTGAGGCACTAAATATTGACCTTTTGGACTCGTGGTGATAGGAAAATTATGAGTGCTACTGTAGATAATATCAAACTCATAGATACAGATTTTGGAGCTAGGTTCATGAACCAGAAACTGTTGTATTTTCTAATAACTTCTTTGTGATCGTATCAAGGATAATCTGCTTTATGCAGTGGAATGAGTGGAGAAACATGTTACACAACAGCAGAGTTTAGCTGAGAATTATGTGTTGACTATCTAGGAAATGAATGGGTGGTAAAGTTTGAAAGCTTAGAGGGAAGTTATCTTAGACAAGCTAGTCATTTTGTTTGCCCCATCACTTTTTGATCACTTTTGTAAGATGGAGTTGAAGGCTCTAGTTGAATGAGGTTCAATGTTTACTTGTCCTGAGTTAGTTAAGTTGAAACAAAAACTAATGGGAGATAATAATTCATTTTTATTGACTGTAAAATGATTATATCTAAGAGGTAGGGAAGATAAGTGAGTTTTTCTCATGTTGTTTTCTAGTTTCATTTTGCATATGCTGTCCTAGAACTTCTTGACTATGTAATAGAAATGTTCTACCTTTGGGATACATGTTCTGTTGTCTGTGTGGATGGTATGGGACAAATTTTATTAAAATTTTATGCATGGTCACTTTTCCTTTTCCTAGGTACTTATGGTTGAATGCGTCTCCAGCAAAAAGGGCCACTTGTGACTACCACATCTTCAATACATTCTTCTACGAGAAGCTAAAACAGGCAGTAACATACAAGGTAGTGCCTTTCTTGATATTCCCAGTTGAACAGGAAGATATTGATTATTCTAAATTCTTTGGGTGATCATTTGTCACTCTTGATTGATTTGTAAAACTACTTCATTGATTGCTTCCAGAATAATGTGAATGATCTGCAATTTGGTTGTGAAATCATTTTTTCTTGGCTTATGCGCAAGCTAGCATCATTAAGCATCATATTTTAGCCGATGATATTATCCAGAAGAAAATTTGTGATGTGGTGGGAAAATTGAGAACTTTTCATGTATGGGAACATTCTTCATTATTTTATTTTGATTTCCTCTTTGTAGTTAGCTGTTGATTTTAGACACTGATCTCTTACCATTCTAGCTCTTATCTTCTATCGCTCAATCATACATTCTCTTTTCCCATTCATGCTCATTTGTTTAGGGGGTTGACAAGGTGTCAACTTTTGCCAAGTTCCGAAGATGGTGGAGGGGTGTCAACTTATTTCAGAAGGCGTATGTACTTATTCCCATACATGAAGAGTAAGAATATCTGAGCTTTATCTATTAGAAAGCCACGTTGACCTTAGGTCTGGTGGCTGATTACAACCAGATATCTGGGGTGTGATTTGTTACCGTTTACTCCTATATGAATCTGAAGGCCATTATTCTGTTTGTTGTGGACTGTTCTGCACTCTGGCATTTCTAGTTCTTTTATTTCTCTGGCTTCGGTTTAATTATGCACAAGTAAGATGACTTGTTGGCATTTCAAATGGGATCCATCCCGATAGTTGACTTCTTGATATTTTGTTCGCAGAAAGATGTGAAGCTTTAAATGGTTTTAAGTTGATTTTGAAACACGTATTTCAGAATAATTCAGTATCAAGTGCTTAGAATGGACCTGTGCACTGTGAGTATATGAAATGATGTATACGAGTTTGAACTAAAATACAATTTTTAAAATAAAATTTTATTTTTTATGATTTAAAAATTTTGGATTTTAAAATAATTGTTTGAAATTTTTAGTTTATACAAATAATTTTAAATATTTAAAGTATGCTTATTCTTGAATTAATTTCAAAATTGAAAATACTTATAATCTTTTAAAATCATTATTATTTCTAAAAATAAATTAAAATGTTTATTATTCAATAGTAAACTTAGAATGGTCATTATTTTTTATTGAGTTTATATTAATTAATAAATAATTAGATAATTTTGTGATTAAAAAAATTCAACTTGTGAAAACTAATTTTTATCATTTTTTATAAATTATGGAATAGGAAAAGATCAAAAACAAAAATTGAAAATAGAAAATTAATCACACTTCTTTTTTAAATTTGAAAACAAAAACAAAAGACCAAAAATGAAAGATTAACCAATTAGGTCCCTAGCTTTTTAATCTTTTAAGAAGGAAACTTGGCATGGTGACTTTGTTGGTCATCTGATGAGTTGAGCTAAGTGCATGTGTTGGTTCAGTTTCCATCTTGTCAATTTAGAAACCAATAGTGCTGTATTTTTTTTTCTCTCTCCATTTATTCTTCTCCTTTGGCCAAATCATTCTTATTTGTTGGCTTATTTGAGCTGCTTGTGCATTCTGATTCAGTCTTCACTGGAGTTTGGTGATTATTTGCATCCCTGATAAGGAAGATGAATCAGGACCAATAATACTACACCTGGATTCATTGGGGCTTCATGCCAGCAGATCAGTTTTTGATAACATAAAAAGGTTTGACAGATTAGAAGCCCTTTCCAGACACATGACGCATGTTGCATTATTGGATTTATATATTCCTCTGTTTTATTCCTCATTCTGTAAAGATAACAATTTTTCTGGGAGTTTAAGAATTGTATTAAAAATGATCGGGAAGGAAATGCCATTTTTAGCTGTTACCTGTTAGTAAATTTAGTAAGTTAAATTGATCATGGCAATTACATGTTCTGCTGTTCTAGTGGAGCAGAGTGACGTCTTTGGTTAAAATGTTTTCATGACAACGTTAGTTGGGCAATTATTCTATTCAGGGTATATATTTTGACATGCATGTGTTAGTTGGGCAATTATTCTATTCAAGGTATATATTTTGACATGCATGTTCTCTTAATTACCCTCAAGTCATACCTTTTTTAACATACTTCTTCATCCTAAAGAATGGTGAATTTTGTACTACAGCTATCTGAAAGACGAATGGAACTATCTAAACCAAGAAAGTGCGACTTATGACTATCCAATTTCAGATAAGATATGGAATGATCTGCCAGGGAAAATTAATCAGAAAAAGATTGACGTGAGTGTTGCATAGATTTAAGTGCATTCATAACCTCTCTTCAATTATACTTCTAACCATTGTTCCTGTTCATGAATAGTGCCACAAAGTTTATCACTTTATCTTCTTTGTGTCAATTGTTTCTCATGACTGTTATTCTCAAATGTATGTCATACAGTTGCATTGCGTTTCCATTTTCCTTGTCAGCTTTGTCAGAATTTGATCACTGTGAACTAATATGAAATAAAACCACGTGTTTCTGAAGTAAACAATTTGAATAATCTTAGCAAAGGTGTCTCTAATTGCAAACAGGTTCCCCAACAGAAAAATGACTATGATTGTGGTCTCTTTGTTCTTTTCTTCATGGAACGCTTCATTGAGGAGGCTCCTGAGAGGCTGAAAAAGAGAGATCTGACTATGGTATCTCCACTTACCTGCATTCTTGTGTACATTCTTGAAGTGAGACTATTTTCCTCAGTAGATGTTTTCATTTTCAGTTTTGCAAGCAGTGGTTCAGACCTGAAGAGGCCTCTAGTTTGAGGGTGAAAATCCGGAAGTTGCTTTTGGAAAAGTTCCAAAATGCAAGCGAGCGTGATCCGACTATGGAATCTGTTGCTCAGTCCTCGGATGATGGTTCCCCCTGATTCATTTGCACACTTTAGTTTATTGACGTACAGAAAAGAACTTTTCCATGATATGCAAAAGGATTATCATAATACTTTTGCATAGCCTATGGCGATGTTTCAGATGCTGTTGACATGTCATCTGAAATTGTCCGCGATATTTCCTTGATAACCAGTTTTTGGTGAGTTAGATGACACTGCTAATGTACATGAGGGAATTGGAATTGGAATTGGAGTTGGAATTGGAATTGAAATTGAAATAGTGTGGATCTACTGACGTGATGTTGTTCAAGGCAACTTACACACACCATTACCGCTGTATTGTTTGTTTCATTTCAATTCTGGCTGCTCACTCGTGTAAATAGGCAACCCCAAAGGAAAAAGTAAAGGAAGGTGCGAATTTATATATGAAAGACGGAAGCTTTTTTCATGATGGAATGCAACAAATTTTCGACACTAGCTTTTTAAGTATGCTGATGTTAAAATCCAACCCTTTGTGTTTGAATTGGAAGTCTCTATTCTCTTTGTATGCTATGCCGTTCATACTTATGAAGACGTATGCGCATCTTTTGCTGACAATTTCTTGAGAAGATTCTAACAGACTTTCAACTTCAGGTTATTGATGACAAGGAGATCGTTTTCAATTTGCACTAAACAAATATGTCACTCATAATTGTCTCAGTTATGTCACATGCACTTTATTTACAGCCACCTGATAAATGAATGAATCAGAAAATAACATAAAAGCTTTGATGCTACTGGTTTACTTTCAGTATTCACATCACCACCACCTGATAAGTTGGTGACTTTCTTCTATCTTCAAACTTTTATGGCCTTGACTAGTCTCCTCAAGAAGCAATAACAGCCCGGACGCTGGTCAAGAGGTATCATGCCATTACCCTTGGATGGTTTGATTGCTTCCAACATTGTGACTACCTCCTCCATCTCAGGTCTCTTGTTGGGGTCTGCGTCCCAACATCTTTTCATCACTGTTGCTAGAGACTTCGGACAACATTTGGGTATTGATGGCCTCAAGTTCTGCAGTGCCAGTAATGTCCTTTTATGAGGCTTTATAAACGTTGTTTTCACTAACTCTACTATTCTTAGAAACCTTCACTGGGTATAAGCAAGGAATATAAGAATATGAAGAATGTTCACCTTATAAGTAACAGCTGAGGTCAGTTCGGAGAAGCTAAGGTTACGATATGGTAAGTCACAGCAATATATCTCCCACAAGCAAATTCCGAAGCTGTAGACATCGCATTTGCTGGTGTACGGTTTGCTCTCAAAAACCTGCGTCAAGGAAAACTCTCATATGATAAGGCTATCGAAAACCTGTCATACATCGATTGGACAACTTCTGTTTTATAACTGATCCGTCAATGATCTTTGAAAATTTCAAGTGCAAGGTTACGTGCGCTAAAGAACATTTGTGAACAGTCACTTGATACCGTGACGAAAAAGAATCATAAAATTTATTGATTGTATACCTCTGGAGCCATATAACCAAGTGTTCCAGTAAAGCCTGTCATCTCGCTATTGTTTGAGGCTTGAATTCTAGCAACTCCGAAGTCAGTTATCTTCAGTGTTTGATTTTCATCAAGAAGCATGTTCTCAGTCTTTACGTCTCTGTGCACAAGGTTTCTGGAATGAAGGTAGACCAGCCTGTAAGAAGAAAAAGTACAAGTTTGTAAGTGCTAAAAAGCCAAGAGGAACGAGATATATATATAGTTACAGAAAACAGATTGTAATATCAAATGATGCTGAAGCCAAATTGTTTTTCTTTTTTGGTGCTAATGTATAGAGGTGGGGAGAAAAAAAGAAAAGAAAACTTGACCCTCTTGCAAGATCCAGAGCAAAATCCATGACAGTGCTGAAAGCTAGCTTGCTTTCCAAATTCTTTGTAAGGTGAGATTTTAGAGTACCACCAGGACAATACTCTGTCACAACACCACACATATTGGCTGCCATTTTCCCGTTATTGGCGTTTATTTCAATGCGTGATGGACCCATGAAAGCACCTATGAACTGAAGAAAACAAAAAACACTCAAGTTTTTTAACACTAATTATATTAAGAGAACAATCAAAACATAATGATTATAATCTAAGCATATCGGGAAAAAAAAATCATAATATCGTGCAGTTATTTATCAGCATTACCTTGCAAATATTGGGATGATCAAGCTTGTTCCAAACAGACACCTCTTGCATAAAAGCTCTCCTGAGAGTATCTATTTCAGATTTTGTTCTTATGTCCTCTTGTCCCCAGTCAAGCACTTTAACTGATGACAACATATTAACAATTCGAAGATAATAAGCAAAACCAAATTGTAGAAACTAGTAAGCTGCTTATTTATTCTTCATAGAAAAGCTAGTCACGGCACGAGGTTTTATTAGGGTTTTAGTTGCAGAACGTGAAGCCATGCATGGTTTAAAAAGAAAAAAACAAACCAAAGTAGCGAGACGATATAATATACGCAAACACTCACCGGCAACTTTACGGCCTTCATAAAGAGCACCATGAACGGTTGCGTAGGTTCCTCGAGCAATAACATGGTCAAGGAGGAGCTTCTTGGGATCGATTTCCCACTCTTCTTTTGCCCTTTGATCGACGTGTAGCATGTTCCATAGGTTATCTAGGTGTCTGTCAAGCAGTTCCAAGCTCTTCAAATCCATCATCATCTCGAGAATGTGAGTACGTAGGACGATTCTTGTTTATGGGAAATTGAATTTGTTGTTTGTGGTGATGAGGTCGTGCAGGAGAAAAGGTCTTTTGTTTTTTCTGGGATCGTTTTCGTGTACGTTTATGGAACTATGTGCGTACCTATTGAGAATTTATAAGAAGGCAGATTCTATGTTGTCACGAATAAGGATTCCTAATCCTAAAGTACGTCGACTCCTTTTTGCAAGCAAAAACCAAAATAACATATATTTTCTACTCTGGTAAGAGTTCCAAATGTTATAGGAATTTAAGATTGTGGGAGGAATCCAGGCCAAAGTTTTATGTTATGTTAATCACTGAATGCATTAATTAGTGAATTATGTATATATTTATTCTTTATAGTCTGGATAAATAAATTGATCTGTGTCTATAATTTATGATATATAGATAAAATATGTGATAGGTCAAATCCTTTTGGTCTACTACTATGAAATTGATATGGACGGTATATTTCTTTTTTAAAAAATCAGAATGTGGAGTTTAAATAAAATTAAGTTTACGGGCATGTTATATAAACTTTTAAAACTTTAAGATATATTAATTTAATTATACTAAATAATTGGCGTTAAATAAATACTTATATATTCATTCTCAATTATGGTTTTTCTGATCCCTTTTGTTAATGATTTTCCCTATAAACTTTCGCGGCGTCTAATTCGCTTCAGAGTAACAGACTTTAGGTATTGATCGATTTTAATGGTCAGTCCAAAACTTCATAAGGCAAGTAACCTGTAACACCTATCAATAGCTACTCATGGTTGCACCTTTTGTGCTAAAGGCTCTCACCAGGAGTATCCTTACAAATAATGACATATAGAGGACTACGACTGGCAAAGAATATAATAAGAACTCTCATGCCGTAAAATTCATCAGCGCCAAATGTTAGTGCTTATGGCAGGAATGAGTAGCCAATAGAGCTGGTGCGGTGGGCACGCAAGTAATGGAGATGAGCAAAGGCAACACAAGGTATATGGAATTTTACGTTTCATATGTATGCCATTGACATATCTTCAGGATCCCGTTATTTTCTACAACTGTTTCTAATGGATAAGAAGTATATACAAAATCTAACAAGAGTTTACTATTGGTAGGACAATTTACATGTTTGGAAGTTGGAACAGTACCTCCCTCGATGGAGGTAGTTATCAACAAAACAGTTTTCGGTATTTCTTCTTGTTAGGAGTGTCGTGCACCTGTGCTTTTATTCCATATTTCTTCATCTGAAAATTTGTGAAGGCCTCGGAAACTGCTTCCACCTGTAAGACGATGTGCCATAAATTGATATTTAGCCCGCGATATGTAAAGTTTCACGAAGCTAATTATGGGACTAATTTTTTTCACGAACCAGTTCAGGTTTCTTAGAGTACACTCTGACAATCGTATCTCGGCAATAAGCAGGCATCAAGTGACTAACTCTCTCCTCCGGTATTCTGAGCTTCGTCGCAGTCTCATAGTCCTGATAAAGTATAAGCTGTTAGATATCTCTGGCATGGAAACAATGATCTCTGGTAGCTTAATCAATTTCAAGAGGAATAAGTCCAGTGGATGCATAAAATGAAATACAGTTCATATTAATGATCTCTCCAATATCTTGTGATTTAATGCTAAATGAAGTTGATTTGCATTTTGTGGACTTAGAAGGACGTCTGCTATAAATGATACAATGCTCGTCTATTCCTACTCCGTTATCAGAGTCAACAATGACCATTTTGATTCATGAAAGTTAATCGCCTGCCTGTTCTTCTTGGTAAAAATATAGTGAGCAGTATCAAACATACTACAGGAGTCCATAATGAAAAAGAGCACTAGGTTCAACAACATTAATCATGCTAAGTCTGGTAAGAGAAATTAGTACCTCGAAGAATCTGACGCTGGATCAGCGAATATACAGGTGAGAAAGCTTGTGGTCAGATCAAAGTATCATAAGGCATCCACAGATAAAGCTTTTAGCCAAGTAGCAATGCTCCAATCATACATACCTTTCAAGAGGGTTGGATTCTCCACGTGTCAAATCAATTTTAACATTGCTCACAGCAACATCTTCTTCGTTTAGTGTAACATTACCGGAACTCTGGTTTCAAATTTATTATTTGAGATGATGATTTTACTTCTTTGAGGAATGAAAAGCTTAGAGCGGGTTCTTAACAGACCTGGGAACAAACAACGTCCTGAGGAGTGACGTCTTTGAAGTGCTCCATTTTGTCCTTTGGAACAGTGAATTCATTACAGTACTGCAAAAGATAACAAACCCATAAGACCTTATTATTTATCAAAAATTAAAAAGGTGCTGAAGATAGCCTATATATCAAAATGCATCATAGGAAATAGTATTTTCTCTTCGCAATACATCAGAATACCTGATATAGATCTCTTCTACGTATACGTAGGATCAAATCTCTCGCTTCCTTGAGCTCTGG
>JANQAP020000005.1:433610-443718 GCA_026874005.2 Erythroxylum coriaceum
CCCAACGAGGATAACCAAGTGATAGAAAGCTTTCTCAGACCGACGAGTCAACAATTAGTATTCCTTTTATTATAACTACCTCTATTAGTTAAGGATAAGATAGAGTATTATTAGACTTCTCCAAATCTTATGTGCTAGCAGAATTTATGTTAGATGATGTCGTTTTTGTTGTTATAATTGAAACACTTGAAAGGTATGAAGATGTATCCAAGTCCTACTCCTATTTAGGAATTGAGCATCCCGGATCTTCAATGGAGACTAGGTTAGTAGCTTTAGTCAGCTTCTATCCAAACTTACATTGAGATTGGGAGATACGTGGAGACTGGGCAGTAATAAATTTTGGATTTCATTTGCATATATATATATAGATGCTGATATTTATAATTGATAGCGGTAACAATACAGTAGTAATAATCTTCTCCCAAAGACCAAAACAAGCACAACCCCTATCTTGGCAAATTATAACCAAATCCAAATGAGAAAGGCCAATTTAACCTCTCTGAGTTCGAGCCAGCAGCTAACACTTTTTAGCCGACGCTAAAACCCAAATCACCAAACCTTATTCATCAGCAACAGTCCAAGTCATGTCATTCTCAAAAATCCAGTGGCACACCTCGATCCGACCCGGACCCGAACCCAAAGCCAAGAAAGCACCATGGGTCGGACCCCAAGCAGATGTGTCAATGTGACAGATGGCAACGCCGTGATTGATCTTACTCTTAGATTTCGGATCCAAAATGTCCGCTTCATAGACCCGAACCTTTGGAACAGAGTGGCAGTAGTAGAGCAAATAAGGGTACAAGCTCTGGTGACAAGACACTGACTTGGTTATCTTCCCACCGTTGATTCCTCTCACCGAACCGATCATGATGTTTTCCTTAGACCCATTGACGTTTTCCGTCGTACGGACAACCACGTTACGCCCCAAAACGGAGGTGACGAAGTCGATTAAATCCTCCGCAGACCCAACACAACGCTTGGTCTCGCCGGCACTTGGTGCTCTTTCGCACTCACTAATGGCGTCCGAAATAATGCTCTCTAAGCTTGAATTATCACCGGCGTGAAATATTCGTTTAAGCTCCGACATCTTAGAGGTAGAGAACGGTAATTTCGAAGTGATGGTTCGGGGCAAAAATGACCTTTTCGGCATTTTATCTCTAATGTCCGGCATAGGCATGACAGTCCCCTTCTTGACCATTGACTCACGAAAAAACTTACCCGGTTCAACCCACTTATTCACCAAACTGCCACTCACCTTCTTCTTCGTACCATCAGAGCTGCTAACATTAGTGTACTTTGCAAAATTCACACCATGTTTTGCGTACTCTTTGAAAGTGTTGTTAACTCCGTAGATCTTGAACCCAATATGCTGTCCCTGAGAATCTTGACCATACCCAGAAAACTTATCAGTCCCTTCATTGAATGACTTACCATAATTCGCAAAGTTAATGGTCTCTGCATTGGATTTCTTCCCATAAGACTCAAACGAATCATCACCAACATTCGCCTGGTCTCTGTAATTCGCAAAGCTGTCACTGCCGGAGTTTCCACCGGCACCGTAGTTCCTGAACGTGTTTTCGGGGACATTACCATTAGTCCCATAGGACTTGAACGTATCATTAGCCCCATTACCAGTCTCACCATAATTCGAGAAGCCAGAACCCATCACATTAGAGCTTTCTCCATATCCAGTGAACTCATTAGGCACTCCATTGCCATTCTTCCCATAACTAGCGAAATTTTCACTGCCTGCGTTTGCATTCTCCGTGTAAGTAGAGAAGGATTGAGCCCTCCCGTTGCCATCATCGGCGTAAGTGGTGAACCGGAGATTTGGGACGTTCACTTCTTCATTGTACATCTTGAATTCCCCGACCCCACCTGTGGCTCCGGTTCCGTAGGTGTTAAAGCTCTGATCAACAACATTGGAATCAGGGGCATAGTTGGCAAATTTATCATTGTGACCGACTGCGGTGCGACTGTATCGCCGAAAGGAGTCAAGAGGAACGTTTACTCCGTCGGAGTAGTTCTTGAACGAATCAAGTCCTCCGGTTCGGCCATTACCATAGTTGGAGAAGTTTTTGTTCTGATAGACGGCAAAGTTCGAGTCTTTATCGTGTTTCTCAAGACTCGGGGACAAATCAGGAAAGCAGAAAAGTTTTGCCGTGGAGCAAAACGCCGGAAGCTGAGTGTTGAGTGAGTTTTGGGTGGCAAGTTTGGAGAAACTGGCCGCGTCCACAGCACTCATCGGCGAGACCTTGGAGAGAAGGAATTGAGATTTGGGTAAGTTGTTGCGGATCTCTTTGTTCCAGTACCGGAGTAGAGAAGCTTTTGGTGTGAATGGGTTCTCCGCTGCCAGCGACGGCGACTCGTCGGCTCTGACATAATCCCCCTGCATTGTGAAGTAAGAGATCCAAATAAACCATAAAGATTGGAACTTGAAGAATAGAACATACCAAAATGCGGAAAAAGAGTTGAGAAACAGAGTAAGGATATAGGCTTACATTGAGCAAAAACAGAATACACAGGAGAGTGAAGAAGAGAGGAGCAATGGAGTGACTGTGCATTTTTTTCTTTAGTGAGAATGCTTTTGGGTAGGGTTATATATTGAAGTTGAATTATATAAAAGGGAGAGGTGTGACTGTTGGGAGCGACTTGGGACTTGAATGCTGGGTATGTTGTATGTGGTTAACGAGCTTCGACGCGGAAGCTGGTCGGTTTTTGGATTACCTGTCACAAGAAAAGATGGGGAGAACCAAAAGGAACAAAGTGAATACAAAAATGTTAAAAAAAAAAGTAAAGAAGAGAATACTACTTAGGAAGAAGAAAGTTTCTTTTACTGTAAATAAAAGAAAGAAAGGGAGCGTTCAAATACTCAAGAGAGAAATAAGAACAGAAAAGATAGCACATTCTTGATTCTACCCAAGTCCTATATAAGGGGGACTAAGGAAAAGAAAAGGCAACTGGGGCCTTTTGAAAGTTTCATCATGTTAATCTTCCAACTGATTCATTTAGTTGAGTTAATTAATGCCAAAACCCCTTTATCTTGATGGTTGTAATGATTCGGTGTTGTCCAGTATGTAAATTAATCACTCATGCTAAACCAAACAAGGAAAGTGTGTTTTAAACTGGGTTCGACATATCTATTAAAGAAAAGATTGACTGAGTATCAATCGCACACATTACATTAGCAATAATATCATTCTCAACCATAACACTGGCTATTGAAATGACCCTTTTTGAAGCTCCGAATTCTGTTTTGTTTAGTGAAATAGTGTAAAATTCACAGGCTACAGAAGTGGAATGTGTATGGGAGTTTGTGGATTTTGTGATTACATAGTATGAGCATAAAAGTGCAAACCAGCATGTCTTTAAGTGCTTGCGTTACGTGTCTTGTGTATATCACATTGACGAACGATTGACAGGTAAGTTTGGATACTGGTACACGCGTGTCATTCTGATTGGACAGAAGTCATACTAAACATAGATTTAGACGCGTTTAGGCATTAATGATTTTGGATTTGGAATTGAATGGAAGTGAGAGAAGATAAGTATCCTCTTCATGGCCTTTTCGTGATTCTCCCTGTGCGCATTATTAGAATGATTTTAACATGTAGTTCCATCCATTAGGGTAGTGACAAAGCTCGTGAAATTGGCATTTAGCCTATTCTCGTTACTTCGCCTCCCACTGGAAACTTGGTTAATAATAATATTATTATTAATTAACTCACATCCAGGGCTAATTCATTTTGTCAACAAAAACAAATTATCTTTTTCTGATCCTCCACAACAATCAATCACGCTAGAGATTTATCTTCTTAATTGTTTTTTCTTTATAAAAAATTATATTATCAGAATAATAGGTAATGATCAAATTGCTCATAAATATTAGTTATGTCCTTTAAAGTGATTATAAAATAAAGTAATATTATATAAATAAAATTAAATAAATTAATAAAATTAAATAAATTATGTCAAATATTATTACTTTTAACAATTTATTAACACAATATATATATATATATATATATATCTCCTTGTATTACTGATATAAATTATTGGTATCAAATCCTAATCCGATCTAAATATACTATATGAATTATGGCGATAGGTCATCTTGTAGTTGAGTATTATTTTTCATGTATTATAATATATTATATTTTGCATAAACCTACATGTGGTAACATTACTTAATAAATAAACCCTATGCAAAATAATCAATTTTCTCAAAATTCAATAATGTGTTCCGTAATATGAGAAAATATTATAAGAGTTTCATGAAAATAAAATTGTTCATACAATGAAAACTATATAATGGAACCCAATCATATTCTAACAACAAGATCCTTGAACTTCATTAGTGCTAACGTGTTCAATGAACACCTTCTTTTTCATAACACGTTCCCTTATAGATAAAAACTTAATGTTGATGTACTTACTCTGACTACCACTCTTGTCGTTTTCAACCAGAAAAATAGTAGCTAAATTGTGACAATATATTCTTATTAGCTTAGAAATGAAATTCACAATTCTAAGCCTATATATGAAACTCTTATCCTTACTCCATGTGATGTAATCTCACAATAAGAAACAAATTCAACCTCTATAGTGAAAGTAGTAGTCAAAGACTACTTATCACTCTACCAAGATATGACTCCATAGGCAAACATGAAGATATAACCTGATGTTAATTTCCATGAATTAACACACCTAGCAAAATTTTAATCTCAATACCCTATTACCTCTAGATTGTTAGTTTGTCTGTATATAAGCATGTAATTTTTGGTCCATTGAAGGTACCTCAATACTTCCTTTATAGGTCTCCAGTGATCTAATCCTAGTTTACTCTGATATCTGCCTAACATTCCATCAATAAATGTAATGTCAAGTCTTGTACAAACCTAAGCATACATTACGCTTCTGATTGCAGAAGTATATGGAATGGTTTTCATTTGTTCCATTTCAAAATCATTTTTTAGGTATTGGTCCAAATTGAACCTATCGCCTTTCACAATGGGAGCCACACTTGATGAACAATCTTTTGTCTAAAATCTCTATAAAACTTTATTAATATACGTTTGTTGAGATAAACTCAAAATACCATGAAATCTGTCTTGATGGATCTTAATGCCAACGACATAAGACACATTACCTATATCTTTCATTTCAAAATTCTTAGAGAGAAATTGTTTCGCATCATGTAACAAACCCTTATCATTGGTCATAAGTAATATGTCATCCACATATAATATAAGAAATAAAATTTACTCTCATTAACCTTCTCGTATATACATTGCTCCATAATATTTTCTTTCAAACCAAATGACGAGAGAATATAATGGAATTTCAAATACCATTAGCGGGATGCTTGTTTAAATCCATATATGGATCTTTTAAGTTTGCAAACCAAATGCTCACCATTATAAGAAGAGATTCCTTTTAGTTGTTTCATGTAAACCTCTTCCTCTAGTTCATCATTTAAGAAAGTCATTTTCAAATCCATTTGATGTAATTCCATGTCGAAATGAGCAACTAATGTCAAAATTATACAAAGTTAATCCTTTTTAGAAATAGGAGAAAATGTATCTGTGTAGTCAATTCCTTCCTTTTAAATTAATCCTTTAGTAATGAGTCTTGCCTTATATATCTCAATGTTGCCTAATGATTCTTTCTTTGTTTTAAATACTCATTTGCAGCCTATAGGTTTTGCTCCTTTAGGCAACTTAACAAGATCCTAAACATCGTTGTTCTTCATATAATTCATTTCTTCCTTCATGACATTGTACCATAAATTTGATTATTTGTAACTTATGTCTTGTGAAAGGGTTTCAGGATCATTCTCTCCTATATTGTAGTTAGATTCTTGTAGATATATAACATAATCACTAATGATAGATGATGTCCTTATTATAATAGATCTCTCCATAACGTTGCATTAACATCTTCCTGTAGAGTTTGTTGTTCAACTGGTTATTGAATTCTTTTAGGTAATTCTTGAATAAATGGATCTATTGAATTATCAACAACTTGTGGAATTTCTTAATTGTCATTTAAATTGACTGTAGGCTGTTGAATTTCAACAGTTGGTTGTAAAATGTTTATTTGAACCTAAGGAGTGTTGTGAATGACAATCACTTTATTGTTTGAGGTGGAAGGTTGAGTATCCAAATGATCATTATCAGAAACTGTATCTTGAAATTGATCCCTCCCTCTAATTAAGTCATTCTTAAGAAATTTTGCATTTCATGATTTCATAATTCTAGTGTGATGTGATGGAGAATCAAATCTATAATCTTAAACCTTTCAACATATCCAATGAAATATCCATTTATGGTCCTTAGGTCTAATTTCTTCTCTTATGGATTATAAATTCTTATTTTAGATGGACATTCCCAAAGGCATATATGTTGCAAACTCAATTTCCAACCTTTAAGTAGCTCAAATGGAATCTTTAGAACAACTTTGGTTGGTACCCTATTTAATATATGCATTGCCATCTTAAGAGCTTTAGCCCACAAAGACTTAGGAAGTTTAGAGCTACTCAACATACTCTGTACAATGTCTAATAATGTTTGGTTTTTTCTTTCTGCCACACCATTTTGGTCCGGAGATCCAGGCATAGTGTATTTGGCTAGTATCCCATTTTTTTGAAGATACCTTGCAAACAAACTAGGTGTTTGTTCACCTTCAGTACATCTACCATAATATTTCCCACCTCTATCAGACTTTACGATCTTAATTAGCTTACCACATTGTTTCTTTACTTTACCTTTGAATATTTTGAAAGCATCTGGTACTTCATTCTTGTTATTAAGCAAGTAGAGATATATATATACCGTAAGTAATCATCTATAAATGAGATGAAGTATTTCTGATCATACAAGTCCATATCTGGACTACAAATATCTATATGTATGATCTTTAATATGTTTGAACTTCTCTTGGCACCTTTCTTTGATTTGTTGGTCTGCTTTTCCTTTGCAGTCCATACACGTTTCAAAATCAGTAAAATCTAAAATACTAAATACTTCATTACTCACCAATCTTTTAATTCTTTCTATGGAGATATGTCTTAATCTTTAGTGCCATAACATAGAGGAATTTTCATTTATAACACAACATTTTATCCCAGCATGAACATGTGTTGCGTTGTAATAGGTATTATCTTGTAAATTAGAATGGAAAAGACTATCAAATAATGTACCATTCCTAACAAATTCAAATTTATAATTTAACTTTAAAGGTTCATATGAAAAATTAAAGGAATATCCAAAAGGTATAAGTATTAAAACTAAAATCAATTTCCTAGAGAAATTGAAAATATAAAATGTCTTTTCTAATTTTAAAACAAAACCATTACATAAAATTAAAGTGCAATCCCCAATAGCCTCCACACATGATCGCATCTTGTTTCTGGATAATATATACTACTCACTTCCTGCTAGCTTCCTTGGTTTTTACAAATCCTGTAACTCATTTCTAATATAGATTGTATAACTAGAATCGGTCCACCATGTGTCATGACAAACTTCAGCTATATCAGATTGAAATCAAATTAGTGAGGTTATATTAACTTTATTTTTAAGCTATTCCTTATGTCTGACACAGTTCTTCATTATGTGTCTTTTTTTTACATAAAAAAACCTGGATTCCTTTTTATTTTTAGCTTGGGCATGTATTTGACCTTTTTCCTTTAATTTGGCTTGATTTTTCTTCTTTCCTTGAAAAACCAGATGTGCATTTTGTGATCTCTCTCCCTATTCCATCAACAATCTTCCTTCCTTTTGAACACCCATGGTCATTAATTCTTTTATTGACCACTTATCCTTATGTGTATTATAAGAGATTTTAAAAGGTCCATATGGTGGTGGAAGGCTGCAAAATGTAATGCACGAGGAAAGAATTAAACATCTCAACCTCGAGTTTATTTAACTGAACTGCAATGTCCCTTATCTTCATAATGTTGTCACTCATACCTTGGGCACAGGTTAGTCTTGTTAACGAAAACTTTATAATTAGGGTGTTTGCAAGTGATTTGTCTGAAGTTTTGAATTGCTTATCAATAGCCTTCATTAGAGCACGGACATTGTCATGTTGTTCTACAAAACCATAAATGCTAGTAAAAATTTTTGTTTTTATGAGGATCACGTTTAGGCAATTAGATCGCTCCTAACATTCAGAAAGAGTAATGCTAGCTATAGTGCTAACATCAGTTACTTAAATGGTTTATCCTTTTAAATAGCATAATCAATGCCCATCCACCCCAAATGAAGAAGAATTCTCTTGTTCTAAATCTTATAGTTTTCAGCTCTCAATTCAAGAATTTCATAACTTATATAAGAGAAACTAACAGTTTGAATAGTTGCATAATTTAAACATACATGCTACTCATTAATAAATTAAGGCATACAAATCATATATATCTTGTACCAATGTAAACATATCTTAAAAGACATAAATCAAACGACATAAAAATTGCCTATAGGTTAATTTTTTAGTTTAGATAGCTTTATGTTAAACGTTATGATAAAACTATCAAATTATATTCCAATTTCTAATACATGTCAAAAAATTAGAAAAACAATTTGATATTTCATCCTAATTAATCATTCCAATAGAATAAAAAATCCTGTGGGATAAAAATTATTATACTAAAATAATTAACTATAATTAAATGTCTTAACTCTTTATGTGATTAAGTACATAAATATATAATTTAATATAATTAGGGTTGTTGTGGCTAAGTCCTAATAATTAATCACTAAAACATTTTATCCAAAATTCTATTCACAATGCAAAATATAGACATAATAATTATGTCATAATCTGATTCATGTTAAACACTCATACAAATATAATTTCTACACATAATGAATAAGAATATAAACTTTAGTTCAGTTGGCAGAGGCTCACTATGCACCTACACGGGAACGAGTTTAAACCTCAGCCACTGCATCATAATTTGATTTTAATAAACAAACAAAATGAGGTCGTTTGGTGAAAGGATCTTCTTCAACCTCCAACCGAGTCAAAATGAGCTGATTCATGACCCATTAGATACCAAACAAAACTAGATCATAAAACATCACAAAAATTGATTTTTTAAATATAGAAACACTTCCAAAATACTTAATTGAAGATTTTTACCTTTAATCGAAAGAAAAACTTTCAAAAACAACTCTAAAATGAAAATTTGAAAATGTTTTCTAGAACTTGAAATTCTCCAAAAAAATAAAACAAGGATGAGGTTATTGTGATTTGATACTAAATATAAGCCAATTCAACATATAGTCAACAGTAATATACGTTAGAATAACAAATAAATTGAATGCGGAAGAAATCGAAATACCTCCTACTATTAATGTTTTTGCTTAAAAAGTCTGAGTTTTTGGAATTCTTCTAAGCTCTCAGTTACAAAACCGATGGTGTATCTTTTTAGAAGAGAAAAGGAGCTTAGGGACCCCAAAAGTTTGCAAGAAAAAACATATATCAATGTGCTTCCATTAAGCACATTGACTATTACCACAAAAATAGGGCATTCATATCTATTAATTATATAATGTTGGACCATAAATTGCACCGAATATGAAAAATTCTCACGTTATCGTTATTTGAAATATATGTATTTTTATAAATTATAATATTAGTGTTATAAAATAAAACTTGGAATGTATATAATATTTTATTCAATGCTATAAAATTTTAGATGTAAACAAATTCATTCATAGATCTAAATCACATTCAAGATATATAAATTACGAGTGCAAAATGCTTAAATATACTCTTTGCTATTTTAGTCATTGAGTTACTTTTCCCTGTAATTTTACTTCTACATAAACTCAAGTTTCTTCATTATTTTCTGTCATCGTTCGAGACAAGAATAAAACCATATTCCTATAATATATTTGGTTTCAAGCATTTTATCAAAATTTGCAAGGTCATATGTTGTTTGTTTGTCTTCTTTATATCTTATAATTAAATCAAAATTTGCAAGGTATTTAATTTTCATAATTTGTATGTTTGTCTTCTTCATGTCTAATAATTACGACGTTGTTATTATTTTATTTCTAATCTTAATTAATGAATAAGTTATTTTGTTAAAATTCTTATA
>JANQAP020000005.1:500183-515550 GCA_026874005.2 Erythroxylum coriaceum
AAAGGATACTTTTTTATCAAGGAAAAAGCCTATAATGGTATAATTCTATCTGCTTGCTCCTGCTTTCATAATGTCTAATGGAGGAGAAATAATTAGATGTTTTATTACTTCATTGGGTGGAAAGTAATTCAGCTTCAACTTTGGTCTAGGATCCCTAGCAGCTTTCACACAGGATTTGCTAATGGAGTGATCTAAGTTAGAATTATGGACAAAACTAGATGGACCAATGTTATTCAATAGAGGAGTAGTTTTTGTAGGTTGAGAAACTTTAGAATTCAAAGGTAGGAAAGCTTTATCCATTGGAAAAAAGAAATAACCAGATGGAAGTAAGTGAGTTGAAGAAACAACCACTTAAGGAAGAAAGTTCCTAAGAAATTAGGCACAGTTGAGGCAATAAGAATGTAGAGATGAAGGATATGAGATGAAGAAAGTAGTCAAGATTCTGAGTGCAATAGATGGAGACTGAGAAAGAAATAAGTAAAGCAAGGTTAGCAAATGAGGCGGAAGAGCACAATAATAAATAGAGTGCAGTTTGTTGAATGAGGAAAAGGAAGGAGTTAATCATAATGAGACAAAGCTAAGGTAGCATGAAAAGTGAAATAAAGATGTTTATGCAATGTAGCTAGAGAGCAAGCTGTTCCCTGCCTAAAGTTTATTCTTTTAAATTTCTATATCACTACACAATGAAGTTGTCTCTTTGTTGATTAGATTCAATAACCAATATCATTGTTTTCAAGTATTTTAAATCTTGATCTATAATATAATTTAAAAGCAAAAAATATTAACTGAATATCAAAAATTTTAATCACTCTTAATTTTTATCGTTATATCAAATAAATGAAACCTATTTATGTCAGACAAGACTTGAAATTTTAATAAATTAAATATTTAGTAAATTAAAATTTTAAGATTTTTAATTATTTTCAACAATATTAAATGTGTAGTTAGTTGGTTGTTTATTTTTATTTTTAATTAAAAATAAAATTTTATTTATTAAAAATTTTACATAAATCAAACAAAATAATTATAAATTCTAACTAAATTATATTTGCAATAAATTAAAATTTTTATTATTTTATTAATTTTAGGTTATATTTACAATAAATCATATCAAAAATTAAAAAAAATTCGGATTTAAAATATAATTGATAGTTAATTTATCTATCATCACAATTGGGAGCGAATAGTTATAAATTGCGAGGTCAATCGACCTAGCCAAAGTATATTCTTCACTTTCGGGTATTTACAAATCGGACGAACCTCACATATGCATGTGATTGAAATCGCGGTGTCTGTTCTATAGTATTAATTGCTTGAACATGTCTGGTTATGATTTCCTGACATCAATGAATCGTAAGAACGCACTTAGAAGCTATTCTTCATTTCTTAATTTCCTGGGACAAAAGGTGTATTTGTTTTGGGGCTTTCTTCTTTATCAAGTTGTGGGTTTTCCACGTTATAACTGACGAGAGTGCTCTTCTGACTATGGTTCACACTAAGGCAATGGGCAATGATTCGTGAATGGACACGGACAAAGGTGATGGTCTGAAGATGCCACACAGAAACTTCCTTACATGTTCCACTGATTGGTGTCCCCATGGTGAGCAATTAGATTTAGACCCCCTTTTTTTTTTCCAAACCAAACTTAAAATTGATATATTTACATTTTTTAGAGTAAAAAATGAATAATTTTAATATATTAATTAATAACATAATGAAAATTACAATTTTTTATTTTTATATAATTAGGTCGCCAAACATCTTGATCTTGAAGTGTCCTGCTTCGATGATTTTGTAGGCTTTATCATGCTTTCATTAGACAATGACAAAGTTTACTAATATGTATGTCATAACCTAGTCTTTGGTTGCTGTCATATGACGTGACCATCCCTTATCTAGCATTCAAGAGCCTTAAATTTGACTAGCTAAATTGTAAAGCATATTCCTTTCAGTATAGTCCGAGTTAGCTGCACTATATTAGTAGACCTTAACATAATACAGTTCTTCCTGATTGATATAAGAATTTATACACATAATATATCCTCTTACACTAACAAATAGACATCTAAAAGATTGAATGTTTGTAAATGCTCACATAACTAGATGTTTGTAAATGCACACATAACTAGTTTTTGTGAACCAGCATATGACATATCAGAGTCGACTCCAGTACCATATTATATTTGTCATCTCTATTTTAGAAGAAATGTAATTCACATACAAAAAGAGTACCAAAACATGAAGTAAGTCCATTCTTGTATATTAAGCCTTCTCAGTTACTGTTCTTAATGAACCTACTTGCGCGTCAGTTTAGCAATTTTGTATCCCATAATGGAGGTAAAGACCTTTCCCAACCGAGCTCCCTTTGCCATCTCAACCAAATCCGGTCTCGTCAACCTCCTTAACGACACAAGTAAAAGAAAGAACCTTAGATTACAGGCAACATAGCCACCATTGCCAGTCTGAATAAGGAGAGGATTACTTATCATGAGTTGGGCAAATCAAAAAGCAGTGTATTGATGTAATGCCTCTTTAGATGCTTTTGTGCCAGAAGTGCAAGACATGAAAGGTCAATTATGCTGCACCACATATATATCAGGATTTTTCACAATGCTGAAAACTTACTGCCTAAGTTGATGATCAATTGGTAACTAGGAGAGGGAGGATCTCTAATTAAAGAAATCTGTAATTTTCAAATCATATATGCAGAGATGGAGATCAAAGTAGAAGTTTTAAAACCCGAGATTCGAAGGACCAGAAATAGATTATACCAAGTACAGTGGTCACTTCTATACCAACGATCATATAGTTTATGTCCACCGTTTATAAATAAAGAGGTAAAGAAACAAACAAAACCAAGTTCCATAAGACAGCTACTTTAACGCATCAATTTACAGCTATCACCATATGCTTGGAAGTCCAATCAAAGGGTTCTGCTGAGTCTGCTGCAGAGGAAAAAGCAACTTTTGCAGTACTAGCTGGCAGGATTCTTCCTATAAGAGAACTTTCAAGAACATTTTAGACAGAGAACGGCCTGTAACAGTAACTTGCTTCGCTGGAGTTCTTTTTATTCTCAGTTCACCATCTATCAGGGAAGAACTTCAGGAAAATCACTCTTCAACAACATTTACAAGTTCATACTCGATGAGTGACAAATTGTTGTCTTCCTTCACAGTAAAAGTTGCAGGTTCGGTAACTTCAACGCGGCCCCATTTGTCCACAGCAAGCCTCATTGATCCTTTAAACATATCAATTTTTGCGTTGCGAAGGATTACAGTGCTGCCCTCTTTCATCAAGTCCACTAACCAACCAGAAATATGGATGTTATACAACCAACAGACAAAAAGATTTCGATACTGAAATAATTGCGCCAATAAAGTTAAAATATTTTCCAAAACTGCATCTAGCATTAAAGATCATAGATCCATACTTATGCTCATTTAGGGACATGAAACATTTAAAGAAGGTTCAGATTGCTAGTTAATTTTTTTCTATAAAGATCATAGTGATGATAACTCCAGGCTTTATGTATTTTCCGATTTGAATGGAAAATATTAACATTTCAAATTTGTAATCTATACATACAGCCTTCAGTTTCAAAGTTTTGAAATCTAATATCTACTTTCAGTAGGATAATAAAGTGTTTTCTTTTCTATAAAGATAGATTAATACATTCAGGCACTCATACAGATTGACAATCAGTAAACGGGCGTTGTAGAATTTACATTAAGAATGACCAGCCCGTGACATTTCTATGCCAATGACAATTAATTCATAGTTAACACATTCGCAGAAAGAAACAAAGAACCTTAAGTATTACCATGGTTTCTGGAAATTAAGGAAGTACTTTCTGATGGTGTACAGATGGCTTTGACCAATGAACCCAGCAAACAACAAGATCATTCTTACATACACTTGGACAATTGATATCCAAGTTTATTGGCATGCTAAGGTAACAAAATTTACTTAATAGTTATGACAGCAAACACCAAAGTAGGTAATCACTAAAACCATGACATGACGATTATAGGAAAGGATCCAGACATCCCCTCACAACCCCCAAAATCTTGATAACAAAATTGCAAGAAAGCAATAATATCAAACAATCAAATAATCGATACACCAGAAAAATAAAACCGACATAACTTGAACAAAATGAAAAAGTAAGTACCTTGATCATTCCTAGCTGTGAAGATTATCATTCCTGTCTCATCTCCCACCAAGCATTCAGCAATTCTCATTTGGCGTAACTGAGGACCATCAGTACGACCCTTCTGCAATACCAACTTTGTATTAACAACTTTCACAGTCAGAGTGTGGCCAGTAGTGCCTGGTCGGAGCTGCTCAACCTTAGTAAAAACAGGTTTTCTCAATCCTGATTTTGCATCTGCCATTTTCTGGGATCCTGGGGGGAGAGTAGATTACACACAGTAAAACAACAGTAGATACAGAGATAAGCAAACATGAGTCAACTAAAGCAATATATGAAAAGAGAAATGTGGATTAATTTATAGGCCAAACCTATGAGATGTCAACAAAAAGCAGTATACTTTTCTTGCCATCATCCTAAATTCCGTCATCAACTAACATAAGTTAATGAACACTATGTGTGCAGTGAGAGAATAAAAACCACGGGAGATCCACGCAACTCAAACCAACCAGAAGACAATCTAAATTATCATTCCTTGATATACACTATCTCACTTATCGCGTAGAAAAATACCCAAACTGGTAAATCAAAAGCAGAAACTAAAAAGAAAAAGAAAAACTCAATAAAAAAAATCGCTACCCAGCAATGCAACCCGTAACTGAACATAGCCAATAAAGCATCGAGCTTTCACTATCTACCGCAAAAATTTCGCAGATTTCAATGGATCGTCGGGAGCAAACAAGCAAGTGTAGTCTCATAAGTCACTAAGATCAGAAGTCTTAGATAATATATATAAAAAAAGGAAAATCCAAAAGAAGATACAACTTGAAGAGAAAGAAGGGATGAGGTAAAGTAGGAATCACCTATAGAAAGCTGAATTGCGAGTGTGTCCACAGAGGCAAAGACAAGGTGCTTGCGTGAGAGAGATCCGATCGATGGAATGCAAAACGTAAAGAGGAAGAGTCGCTCTAGAGCTGAAAAGTCGTCCTTCCCTTTTTTTGTTTCTGGGTGAATAGAGACCGTTGATTTCTAATTACGATACAGCCGATTTTACTTACACGTGACTATCCCCTTCTTACACGGAAACTATTCCAATTCACTCAAAAACGACGGCGTTTTTTAGATTATCGTCTTCAAGAGTCGGTTATTGTGTTGTAATTTTTCTTACATATTCATAAATGTGATATAATCAGCTTATCTTATATGTCAGTATTGCTCATATCTTAAAGTAACAGTCTGTATCAATTCTAAAACATCTTATGCAACCACAAATTGCATCACAGGATTTGGATTTACAAAGAATCTGGAACAGGATTTTTAAGTATCGTATGTGATTCTTTTATTCTCAATTCCCCTCAAGAAGGGTCCTCCAATTCAACCACAAAGAACCAAACTTGAAAACTGAATCCAAAACTTAAAAAAGACACTGATCTTTCTGCGCCGGAGATAGGTTTTAGTAATAAGAAAATAAAACAGAGAAAGGGAACTTGGCTAGTCATTGCTTATCATCTTTCCATTGTTGGCGATGGTCCTCGTAACTTCACCCTGAAATCGGTCCATAAGTAGCCAATTCAATACTCACAAAGCAAACATGAGACCTTGTTTTAAAGTAAAATCCAATTGTCTACCTGCCGATCCCGACTGTCAATTGGCACCACTTCCAAAGCTAGATATCTGTTGACATCATCCTGGGTCACCTTGTAGATGGGCTGATTCGCTCCTGAAGCACAGACCAAGAAGAAAGGGTATAAGGCTAAACTTCAGATCTTAGATCTGTGCACTTAAACGTAGATTGCAAGGTTAGAAAATGACATGCCCGAAATATAATTTGTGGAACCATCTTCAGATATGCGTAGCCACTGTCAGCACAACATATTGGAGGTTTGAATCATAATTCAAAAAAATAATAATAACAAAACCTGATCAACTTGAAAATTATACCGCAAATTGGCAAGAAGTAGTTCCGTTTATAGCATAGCCACAAGCCTGGATTTCTTGACCGGGCACTGCCTGTCCTTGAATTTGGAGTGCCTCAACGGCAGGCGACGGACCATTATCAGCTGAAGACATAATCTTTAGACAACCAGAAATTGGAGAGCTTGAAATTTGATATAGACGACGCACAGACAGACCCTTTAACCCATGACCATGGATAGTTGCAAGGTTTGACCAGCAACGTACCATTGACTTGGAACTGGATGTCTTCCCTCACAGTTGAAGAATTCCATGACTTTTGTTAGAGCCATTGGTTGTTTTGCCCGTAAAATTGTGTTCTAGTTAATCTAGAAAAATTCAAATTACGGCAAACTTGTTTCCAAATGAAAAACAAAGTTTGGTAAATACTTATAAAATCCACAGTAATTGAAATTTTCACGAATATAACTGAACTACTCACTTTAGCGCTACCTCCCGCATTCTTAGTAAGTATAAACTGCATATGAAAGCTGGAGTGGAAAGCCAATTTTACATTTTAGAGCTTGTTCGATACAATAGAGTTACGAATTTTATGTCCAGTCTGAATCTTTTAACTCCACTTGGTAAAGAAATGTAGAGCACAAAAAGCTATTCGTTAATACGTGTAAGCTATATAAGGCAAAGAGATTAGTAGAAGTGATAAGCAGTTCAACAGTTGGAAGCATGGAAGCCACATTCACATCCACAGCCACAACTTGCAAACTTCACTCTCTATCGACCAACCTCTCCCCTCGATTTTCTCCAGGATTTTTCCTCACTTTCCCAGAAAATAACAAGAGGAAAACAACCAATCTAAAGCAAAGTTCTTTGCCTTCTCGCAATACTTTTAGAGTTTCTGCAAATTCCCAGGCAGCCCCTGTGTCAGCAGAAGCCGTAACACTGTCCTCAATACCTTCTGAAATGAAGGCTTGGGTTTATGGTGAATATGGTGGCGTGGATGTGTTGAAGTTTGATGATAAAGTTTCGGTGCCTGAAGTGAAAGAGGACCAGGTTTTGGTCAAGGTTGTTGCTGCTGCTCTTAACCCTGTTGATGCAAAGAGAAGGCAGGGCAAGTTCAAGGCCACTGATTCTCCACTTCCGGTATCACCTCTCTATCATTTGAAGTATTTTAGTGTTGTATCTGATTGGTAACTGAGAAAATGTTATCTAAATTGATCCTCGTTTGTAAACAAGTGGAGGAACTAAACGAATCTGGTTTGCAACCATAAAGGAACAATTGTTCTCGTGCTTCTGGCCTTCAACAGAATTCCCACTGTGAAGGTGGTGACTTTGGACTTATTCACACGTTTTATCCAAAATTTTCAATAGTGGCTTGTCATGTTTGCTCAACATATTTATTATCCACCATGAATCAGCATAAGAGCCAGAAAATAAGGTTTATTTTTTGGAATAATCTATTTTCCATCAAGTAAATAATTGGAATTAGAAGTGAAAACAATGAGGAATGGATAATATCAGCTAAAATAATTCATTCAACTTTTGCATGTAGACTGTTCCAGGGTATGATGTTGCTGGTGTAGTGGTGAAGGTTGGTAGTCAAGTGAAAGAGCTTAAAGAGGGGGATGAAGTATATGGTGACATCAATGAGAAGGCTTTGGAAGGACCCAAACAGTTTGGATCTTTTGCAGAGTACACTGCAGTTGAAGAGAAGTTATTGGCCCTGAAACCTAAGAATTTGGATTTTGTCGAGGCTGCTGGGCTCCCTCTTGCAATTGAGACGGCATATGAAGGCCTGGAGAGGACAGGTTTCTCCGCTGGTAAATCCATTCTTGTTCTCAATGGTGCTGGTGGAGTTGGAAGCCTGGTGATTCAGGTATGTAATTCTATGCAATATGCATACAGTTGTTCCTCCATTTATATCTATCTCCATATATATACATTCCTTAAAACCAGATTGACCTCACTAGTTCATTCTACAAGATTCAGAAGCTATGTACAAATGAATTCATCGTTTACTGCATAAGTAAAAAGAAGCATCTCTGTCGAATATGAACACTTGCTAACTATTTTCTTTATTCATTTTTTTCTTGGATGGTAATGATGCAGCTGGCAAAACATGTTTTTGGTGCCTCCAAAGTTGCAGCCACTTCAAGCACTGGGAAGTTGGAACTCCTGAGAAGCTTAGGAGCTGATTTGGCCATTGACTACACAAAGGAGAATTTTGAAGACTTGCCAGAAAAGTTTGATGTCATTTATGATGCTATTGGTAAGTTCAGACGATCTCAACGATGTATCCACATTGATATAAGTTAAAAATGTTAGGTCCAAGCAAGTCTATTATTAGCAGATTGTGAACATTAAACATCTCATGCACTGACTTGATATATAATGTAAATTGCAAAGAAGAAGTTGATGTGCACCTCTTGCTTAGTATACATGAATTAGGTCTTGAATTCTTGCCGTGATTGATTGGTGTGATACAACAAATGGCAGGGCAATGTGATAGAGCTGTGAAAGCTATAAAAGAAGGAGGAAGTGTAGTGGCCTTAACTGGTGCGGTTACACCACCTGGTTTCAGATTTGTGGTTACCTCCAATGGAGCTGTTCTAAAGAAACTGAATCCCTATTTGGAGAGCGGAAAGGTAAAGGCCATAGTTGATCCCAAGGGACCGTTCCCATTTTCTCAGGTTGCTGAGGCCTTCTCTTACATTGAAACAAATCGAGCTACCGGAAAGGTTGTGATTCACCCCATTCCATAGAAGAGTCATTACTAAAACCTTGTGGAAATTATATTCTATGGTGATGTTTCCTGACTTAGGACTCCTGTCCTCATATCCAACTGGAGCAGAAACTTTTGCCCTTTGAAACAGGTTCATGTTGTGCTTGTTCCTTCTACTTTGCTTAAACTATTATCCAAGACAGATCCCAGGATCCAAAACCGTGTTGCTAAGGAAACAATTAAAGCAGATTGGGTTAGTGGAAACGTACTAGACAACAAACAAGAAAAAGCTCTATTGATCAGCACTTTGTGCAATGTATTTTAAATCTTACAAGATGTGGATGGCAATCTCTTTATTTTAAATCTTACAAGATGTGGATGGCAATCTTTTTAAAGAGATTGAAATTTGGATGTTTATATTTTAATAATATACGTAATTCTAATACATATTTTATTTATTTCTTTAATTTTTAATATCAGACCACGATCTTGATATTAATTTTGCTGGTATACGAAAACTTGCCGTTCAATTCTGTCCCATGTTTAAAAAATTCTGTTCAATACCCAAAATCGTTTCGAGCATTGAAAGGGTTATTTTGGATGTGGTAGCTGCAAACCCAATCTGACAACTCTCCTATTGCAATCAAGTTGTGTTGCTTTCACGTAATAACTTTTAACAGCGGCTTTTCTTCAAAACTACAATAGCAGTGAAAGTTGGAGAAGATCTGATAATAGTTACCTGCGCCATCTATAGAAGCTGTAGAATGTGGAAAAGGGCCAAGTACTGCAATTATAACAATGCCTTGTGAATTACGAGAGAAACAGACAAGAAAGGGACAGTCATGTGCGCGTCTTTGCATCAAATAGTAAAAGCCATGAATTACCAAGTACTCCACAAAAGGTTGCATTTCAATCAAAGTTGATGGAACGCTTGCTTCTGATTCCGAATTTTCCCCTTTCGCACCAACAAGCAAACCTTCTCAAGGATTAGAACTATTGAATGAGAGGTAGCTGAGTGGTTAAAAATGTAGGGACAAGGGGCCCTGAGAAGTTCAGAAAATAAAACAACTTCGGCCCTGTTGTCCATAATAATCGCCAAGTCATTAACGAGCTCCACTGTCTCCATTAAAACACTGGAATGGTCGTAAAGACTTTGAAATTTACTGAAGAGATTATAAAAAAAGAAAAAAGAGATAAAAGACAGAAGACAGAAGACAGAAGACTCCACATTTCTTGCCAACTTGTTCTTTACTCTTGTCCTTTTACAGTTTTCTAATTCCAGAAAACTAACTTACCAACTTCATTTTACAACTCTTGAAAACTAACGGGAGTATAGAAGTCAAAATGTTTAGAAATGAACATCAACTAATTCAACAATTGTTGTCAGGGAGACATGGGTAGGCCGTCATCATGATGATAAAAGCTTCAGTTACTGTAGATTGTGTACATGAAATCTGTATGACCTGAATGTGAGGACAAAACTAAATGCTATGAAGTACTTGGCACCACTTTTACTCGTATGCCTATGCACGCTATAATACTTACAGCCCTGGGAAACTTTAAACAAGCTATAACCTTTCATGCAAAATTTCAAGAATCCAAACATTACAAAACTTCCCGAAATTCTAGGCTGCTGGTTAATCTCTTTTCTCCGTAACTTTCTTGCACTTGAAGGAAAAGGAGAATGAAGACTAAGAATCATGATCAGTACAAGAAAGGGCTGTGGACAGAAGAAGAGGACCGGATTCTGTTGGAATACATAAGGGTCCATGGAAGAGGCCGATGGAGCCGTATTTCCAATATTACTGGTAAAATCTGGATATCGCGTAAACAAACTAAGCAATGTTCTTTCTCTGTGGTGTTTTAGTGACGGTATTTATTTCCTAAATCACATTTTGAACTATGTGGTGACCGATTGTGGTTGAGTGATCTTAGGTCTGAAGAGGTGTGGGAAGAGTTGCAGGCTACGGTGGTTGAATTATCTGAGCCCCAATGTGAAACGCGGAGGCTTCTCGGAGGAGGAAGATGACCTCATCATCAGACTCCATAATCTCCTGGGAAATAGGTTCTTGTGTGCACATGTTTCTGTTTTTTTTTTCCCTCATCTCTTAAGGTGCCTTCTTTAGTCATGCTGTACACTCTCTTGCTAGTAGACTACTAGACTAGGAGACGAGTTGTTTAGTTAGATAGTCTTCTCCTGGAATCTGTAAGACTCAACTTGGAGGTCCCTAAAAAGAAAAGAAAAGGTCTAACAAGAAATTTCAGAGAACATGCATTTGACGATTGAATTAATGTTTTTCCTCGAGTATAACCAGAACGAGATTCCTAATAAATGCTGAAGCTTCCATCTATGTGAATGAAGGTGGTCTCTAATTGCCGGCAGAGTTCCAGGAAGAACAGACAATCAGGTAAAAAATCACTGGAATACCCATTTGTGCAAAAAGCTGGGTTTAAAGAAGCAGGTGAAAAGAGCTGTGACCTCCTCAAGAAAGAAACTTTCAATTGAAAACCAAGAAATGAGGTACGGATTGTCCAAGAACTCCGATTTTCTTCATGAAGACAACAACTTTACTATGACAAAAGACAACCCTTTTACTGTTGCTGATACATCAATTGGAGGAACGCCATTGATAGAGCTGCTTGGAGCGGAATCACCACTCTTTTACTGGGACCAATTCAACTTCAGTAGCACAGATCTAATGAATTCTACCAATGGATACTCTCCTGAGTTTTGTTGGTATAATCCATAAGTGTCATTTTAGGGATTCAGTATATTTGGATGCAATTTGCCCAAAAAAAAATTCTATAAGTTCATTTACTTTTTATATGAATTAATAAATTCCTCAACTGGTGCTACAGCTTAACTGCACTAGAAACCTTAGATCATGTTCCAGAAATTTCAGTAGAAGTCCATTTCAACCTTCCATTGTTAACAGAGTACAACAATCCAAGTCAAAAAGAAAAATTGAAAAAGTAATTACTTGAGCAACGTTCCCTGTCTAGCATTATTGGTTAGGGGTGAACAAATTGCACTGAAAAGAGAAGCGTACGGACGACAAATCCTGGAAGCTCAGGCAGCTACAGAAGGTATGATGTTGAAATCAAGATCCCAAAGCTCGAAACTTCCCTTCACGAAATCGTAGTGAGCACCTTTCAGTGCTAGAGCGTTTTTAATCACAGCCTCTCTCACGAATGGATATGTTAATAGGTTTCCGAGTGATACATTCACAGCCTCCTGCATTGGGTCAACAGAAACAAGGCATACTAGTTCTAGTCGCTTTAAGATTCCTTTAAAAAGCATCTAAATATGAATATGAAGCTCCAGAGCCAAATTAATAATGTAGCCAAGCATTCTTTTGAGTGTTTCTCACAGTTTATTAGCTGGACTTAGATAGTGTATGGTAATTTAGTAAAGGCCAAGAACATATAGAGTTTATGCTACATCTGCATTCCTTCTATTTTTTGTGTATATCGTCTTAAGTTTTCCAGTACCATGGTCCTTTATTGCAAATGGAACTGCAGAAATGAAAGTAAAAGATCCATATGCTCATTGTAACATCAGGGGTTACACTTTTAGATATAGATCTTGAAATGTCATCGTAATAGTTAAATCTCGTTATCTATGCTTCCTTGGCCAGATGCTATTCAGCTTAGGCCTTGTGATATGAGCCTCAGAGCCACCAAGAAACTGGTGGCCTGGACGTACCCTTGTAAGCATTGAAGCAAATGCCTAAATGATAAAAGTCACCTCGGAATCTTTTCTTATCTTACTTGTTTCTCCCTTAATCTAGCTTATATATATATGGTATTTAAAAGAACAATTTATCAATTTAACATAGAGGGATATTGAGCAACTTGCCTTCTCGCAGGTGTAGCATTGCTCTTCGAAGCTTAAACTATTCCATTCTGTTTTCACCTTGGACTTCGCGGTTGAACAGATTTTCACCCATTGTTCTATGAAATCACTGAATATTTCACCAAAAGAAACGTATTTTTAAATGGCATGCACAAACATTGGTGTAGCTGTTCTTTTAATGAATAACAGTTTTCATTCCACTCATAGAAAAATATCTAATACAGTATCAATCTACTGAGATCCAAATCAAATATATCCACCTAGTGCAACAAGAAAAGCATGATATTACTAAACTTTATCAGTTTAAGACCATATACAACATGTGCTTTGGTCCATTTTAGGTAAATTCTTAATGACTTTAAGAAAGATCATCAGGGTGCTTTCTAAAGTTATGGCCAACATGTTCCTCAAAAGTTCTTTCTGTAAAGTTGTTTGTTCGTTTCCAACTATTTTGGTGTTTTCACGTACAAGAAGCGAGAAAGAGATCCTTGTGCCCCAGTTTCAATTGACGTAAAGTTAGAAACATGCCAGGGAAAGGAAAGCAATTATTGTGTGGTTACATTTACCAAAAGTAAAAGATTGAAACTATTCTTGTTTTTGTAGGCTTTCTAGATTCCATCAAGAATATGGCATATCTAAGAAATAATACAACTTACAGCTCACTAATACATATACATAAAGAAAAAGAATATCTGAAAGAGACGTATGCACCCATTACATAAAAATGAGAAGGGTTATCCCATCAGCGCGGCACTGGATGACAACGAAGTACATCTTTAATGTTAGATAATTACAAATCCTGCATGATTTTAGAGTAGGTACCTGGAAATGGTCCCATCATCTGGAATGGACATGAGCCCCTTTATACCACCACAGCGGCTGTGGCCAACGATCATAATGTTCTCAACCTGATTCCATAGCCATGTGGATGTGATAGGAAGTTGATGATAAGTTTGGGAAGAGAAGACGCTGGACAAGGAGTTGGCTTCTAATCCATGAACTTAGATATGATCACGATTTCATCTTTCTCAAATTACGAGTTCAGATTTTCTGTGCCATTTTTTCCGGTGCCTCCTGTGTCCTATCTATCTCAACCATTCATTAATAAATGGTTGAGATGGATGGGGCACATAGAGCACAGAAAAAATTGACACAGAGAATCTGAACTGCCAAATTACTGGACTGAATTAGGATAGTTGTTCGGAAAAATTAATTGAATGATGCAAATGAGTAGGTATGAGTCATTTCAGTCACTAGACAGCACTGCTTGTAAGGCATGCATGAAGATTAGACTCGCATCTCGTCCACCAACAGTGAACATGGAGGAGCCACTTCATTTCAAAGAATATATTAAAGTAGCCATATATACTAAGAGATGTGACAAAAGTAAATGTCATAAAGAAGGGCCAAAAAATGCGTTCACCTTAAGATGCAAGACCGCATATTCAATGGCTGCACCCACACCAGAGTACTTTGTCTGAAGCAGGAAAAAGTCAAAACAGATGATCTTTGGGATTATTACAGTAGATTGTTTAACTGAAAAGTACTGCTAGATAAATAACTATATGTTCCATCTAATAAGATTATTGGCACACAGCACGAAAAGTGAGTGAATATTAAGATTCTTGCAACAGATGTGTTTCAGAGGAAATTAATGGTGATGTTTCAGAATATGTTAATAACCTATGGATATGCTCAGAAAAGTATATCCCGTTATTAACATTTTCCCCAAGGAGTCAGTGATCGAAGGCGCCAAACCTGATCATATGGCGGGACCATGTTGGCAATGTTTCGGACCATAAAGGCCTCTCCCGGTTGAAAGTTGAGGATATGAGAGGGGCATACTCGAGAATCTGAGCAAGCGAATACCAAAAACTGCCACAGAGATTTAGTATTATTAAAAACTTGCATTATGTACCGTTATCACTTGATAAATACGTGAAACTCGCATTAAAATAATACATCAAAAGAGCAAACTAACCTTGGGACTCTGGCCTTTGGCAAGTTCACCGTACAATTCCGGATCTTTCCTAGAAAACAGAGAAGCATCTGCTAATCTTCATTCACAGTACACAATTAATGGTAAAAGCAAATCTTCTGGAGTCTGAACTCTTTACGTTTCAGTATAGAAACTTGTAGAAGAGATTGATAAGTGAAATTAACTTTCAGATAAGCACCGAGCGAAATGACCAAGAGTTGTTCGGAACTTGCATGAAAATGGAAGATTCAAAACCCGACATACACAGACAGCATATTCAAAGAAAAAAAAAAAGCGTACTCAAATTTCTCGGTCTTGAAGTGGATAAAACCAGACTTTATCCGTTCAACCGGATTGAACCCTTTAGAACCGGCACCCTCCAATTCCGCCGTTATCTGCTTGATTTTTGCGGCGGCGACACTACCGAGGTCAGCTTTCTCTCTGATGACGCAAACAGATCAAGAGCTGTCAGTTTAGTCATCGGACCTACATTGAAGAACTCGTTCGCGGTTGCCCACACGTAACTCGGTTGATCAGATATGGAAAGAGATCATAAGATTTTTAAGACCAAAGAGATGAGAGTGATTTGTGGTTGTAATGAAATCACATGAGGAATACGAATTGAAACTGACGTTGATGTTTTTATTACCTGAGAAGATTGGTCAGTCCTGCAATGGCGCCCTCGTATGAATCCGTTGCCATGTTTTATTTCTCCTGGGAAAACACAGACAAAGAAACCAGAGCTCATTT
>JANQAP020000005.1:515650-528585 GCA_026874005.2 Erythroxylum coriaceum
CATTTCTTTTGTTTTTGTATCTGAAATGGTTTTGAATATGAACTATTAATCCATAGTACACCAAAACAACAGAAAGATCTTATGATTATATAAATAAGCAGCTCTTATTTTCATGGCTTCCAAAGATGGTTGAGTTGAGATGTAAGAGTTTATGAAATGATTATTTATGGGAAATTAAAGATGCAAATGAACCATCAGAATAACAAAACTGAGAAATTAAAAAAGACTCAGAGACTGATGATCTTGATGAAGATGTGTGGATCCGAACCGGGATCGGTGCAGTTACTGGAAGAAGATTCTGGTTAACGATGTCTGCTCACGCACAACTTTTTCCAGTTGCTCAAAAAGCCAAGACTTTCCGCTTCCTATCAAACGTCAACAATAAAACCAACAAGACCACTCAGCACTTAGGAAAGTGAGTTTAAAGAGAGAAAGTGAAAATATGCATTTTATTCAGCACTTAACGCATTTGAAGTTTAATTTATTCAGCACCTAAGATTTCCCAGCTCTGTAGGCAGTCTTAACGATAAATGAATTGAACCGGTTTGGTAGGATATAGGTAAAGCATATCCTTTAAACTACACCAAAATAGTTGTGGAAGTTATTCAGAGCTGTTTACTATCAAGCTTTAACGACGTATTTACATATTAGGAAGTCTAACCCTAGCAACCAATCAGTCTTTTCTAGTTGTACGTTGTGGATAAGTCTTTCTGCCCTACTACTTGGCTTTTCAGTTTAGTATATGGAGAAAGGTCTCTCGAGGTCATCTAATACCGTTGGATTGTTCATATTCATATGGCTATTGAGTAAGGATTCCTAGCACAACTCGACACATGAAGAACCATACTTTGCAGCTTATCAGGTATTAGTAAATCTGGGCACCATATCAAGTATTTTCTTTTCTTTTTTTTATTTATTTATCTACTCTTTTAACATATTAATTTTATATATCTACTCTTTTAATCTGCATCACTTTTTTCATTGTCACATTTGCATGTAGGTCTACCAAAAACAACCTCTCTACTCTGTAAAGGTAAGGCTGCTTACTATCAAACCTCTCCAAATATCACATTGGTGCGAGATTTGGACTGAGTGTGATGATGATGAATTGAATCATTGTGCTGAGAAAAGCGGAGGAATAAGTGACTCACTTGTTGCAATCTATGTTAGGACCGATGGGAACAGGAGCTTTGACATGGCATAAATCAGGAAGCTTTTTGGACTTGTCAGGATTAACATGAAAGGATTTTGCGACATTATGAAGCAATGACACAGTCTCTACGTATGGGTGGGTGTGGTGTCGCCCTGGTCGTTCACCGATGTTACGATATAAACCAATTTCTATTCTGTTCTACTAAATATCTTCTACACATTTATTTAAGATCTACATAAATGAGTTGACAAAATTGATTAGAACAGGGTTGAAACACCGTTTATGGTATAGAGGATTTCATGTGATGCAACAGGTGGGGTTTGGATCAGTGTTAGTACAGAGCAAGTGTGGCAGGTGAAATTATTGGCTTATATTGGTTTGTTATAATTTTAGTAATATAATTATTTAAAATTATTCATTATTTTTCATGTATTCATTTAATCAATTAATATATAAGATAAAGTTTATAAAATATATGTATATATCAAATGAAATTATGATAAGAACTTAATTATAATATTTATATTATACTTATATATTATCTCTAAATTATTTTTATTTATTGTGTTTATTGAAATTGAATGTTAGCACATGTCATGTTTTTCATTTGAGAAGAAAGTAGTCAATCTTATAAACTAAAGTATGAAAATACTTAAATAAACATGTGATTGTTTGTTAAAAAACAACTTCATTAAATTGATCTAATATAAGATTTTCATTTAAAATATTACTTGTATGTCTATAAAATTTTATAATAACATATAAGCAATCCTTTTACATGAGATTTTTAACGGATTTTATATAGAGATTGTTATATTTTAGTAATGTTTATGACCTATCCTTGTCAAAGATTGTTCAATCAATAGTTATTGGATATAACATTAACTATATAAAGGTAAGTGAGTAATCAATATAAGATTCATTACTCTAAATTGATTAGGAAAAATATTTTGTTATTCGTGAATCATTTGCCAAAGTAGAATAATACTTTTAAAATAGTTTTCAAATGTCCCTAATATCATCAGTTACTAATGGTGGATAACTATATGATTATACTAAAAGAGAGTAGATATTAATTTCATGTTTTATGTCTAATCGGCTCATTATGTGATGAAAAAATTGAATTATACAAAAAAATCATGTATAAAAATATTAGTCAAAACTACTTTGAAATTCTTAATATTTTGGTAGTATTTATATATTGCTAGATGTCAATCTTGATATGTGAATATAAATCATTTAATTAAAAATTAAAGATAAATTAAAGGATTTCAATTTACTTAATCAATCTTGATTATGATTTAGAGTTATAATTTATATCCATTATCAATATATTTAGGAAACAAACGGGTCACACATGAAGAACGATTGATACAAAAAAAGATAATTTAATTAAGTTGAACTTGATTGTAAAGTTTGAGAAATTTTAGAATTAGGGAAACCAACATAATTGAATAAGGACGTGCCTTGTCTCACTTCGACTTTCCTCTCCCTTCTCTCTACACTGAGCCATGGACACTTTTTTGGTCTGTGACTTTATGAACCTTTTGTCTTTCACATATCTCCTTCCTTTTGTCTACTGAGACTACCTTTTTTATTCATCCTTCATTCTTCTTCTTTCCCTAGTTTGAATAAGGTTCCTTTTCTTTTTTTGGTAGCCTGCCTAAACTCCCTAAAACTCTAGTTGTGGGTAAATTTCACCCGAGGTTGTTGCTCCTTCTTCCTCAAACCTCCTGTAGGAGAGTGAGGAGTTCCCTCCTCTGCCATCTTCTCAGCAGTCCTTTAAACCCCAGAAGTTAGGTAAGCCATCTTAGAGTCGTGTGGTGGGAGATCCTGACATTTTTGGCAAACTTCGATATGTTGTAGGTATGAAGGATGGTACTGTCTCCCTTCCTTCTGAAGTATTATTGTAGGATGCAAGCAAATGGAAAACAACTCTTGTGGGATACTTTCTGGAGAAGAGAATAACTTACCCATTTATTCAACATTAGGCAGACATCAATTGGAAGAAATGGGGATAATCTACACTAATAACTGAAGATGACTTGTTCATCTTTTAGTTTTTTTAAGAGGAAATGGCAGGTAAGGTTATAGATATGGGGCCATGGCATATTCAAGGTAGGCCTATGTTTATAAGGAAATAGGAGATGGGTTTTAAACTAGATAGGAAGGAAATAAAACCCATACGTATCTGGGTAAAAATGCACAAAATTCCTCTTAAATTGTGGTTATCAGAGGGTTTGAATTATTTAGCAAGTTTTATTAGAACTCCTCTTGTATTAGATGAAAATACTGCCAACATAAAAAGAGTGGATTATGCGAGAGTATGCATTGAAGTTGAGCATAAGAAAGTTATGCCAGATTGTATTCCTATTATGAGGTTTGATACCAATGGAGAGTTGGTCGAAGATACCATTTTGTTGTCCTATCCATAGAGGCCATTTCTAAAATAGGGTACTAAGAGGTGGATTCCAAAGAAAAACAACACTGAGGTTTATAGTTATAGTAAGCAGGTACCAGAATTCCCAGAAAACAAATAAGCTAGAAAAGCAAATGTAAATGAAGTTTTCCCAAACCAGTAAGCTACCTCATCAGGTGAAACCGATTCAGTGCTTAATAAAGTAGCAGGGGAAAGCAGTGTTTTAAATGTTCAGAAAATAGTTGAAGTGACTAAGGCAAATGGTGTAGCACAATCTGTCTCTGCTTTAACCTCTGAACAATTTGTTGAAACTGTGAGCAATGTTAAAACACTGCAAGAAGTGATGTCTTAAGGTATACAATAGAACTTAAGTTTTCAAGATAATTTAGTAGTGGCATCAAAAGTTGAAACAACTATGGCAGACAAAATTGGCACTCCAGCTGCAGTTACTCATATTCAAAACAACAAAGAAGACAACAGTGAGACCAAACTTGAGAATGAAGAGTTGCAGGCAACTTGGACAAAAAGTAAAAAATCAAAGAGGAGGACTAAGTCCTCTCATCCCTAATATGTTCATTATATTGAATGTTAGAGGACTTAATTGTCCCAATAAATAACTAACTTTTAAAGTTATCTTAGAGCTAGTAATTCTTACCTTGTTGGTTTGGTTGAAACTAAGATTAAAGAAGAAGTGTTTCAAAAAGGGTTGAATTTTATTCCTACAGATTAGCAAACCTTGAGCAATCATTCTAAACATCCTAATGGAAGGGTTTGCAGTGGATCTAGATTTTGTGATTGTTTTTAAGTGGTTTTGCACTAACCAGCCAATTCACTGTGAACTTATCCTAAAATCTCTTAACACTATAGTAATAATTGTGATATATGCTGCTAATTAGGAGTGTCAAAGGGCTAGCTTATGGAAGGAGTTACATGATATTGATTCAAACAATACTATGCCTTAAAATGGTGACAGGAGATTTCAATCGTTTACTCTTTTTCTCTGAATCTTTTAGGGCAATTAAAGAGTTGTCTGTTCTCACTTCTTTGCTAAGACTTATTGATCTTAGATATCAAGGTTTTGTTTTCACATGGAGTAATCACGAGAAAGGCAATAAACTCATACAAAGAAAGCTAGATAGGTGTTTAGTGAATAATGAGTGGCTTGCACAAATGACAGATAGCTTTGTAATTTTTAAGGAGCCTTGTTCTTGGATCATACACCCATCAAGGTCCTTTTGAATGGCAGTTCTTTCAACAGAAGATCTCCTTTCAGTTTCTTCAACTCACTACTCAAACACTCTCAACTTAATTTAATTATTGCACATGTTGTTGAAATGAATTCTCAAGGCTCAAAATCATATCGATGTGTTCATTTATTAAAATATGTCAAAGCTAAATTTACAAATCATATTTCATACTCTCAAAAACTCAATAAAGAGCTAGTCCTGAAGAATCTAACCTTGAATTAGAAGGATTTGGCTAATGGTCTTAATAATTCTGATCTTAATGAGAAAAAGAAGACAAATTTATGTCAGTACTTGAAAGCTATTAAAGAATATAGTGATCAGCTGAAACAGAAGCCAAGAACCTTATGGTTACAACAAGGTGACAGAAACACTAAGTATTTTTTTATTGTAATAAAATGCACGAGAAACAGGAACAATATTATTTGTCTTGAGAATGAAGATGGCAAATTGATAAATGATCAAGAGGAGCTCAAAAGGATGAAAAGAAGTCACTTCCAAGCATAAATGGAATTTCTAATCATATTGCAAGCCTTCCCATTAGCTTAGTTAATTGAATGGCAGGGCCCATTAGCTAGAATCAAATATCTGATCTTACCAGGGAAGTTAATAGTGATGAGATGAAATAGGTCTTATTTTCATTTCATCCAGATAAGTCTCCAGGTCCAAATAGTTTTAATGTTAGGTTTTTTTAGAGAAATGGAACCTATTACAAGCACCTATGATTAGAGCAGTATAGGAGTTCTTCAGAAGTGGCAGATTACTCACTAAAATGAACAAGAACTACCTTGCTCTGGTGCCTAAAATCTCTAATCCCAAGAAACTGAATGACGATAAACCAATTGCCTATTGTAATGTGTTGTATAAGATCATCTTAAAGATCCTTGCTAATAGATTGAGAATTACTCTACCATGCATAATCAACCCTAGTCAAGGGGCCTATGTTACAGGTAAAAGTATGGGTGACAACATTATGCTAGCTCAAGAATTGTTCAAAGACTACATTCAGAAAGTACATGTCAGGAGTTGTGCATTTAAAATAGACTTCACCAAAGCATATGACACAATGGAATGGGGTTTCATCATCACTCCATACTTTTGGATATCCTGGCAAGTTCATTAGTTGGATTCACTCTTGCGTTTCTTCGGTTTTGTTATAGAGGATCTCCCTATCTTATTACCCTAGGAACTTGATAGATCTGTGTTCCCTATCTTATTACCCTAGGAGCTTGATAGATTTGCTCTATCTCCTTATCTATTCACTATAAACTATGGAGGTACTTCAAAGAATGACTCATATATGTATTATTGAAAGTTCAAACTTCATATATCATTTTCACTGTAATGAACTCAATATCACTTAACTTTCTTTTACTGATAAACTACTCATGCTATGTGCTAATGATACTAATTCAATTGAGATTTTTTAGTGCAATGTGAGTTGCTTGTTATATGTATTAATCTTGCTTAATTCTTGTTGGTGGTTTGACAAGTTAAAGGCATCCTATCACATCTTATAGTTAAAGAAGGCAATAATAAGCATTGATTTTTCGTAATGTGATTACAATTCATAATTAAATTGATTTGTAATTTAAATTTTAAAAACTTCTCTCTTAGAATTAGAATTAACTATCCTTTAATTAGACTAGAATTAATTAATCAGACTCCTTTATATTCAAGAAAATTGTTTTCTTAGTTTAATTAAGAAAGGTGTTTCTTAATTAATTTTATTTATTTCAATTTGACTGAGAGTAATTAAATTTATTATTTAATTATTTAAAAATCATAATCTTTTGATTAAGATTAAAGCATTAATTGGTATCATAATCTTTGAATAATTGCTAAACTACAAAGATATTATCCTTAATTAGTCTACTAGATATGAAGGCTCCTGGGAAGAACTGAATAAAGCTTTGAGTGCCTCTTTTAATCTAGTTGCTAGAAGTTTGGGATTCGCTTTATACATAGTTTTATAGCAAAAAACAGGACAAAAATAATTCATAGAGCTCAAAATTTTAATCATAGGAATCAAACATATAGAAGTTTTATTTAGTTCCCTAAACATTTTCCTACTTGTGAAGAATTCTTGAACTATTTCCATAACTAGCTCTCCAATAATATTCCAAGTAGTTTGAAAAAAGTGAGCATTAAATCCATGTAGCCCCGAGGATTTGTTTAGATTCAAGCTAAAGAGTGCATCTCTAATCTCCTGGGTAGTGAAGGGTTGGTAAGATTAAATTCCATCTCTTAGTTAATGGACACATTGAGAAAGGCTCTTAAGTCCATAACTAATGATCTAGTTTTTAAGCTTGTTCCTGACAGGTTCTTATAAAAGTTTAGAAAAATCTTAGTTATCTTGTCTTTATCCGTGCATAGAATTCCATATTCATCAATTAAGGGTGAGATTTTATTCCTATTCCTTCGATCTAGAATGGAATTATGAAAGAACTTAGTATTATTATCTCCTTTCTTAAGCCAACTCACCCTTGCTTTTTTCTTGAGTATTTAATTATACATCTTTAATGCAGAATTACATTCACCCAAATGTTTTGCTTCTAACTATCTCAACTTATGATTAGAAGGATCTAAATAACTTTCAACTTAGATTTTTTAAGGGACTCCTTTACTTACTGAAGGTTGAATCTAGTGTTTGAGCAAACTCTCCTCTGAAAGGCTTTAATCCCTTCCCTTATCACCTGAATCTTCCTCGTTAGTTTGAAGGCCTTATAGTCAATAAATCTAGCATTCCATCCATCCCTGACCACATGCTCAGATCCATCTATCTTGGAATGGAAAACCGAAAGGAAGTTGTCAATCAAAGAGAGGAATTAAGGTTTATAATCTCCACAATAAAGTGATCTAAATACAATAAGGGACCAAAGTTAGCAAAGAATCTAGAAATTGCTTTAGCTAATAGTGATTTACTAATGCTCTATCAAGCTTCTTTATAATGAATGAATCCTTATGTTGCTTGTTACTCTAAGTGTAAAAAGCTCCATATAGTTAAAATTTAATAACCCAATTTGATTAACCAATTGTCTTAGCTCTTTTTCAATGCCTTTATAGTTTACTTTGAATTTATCAGCTTCATTAGGAAACAATACACTATTCATATTTTTAGTAATGATCCATGACCTATTCATTACTCTATGAATGTCTCTAAGTTCATCCCATAGCTTCATCATTTAAAACCTAATGTCAACCGCATAAATGATTTGGAGGACTCTTTCGAAAAATAAGTAAAATTTATCATTTGGATAGAAAATGATATATTGGAGACCTAGGTTTGAGAAACATTATATACAACCACAACCTTATCATTATAGTTTAAGTATGACTTGAAATGATAGACCAATGATGTCTTAAAAAACTCAAACTGTCAAATAATTTATCAGCTTTTATTTTTATTTTCAAAAGCCTTAAAGCCTTTTTTTTCTTTAGAATAATATTATTACTTTCCATACTAAAATTGACATTGGACTTGAAGATTATTTAACTATAAGCCTGGCCTCTCCTGCGTTCCTTTTTAATCTTCTTTTAGAAGAGGAGCCCGCATCTTTAACAGTCTTAATAGGTTTTGAGGCTTCATTCCTTTTCTACAAGTTATTGTGGAGGAATTCCTTATCATGTGAATTTTAAAATCCTGAGGAATCTTTACCTTAAAGATCATCATCCTTTTTCCCTACATAATTACTGCAATTCTTTATAATCCTAGCCAATTCAGTCTCTGATTGTTTTAAAAGGGAAACCTCAAAGTTAAGGTTTGCAGTGCCCGTTCCTCCTTCTACATTCTTAAACTCTCTCTAATCAAATTATCCTCAGTTATTACAAGAGTCTTTAGATTATCTAGAATTGTAGTAGGAGTTGATTGCTCCTGGATAAGCGATTCATTAGGCTTCACTAGACCTATATAATCATTATAGTGTCTAGTGGTGAAACACCTCCCTGTAGTTTTCTAAGTCCTATTTTGAACTATTGGTTTCAAGTGTAAGTAAGGGGAATTTTAGATTTAGTTAATTATCCAATTAAATCCAACTTCATTACAGAAATTACATCAGGAAGCTTCTCTCCCCTCTTCACCTCCACACATATCCTTGTATAGTATAGTCTACCTGTCTTGGTTGTTTGTGAATTAAGGCATAATAGTTTACCTAGGAAGCTAACAATGTAACGTAATCCTTCCACTGTCTAGTACTCTATGGGTACATTATGGAATTTGATCCATAGAGGAATGACATCAATCTTACTCCTATCTAGCCTTGAGGTTGGTCTCTATTTTTGAAAAAACATTAAATATTCCCTAATATGCTCAGACCCTTGTTTCGGTAACTTTATTAGTTTTGTGTCTTTAATGAATTTGAAGATGAACAAATCTTCTTCAATAAGCAACATTTTCTTAAGTTCTTTCTTACCCCATCTAGTTAAAGCCCAATGCTAAACTTGGAGAAAGAAAGGCCTTTTCCATGAAAGTAACCCACTAAAGAAGATGACCAAGCAAAGGCATCCACTTTAGGAAGCTTAATCAGGATGGGGGAATATAACCTCATTAACCATGAGGTTCGAAATGAAAGATAGTTTATCCTTTAGAGGATGAGTAGCTACTCGATTACTCTAAGATTTAACTAGAATAATTTCAACATTTTGCTTCATTATAGCTTCCTTCTCCAATCTCTTGCTATGAGAGCCTGAATAGTGGTTAAATTTCTGGATCTCACTTTCTCCCTTGACTGAGTAAGAGTAGGAAAATCCTTTTCATTTGGAAAATAACCTGTGACTATAACCTCGGGTAAAGTTGTAGTGGTTGAATTGGAAGCGGGCCTAGAAACAGATTTAGAATTTAATAGTCTAGAAGAACTCAGAAAGCCATCAGGGAGTATATCCGTAGGGTTAAACCCCTATAAAAGAATATAACTGCTTGAAACTCGTGCTTAGACATCAACTGAAAACAAAAAAATTGAACATATATTAATGAAGGTATAAAAGTAATTTTCTTAGAGAGAAAGTAGAGCTTTTCATTCATCCAATTAGTTAAGAAAGCGTTAATGATAGTCCCTAATTTTATCTACATCTTTAATGTAATTTATCCTTTGTTTTTAAATAAATGCATAATCAATGACAATTGTTGTTTAAATGCATAATCAATAACAATTGTTTAATTGCATTTAAGTTTTAAACAACTAATAAAAAGAAATTAAAGCACTTACTTTATGATGGTCTTAAGTGATAGTTAATTGAATATAAGTCTGAATTACATGCCTTGCAAATTCTTTTATTATCAAGCATATTGTACAGATGGCTTGCATACTTACTTTCCATGCTACTTCGTTTGCCTACTATTTTTACTCTAGAATGTGTTATGGTAATTAATTATTTCACGTGGGCAAAAGAGTTCATTCTAATTGCACGACCTTTAATGTTATAAAAATGATTTTGGATTTCATAAGTAATTAAAGTCTATCAGAATTCGGCAGTATTATTTCCTAACGAACTCTTTAAGTACAAAATAGATTACGTGTAGTAGTGTAACTATAATTTAGAATAAGTGTCTGAGATTTTTCTTCTTTTGTTCAAAGCATGTAGTTACAAATTTCAATATGATTTAAAAATTAATGGCTATGTACTTCATACTCGTTCGATTCTGTGATGATGATAATGTATTTCCTAGACTTTATATCAACTAAACCAACCCCACACCTCACGCCTCAGCAGGTGTTGAAGACCTCGCGCTTCAGCGAGTGTTGAAGATGATGATGATATATCAACAAAACCAAAGATATTTTTTATTATTTCCTTCATGATTAAGTATGTGCATATTACCTTAACATGAATATTTTGGATAAGATCTTTTATAGTCCTCTTATTTACACTAAATTTATATTAAAATTAATTAATTAAATTTTCCTTGTTTGATACGAATTAAGGAAAAAAGTTTTTAATTGTTTTTCGTGCTTATCATATTTTTATTTAAACTTTTAAGATAATTAATATCTTGTTCAAAACCTCTTATAGTATAAATATTATCATATAACCAAAGTAAAAAAAATGTAAGTAAAATCTAACGTAATTAACTGTTAAAACTTTGTTGAACTATTTTCAATACTGTGGATTGAAATAAAGAAAAAATTTAAGTAGAAAGACTGAACAAGGAATTGGTATAAGTAAAACGATTATAAAAATAATGATCCCACTAGTAATTTAAAAATTTTCATCTATAATTTTTGTAAAGATAAAATAGTTATCTTATGCAAAGAATATGAACTTAGAAAAAAGGTATAAAAAATATCTACCATATGATAATTGACTTAAGCATTGGAGCAGATGATTAAGTATAAACTAACATGAGCTAGATTGTTTTTCTCATTTTGTATATTTATGATAATGTTAAGAAGATGAAGCTTTTTGACATTATCATTTCACATCGTTCGTAGGAATTACACTTTTTCTATCATTTTATCCCTTTTAATTTTGCAGCCCTACGAGTAGATGAATTTGATAACTATTCATTCATGCGACTTGAATCATGCATGCAACAAGACGAAAATTCCTATATATGACAAATTACAAGAGTTCAATAATTATTATAAATTGATATGCTTTTCTCAATTTATTTGGTGTTCTTTTTAGCCAACTAAACTAATTTTGTTAGTACATCTTTCATTAGTAATAAAAGTTATAAAATTTTCAAGTTTGAAAGCTTTGATTACTATCTTAACTTAGAGCTTTGCCTTAAGAATAGGTGTCTTCATTTGTCTATCTTACTTAAATATTTATGTCAATGATTGATGATTTAATCTTTTCATGTGGTTTGTAACATATTATTGCATATAAATTACAATAAACTTCATCTTATAACAAGCCCTATTTTGTTTCCTTTAAAGTTTCTTGAAATATTATTAGCTTGAATCTTAATATTGGTAGCATTATATCAAGTTGAGTCTGTTAGTCCCTATTGGCACCTAAGAGGAGGAGGTAAATTGGGTGTTAATAAACTTCAACAAAATTTCCAACCAATGTACTTAATTTAAAACAATCAATATAAACAAATATGAGAAAATTGTTTAATATAAATGAATCAAACAATTGAATAATAAGTTAAAGAGGATTGGGAGAAGAGAAGGCAAATCGATTTATAGTGGTTCGACAGGTAATCCTTGCCTATATCTACTCCTAATACTCTTCTTGGAATTCCATTATAATTCTTCTTTTAATGCGAAAAATAATCCTTATACAATCATTCTCAATAAAGAGGAATACCTCTTATAATTTTTTTTTTCACGATAAAAAGGAACCTCAATCTTACTTGTATCACTCCCAAATAGAATAATATATTTCGTCAACCAAATATTACAACTCATAATATCTCACTTTATTACTTGATCACTCTAAAACGACTCATTCACCCAAATATGACACAATGATGCTCAAATGATTGAAAAACTCTTTGAAATGTGTGAATATAACACCCAACCTTTTTTATGCTAAAATCAATGAAAAATACCTATTTATAGTATTTTGAGACCCAAAATAGTCATTAGAGCAAAGAATTAACCCTTACAAAGAATATATTTAACACTACAAGAAAACAGTCATTTAGCGACGAAAAATATCGACGGAAAAGATAAATATTCCGTCGGTATTCAATATTACCGACGGAATATATCGATAGACAAAAATGTCGTAGATTTGACCATAGCTAAATTTACCGACGGTAAAGAAATTTCCGTCGGTAAATTTAGCGTTAGAAAATAAGTTACCGTTCGTTAATTTTAACGAAAATGTGCCGATCATCACAATTTTTCGTCTGTAAATTACTAACGGGCTAAAAGTTTCCAACGCTAAATTTACCGACGGTAAGTTCCGTAACCATATGTAAATTTAGCATCAGAATGTTTAATACCGTCGGTAACTTTATCGACGGTAACAAGGTTGCCGTCGGTAAATAAGCTTAACCATTACCGACGGAATTTGTTCTCCGTCGATATATATTATAGACATTTACCGACGGAATTGTTGATTTTCCATCGGTAAAGTTATTGATTAAATTTTTTAAAATATATATTTTCATTATATTTAAATTATAACCGTCGAAAAATTTTAATAATTAAATATTTATAATATA
>JANQAP020000005.1:546384-558529 GCA_026874005.2 Erythroxylum coriaceum
TGCATAAGACAAAACAACAGAATGAGGGGAGGAAGGCCAATTAAAATTAATGTCAAAGAGAGTCTTGTTCCTCCATTGTCAGAGGAATCAACAAGTAATTCCGAATAACAACGCCCAATCGTGCTCGAGCACTTGCTAGTGTTGTTGAAGGTTGTGGAGAAGCCACTCCTGATGTTGGGTAGTAAAAAAAGTTGCAGGGACCAAATGTAAAGGGAATGTGTGCCACACTTGTCGGGCTTTCGTGCAGTCTCGAAGAACATGCAGCGAAGATTTCTCTCCACCACAATGAGAGCAAGTGACATCTGTGTTGCAATGTAACCGGAGCTTATGCTGATTGGTGAGAAGCCGGTTGTGGCCGAGGAGCCAGAGGAAGGAACGAATGCGTGGCGGACCCTTCCACTTCCAGAGAACAGGCCAAAGATCATGGGCCGTGGTGTCTTCCTAATCCAGGCTCATGGTATACGTGGACGCGACAGTGAAATGGCCAGAATCGGAGGGGCCCCAAATCAATCAATCCGGCCCGAAAATGGGCTGAGGAGGAAGTGTACCGGCGATTAAACGGCATATTGGTGGCGGAAGGTAGGATTGAAAAGAATTCCAATCCCAGTGACCGTCCTGAGTAACAAAATGTCGTACACTGAGAACGCGGATGGAGGCTGGGATCGGGCTGACAGCATAGGTAATAAGGGGTCTTGTACCCGAAATCCAAGTGTCAAACTAGAACCTAGTGCGAAAACCATCGCCTAGCATCTACGTCAAACCATGCAGGACCAAGTGCCACGTAACCTGAATGCCCCTCCAAACCATAGATCCACCAGGAGCATCCAATGAGGTGGGAAGGGCTGCAAGATCGACATTATACTTAGCGGAGAGGACGGAAACCCAGAGGGAGTCAAGTTGAGTGAGTATAGTCCAACCTAACTTCGCTAGGAATGCATCGTTCATAGCACGAATTTTCCGAAGGCCAAGCCCCCTAACTCCGGAGGTTTACAGACGTCCTCCCAATTGACCAGATGGACTTTCCTGGTGCCATTTGACGAGCTCCAAATAAATTGTTCCATTAATTTCTCCAGCTCGTCGCAAAGCCGACGGGGCAAACGGACAGTCTGCATAGTATAAGTGGGGAGAGCAGCCACAACGGATTTGGCCAGTGTGACACGACCGGGCAGCGACAAGAGACTGGCTTTCCAGCCAGAAAGCCGCTATTGGACCTTGTCTAGAATATGTTGGTAGGTACTGCCACGTACTCGTTCTTGCAGAAGCGGTACACCGAGATACTTTCCAAGATTATTAGTTTGCTGGAAACCGAGCGCACGCGCTAAACTATGAGTCCTGGAAGGAGGAACATTCTTGGAGAAGAAACATCGCAATTTGTCTTGACTGATGCATTGTCCCGACGCAGTACAGAAATTATGTAAGATAGTGCTGATGGCGGCTACTTGGTCTAGCGAGGCTTCAGCGAAAAGGATGAGATCATCAGTGAAGAAAAGGTGGGACAGAGAGAAAGGTAATTGACTTGTTCTTTATGGGTAATTGCTTTTTGTAACTATCAACTAATATATGGTTTAATTACGAGGTCTGTCTGGCCTTACCATCTGACCAATAATTTTTTTTAACTTTTGGGAGCTCTTAGGATTTTGAGGCTTAGCTATTGCATGATTCATGTTGAACTTGGACTCAAACACAAATTTTTGAGTCTCAATAATTTCGAGTTTTACCTAATTTGAACGGGACATGATCCTCTGTCTCACATAAATAAATGGATGGGATTCAATGAGATGGAGTAGGGGCAGGGAAAGGAGGACAGAGAATTTGAGGGCAATTCGAACCGTTGCCAAACTAATTCATATTGTAATATTACCCTAGTTGTTGCCTAGAGGAGGATGATAAACAAGCTCCTTAATTACTGAACCTAAATAAAATAAATAAAAAATAAATAAACTACTTTTACTTATTATTTTACATTTGTTTGACGTGGGAAGGATTAAGCCTCTCCTTTATCCAACACGCCCTCTGACTTTGCAAATTCAACGCCAACAACTTAATTATCCTCTCAAACACAATCTAGTTTTATACTAACCATTGTAACACATGCCTTCACACAGAACATAATATTTAAATTTTTATTAATATTTATTTACTGTTAACTTAGTTATTACAAATAACAATAAAAAATGTAGAACAGATAATATTTTTTTTTGGAAATATAATTCAACGCTATGTAATTTAACTCGAATAACTTTAGTTTCTAATTTTGTTTTTCCTCTAACGTAAAGAAAAAAAGAGATACATTAATGAAGAATCGAAGAAGTTCCTCAAGTTCATGACCATATGGATTGTGTTCAACGCGAGATGGTCATACGCGGCATGGTTGCATCAGGGACGACGTTCTTTTGCTTGGAGGAGAAATTCAAGTCAAAGTCAGCGTCAAGAACGGAAGTACCTTCCCCACTTTCTTTCAAAACTGTATTTTGACATTGTTAATATACTTGGAGTGATGGGACAAGACATGATGAGAAACTTCTGCCCGTTAATGTGAAAGCGAAAGGAACTTTCCAAAATCATTCCCAAGTATCTTCCTGCCAAAATATACGTTATATTCTCTAATATTTATATTAAAATTTAATCACGTTTTGCATATTAATTTATAAAAATAACCTTTTTATTAAATAAGAATAAGGTTGTATATTTCAAAGTTCGTGCTCAAAAGGATTTTAATTGGATGTTAGTGACAATGATTTATATTAAAATTTAACTATTTGATAATATTAAAAAATATCATAATATTTGTCAAATTAAATTAGTTGAACTTCATATTATGAAAAGTTTTTTTTTGTAATTTTGTCAATAAATTATCTTTAAATTTAAGAATTTATAAATATCACGTTGATGTTTTTGGTGACGCTATATTTAACTAAAACATTAAAATCGAAAATTTAGATTTTCAAATCGTAAATTTCCAAGTCCACTACCTTTTATTATTTTTCTAATTTAACTTAAAAGATTTTAAACTTCAAAAGAATTAATAAAAAGGCATATCCAAATTTAATTTCAAACAATCAATTAATTTCAAAATATCTTTAACTTGAATTTTGTTGCTAACGTTATTTCTTCTAAATAAATTTCTTTGTTACAAAACCCCCTAGCAACTGGCTTTCATGATTTTCATGTAAATTTAGGTACTCTTTACTTGACCGTATGTCATATTCGACAATATCTCAGTCATCTAATCAAAGAGCATCACGTTAGCTTTGAAGCAGCTGCATGGGGTATATGAAGGAACGAAACAATGGATTGAAGAATGAAAGCTCGAAGATAAAGAGAATCGGGCTTTTCCAAAGAATTGTTGCAGTTTTGCTACTCCCTTTGATTATCATATATAAAATTTAAGGTTTTGATGAATTAAAATGTAGAGGATCAATGAAGCACATTGAAATTCAACTTGAAGTAGGATTGCAAAGCAATTCGAGTTCGATCCGACTCAATTTAAAGTAAATAAGTTTGAGTTGAGTTGATCAAATTAATTAAAATTACACATTAAATATTATTATAATTTTAATTAAATATCTACAAATATAGTAAATCAAATTTTCAGACCAATACCACCTATATGATTTGCATAATTTCCATTAATTCATATTGAGTATGACCTATCCATGGAACAAAAGTTTTTTTTTGATGTATGTCTTCGTCAATAGTTTTAACCAAGAGACTTAACACACATGAACCAATATTTTTATCATATATATAATTGTAAAGAATTATTTACAAATTTGTTAAGTTTTAAATTAATAAAAATATTTTTAAAAATGAGTAAAATTTATAAGAAAAAAAGGCATTTTAACAAACCACTCAATCCGAATTAGTGGGGCTTATGGAGATTAATTAGTTAGGTCCAGCTCGGTTAACGGAAATTAAAAATGTGAAGCAGAGGGTATTTGATAAACGGAATCGGGTACCCTACCGTAACCCGGTCCTCGATACCGAACCAAGTCTGTCTTAATTGAGCGATGACCCGGAACCCAAGGGGAGATTTTTCAACGAAAAGAAAGTGACAGTTGGAAATAACGGACACAATCGTGCATGTATGTAACAGAGCAAAGGCATGCAAGAGAGGAAGAAAGGAAGGCGATATTAAAACAAAAACAATAATGGCTTCTTAAAAAGGGTTCAAAATTAGAGATATTCTTGGGGGGTTGTTTGGATTTGTTGGTTTTTGTTCAATTTCTGATCAAGGGACGGGACCTTAGTCTTCTCTCCGACAACTCCCACAACATTGTTCTAGATTCCCACCGTCTTGTCTGTTTGGTTGTCAATTCGGGGTATAGTTTGCATTGTTGATCGTGTTTTTCTCTGGGTTGTTTGATTCAAGAAAACTTGATAAACACATAACGGAAGAAAGTTACAGAGACTAAGGAGGAGGACTAAACGCAAAGGACAATGTCCAGCTCGGCGCTGCCGCCGAGTTCTTCGTCAAGTGACTCTCCTCCTCCACAGGAAACGAAAAGAAATGACGGTGTAATAAGTGCATCGCCCCTTCTCAACCCTACCTCTACGCTCGATAATGATTCATCGACCGTCGATGGGAACACCCCCCCACCACCGAACAGTAAGACGCCTCCACCGCCCAACAGTAACACGCCACCGCCTCTCAACAGTGACAAGCTTTCACCACCCAGCGGTGACGCGCCTCCATCGACATCCATCTCTCCGCCACCATCACCACCACCACCACCAAATTCAAAATCTTCACCTCCTCCGCCAACGCCTCCACCAAATTCTAGTGCTTCTCCGCCCCGTAACCCACCAGATGATAAAAAATCTCCGACAAGAGAAGAAGAGTCTACTTTGGCTTGGTCGCCACCACCAGAATCAAATCCTCCACCAAAGTCATCGTCGACGACAGCTCCTCCGCCAAATTTATCACCACCACCACCAGCGATACCATCTCCACCACCACCAACATCTCCGTCATCTTCCGACCCTTCTCCTCCTGCTCCTCTACAGGCTCCACCGCAAGGTCAAACGTCCCCTCCTCCGCCAGAAATATCACCGGGAACGCCGTCATCTGTTTCTCAATTTCCTCCAGCGGCCTCGAATCAAATTCCGCCGTCAAATTTCGGACCCCCATCCATTGGCTCACCACGGCGCGCAACTGCACCCCCGGAATCAAAGAGTTTAAGCCCAGGTGCTGAAATTTCAAGTTCGGGTGGTGCTGGAAATGACTCATCTAAGACAGTCGGTGGTGCGGTTGTTGGTGGTGTGGTACTGATTGCAGTAATTGCAATCTTTTTTGTTTTCAGGAGGAGGAACACAAGGCAGAGGCACAAAGGTCCAAGTTACATCCCACCCAATAATTTCAATGTGAATGCAGGTACCATCTGAGGTTTGTTTTGCTTTTGTGGTTCTCATGAATTGCTTAGTTGGTATGAGTTAATCTGGGTTTGCATGTGTTATGCTAATGCAGATGGATTCTATCACGGACAGCAGCAACACAATATGGAATTTTCTGGTCCAACGAATCATTCTTATGGTTCACAGCTATCACATTCGCTTATTGGAGATAGTTCTGGGAGTCAAAGGGGGGTTGCATTTGGTGGATTGGGACCCGAGCCAGGTGTTATAGGTGGTTCTAAGAGTCTTTTCAGCTATGAGGAGGTGACAGAAATGACAAGTGGATTTTCTAAGCAAAACATAATCGGGGAAGGAGGATTTGGATGTGTTTACAAGGGTTGGTTGCCGGATGGCAAAGTGGTGGCTGTTAAGCAGCTCAAGGCTGGAAGTGGACAAGGTGACCGTGAATTCAAGGCCGAGGTGGAGATCATCAGTCGTGTTCATCATCGACATTTGGTCTCTTTAGTTGGTTATAGCATCTCAGATCATCACCGAATGCTCATCTATGAATTTGTTCCTAATAATACTCTTGACCATCACTTGCATGGTAGGTGAATGCTATATCCCTCTCATTTGAATATAGAATCCTATTTTTATATGTATGATAAACTGCTGATTTCTGCCAACAGGAAAAGGAATGCCTGTGTTGGATTGGCCCAAAAGACTAAAAATTGCCATCGGCTCTGCCAAGGGTTTGGCTTATTTACACGAAGATTGTGAGTGTGCTATTGTTGCATTAATCAATGTCTATGTCATGACCTAACTGGTTCATGCTCTAAATCCTTGTGCATCAAGTATGGAGAATGAGAGCCAATGACAAGTTCTTTATGCGATGTATTTGTAGGTCATCCAAAGATTATTCACAGAGATATCAAGTCAGCTAACATTTTGTTGGATGACGCTTTTGAAGCACAGGCAAGCGCATCTCGTTTCATACTTTCAAAGTGATTTTTCTTCAAGTGTTTCCTCCTGTATTATGATCCGAGAATTTCTTTTTAAGTGCAGGTTGCAGACTTTGGGCTCGCCAGGTTAAATGATACCTCACAGACTCATGTATCAACTCGAGTCATGGGCACATTTGGGTATGTTTCGATCTAGAAGTAACCTTTCAGTTAATCACTTTCTTTCAACCAAACTCCAAGGCTATAAGCATTTTGGTGGACAATATTTGCCAGATTTTAATATGGAATGTCTTACTTTTGTGCAATCTAAGGAACTGGTTTGATATACTTACAAATAAGTTTAAGCACCCAATACTACATGTAAGCTAACTCAGCACTCAAATTGATATTTGGTTTCAGGTACCTGGCTCCAGAGTATGCATCAAGTGGAAAACTAACTGATAGATCTGACGTCTTCTCATTTGGAGTTGTTCTTCTGGAGCTTATAACTGGGCGCAAACCTGTAGATCCAACTCAGCCTTTGGGGGATGAGAGCTTAGTTGAATGGGTACGATTTGCTTTCACGAGTAGACTAATTGATTTCCTTGGTCAAAAACATGCTTCAGCACCTTAACGAGGCCTAGACTCCTAATATTTCATTCACCAAAAGAATCTCTTATGTCGTGTCCTCACCTACTTAATTCGTTTTTGTTCATTTGTCTGTGATAATGGCAGGCACGTCCACTCCTTATTCATGCCCTCGAAACCGGAGATCTGAGCCAAGTAATTGATCCACGGCTTGAAAAACATTATGTGGAGAGTGAAATGATTAGTATGATTGAAACAGCAGCCGCTTGTGTTCGTCACTCTGCTCCGAAAAGGCCTCGAATGGCACAGGTAAAGTTCGGGAAACCTCTTCATTTCATCATCTTTCAGTCCATCGTACTGTGGTTTATGTTGTATTGTAATTTCTGTCAGGAGTGTTACAATTTTTGACCCTGTTACAGGTGGTGAGAGCACTAGACTCTGGAAATGACTTGACTGATCTCACTAATGGTGTAAAATATGGTCAAAGCACAGCATATGATTCTGGTCAATACAATGAAGAAATTATGAGATATAGGAGAATGGCACTAGGAAGTCTAGAGAGCTCAGAATTCGACGCATTCAGTAGTGAATACACCTCAAGAGACGTATCTCGCGGACAGACTCCAAGTGGCTACACAAGCAGCGAGCCAGAAAGTCGAGCCATGAACCGGATTGGTGCTGATCACAAATATGGAGCAAACCAAGGAAGCTACATTGACTTTTAGTTAAACAAAAATGATGTAACCGCATTGATCATACATGGACACAGCGTCAGAAAAGCCTTGTCAGGAAGAAACTTTGCTTCCCAGCTCTGAATCAGTTTGTTCCTCAATTGTATTTAGTAGGATAGATCGAGGAAGTGTGTATAAATCAGGTTGTTATATATCCCTTGAATTTCTTCTTTTTCAGCGTGGTGATCGACAGTAACCTATATTGATGTTGGAGCAATACGGATTAAGTGCAAATACTTGCGACCAATCTCTGATTATATTACTTTTCCCAAGCTTATGCGGTTTACTAATAATCACTAGTTTAGAATTGCTTCGGCTTTGAGCTACGCACAGTAATAATATGTTGAAGCCATGCTTGTCATGGAAATGTATGAAGGCAGGAATTCCTGCCCAGTGATTAGAAAATGACTCCACCCATAGAAGATCCCACGGTGAACTGGGAAAACAAAATAAAGGTTTCTGCCTAATAAGGTGTTCCAAAATTTTTCTCATCTTTTCTCGATATAATGAACCTGTCACTGTAGCAGACCACTGAGACACCTCGAAAGTACATTGGTTGAAGAGCCTTTCATACTTCCTCATGTGAACTTTTCTTGTTCTTTAATCAGTAATCATTCCCACCCCTTCTTAAGAATTGAACTACATAAAGTCTGAGCCCTTTACATTGTAAGTTCTATCAGTGACTCTGTCAATCTCCTTGGATGAACATCGTTCTTAGCAGCCTGTTTAGAAACACTAATTGTTCGCATAAGAAGATCCATGAAAAACACAGACAAGGTAGATATAGGATGATTCTGTTAAGATGATTCAGGTTGATTCATTAACCCCTTTGCATTGACAGAACATCTCAAGCATCAAAATTAGATGGAAATTATATTGACAAGCATTAGAAATGGAGCCAAATATCCTTTTGTAAAGACCTCACTATCTCATTACTTCTTCAGAATCAAGTTAAACAAATTGAAGTTGTGGGAATTTGAAATTTTAAGTTGTATTAAGATTCTCATTCAGTATATGAATCCAGCTTATAAAATTTACCTCAACTGTCAGAATGGCAAGGACATTTCCGTGGAATGTGGTCATATTGGCATCAAGAACTTGAAGCTCCCAAGAATTTACAACCTCGATCAACCTTCTAAATCCTCCTCGTTTCCACTTGGAGCAAAACTTAATCAGGAAAACTCTACTACCAATCTCGTTCACTTCTACTAGCGTCTGACAAAATAATCACTAAATCATTTTATGGAACTTGTTAAATGATGCGACTTCGGTCTCTTTTCTACCTTTAATTGGCTTGTTTGCATTCTCTTATAATTATAACACTAAGAGAAAAACATTATGGGAACAGTAAGAAGAGTAAAATTACTTCTTTATACCTCTGCTTTGTTGTTTCCCCCAAGATAACTGAAACATTGGTTTTTCTCGACCAGGGTCCATGTGCTGCTGTTTTGCTGTAATGCCTCTTGCTTTTCTCTGTATCCTTTCTTTTCCTCCTCTTCAATTTCCCTGAGCTCATCCTGCAGTTTGTTTACCTCCTCCAGCAACTCGCAGATATAATCTATTGCATCTCCAAGAATAGAGGCCTTATCCATCTACAAGTATTCATCAACAATAGATTTTGAACAATGGAGTGTATAGTAAGTCAAATAATCAGAAAAAGAAAAGCATTGTTTGTACTTCACGTTTGGCCGATGTAACAATCCCCACCTTAGTAATTTTGGGAACTATAGCTCTTAGAGCATGAAATCCTTCTCTAATTCTGAACCTGCGGTTTCTCTCAGCGAGAAGATTCTTCGACTGGTTAGCTAGTCTTTCTGATTTCTGAGTAGGTTTTGCAATTTTGTTGTTACATTCTGAAAAGGAACCATCTTGTTTACTCAAGAAGTGGTCACTGTACATGGAATTTCGTGAACCAGATGTTGGGTGTATTAACTGCTTGGATTTCTCATTTGGGTACAGATGACAGGAATGTGTATCAGATACTGGATGTTCAGGATTTGAGCTACTGGATGATCCTTCAAAGCTAGGATTTGCGGCAGGTTGAGTTACTGATGGAAGAACCCGTATTTGAGGATTGAAACATAAAAGGTGGGAAAAGGTCGACAACTTTTGTACGTCGTCCTCAAGCACAGACTTGTCGTTTTTGTCTACACTGAAACAAGCTTTTGCAGCCATAGCTTCTTGTTCTACAGTGATATTGCATTTCATCTTAATCAGATGGACTAACCTCTGATCTTCCTCTATCTGAAAAGAGAAGGTAAAACCACTGAGCGGAGGCAAATATCAGATGAAACCATCAACTAGAAAAAGTACGGGAAATCTTACATGTCTTGCTGCAAAGAGCTCAATAAGTCCACTAGTTACAGGGATCAAAACTTGTGTCCCCACTAATTTCTGTGAGAAAATTATAATTAAAATTGGCGTTTCTGGTGGTGTGTAAATTATTCGATGCCTAACCAACAAATTAGGTAAAGATACATAAGGATTTCAACGTTAAGACTTGTAAACATGCCACTCACAAGAGAGGAAATGGAGTCCGTTGCACTGTCGTGGTTATTAATCCATTTAGGTTGATTTGATATCACCACTTCTCCATGAATCCTGTAGCCTCATAAATATCAAACCTGTCCGTTGGATCACTATATGATGAAATATATTAGAAATCGCATGGAATTAGAGATACCCTGAATATAGAGGCATGTAAGCAGGAAACTTAGCTAACGCCTCGCAAGATTTTGTCCTAGCAACATGTTTCAAATGGATATCCCTGCAAAATTGAGCCAAATCTTCGTCTTCTCGTTTTTCCTCTTTAACGTTGTCAAATTTATACTGACCCGCACTATTGCCACCATCTCCACCACCGTTGCAACAACAACCCAACCATTCAATGAACCTGCAACATCACCAAAACATTGAGGCTAAACTTACGACGTGACTAGAAGCTCTCCTAATACCCAAGATTGTCACATACCTGGACGGATCATCACCCAACTTCCATACAACACAGTAGTCCCAAGCTTTGGTGTCCACAAGGGGCCTGAGCCACTCCACTGCTCTTTCCAATCGTTTCATGGATTTTTGTTCAATTTTCGGTCTCGTCTTACAGGTGACCACGATGTTTTAACAGTATCCATCTCTGAGGTGGCTCGAAAAATCGCTTCTTGGCAAGCAAACCTCGCTTTTAAATTATTAAACAGCACTCCCGACCGTGATGCTGGTGGGTGTTGTTTGTACACATTAATGATTTTGTCTTTTGTTCGTATGGCAGCCTTTCAGTGGCAAAGTACAAGAACAATGAAACCACGCTGCAGTACACGACAAGGGCAACGGAAAAGGCAAAAAATGATTACTTGTCAGTGCCAAATCTGCGACAGAGAGGCATTTGATACCTCCAGTGTCAAAGACGACACAGAGTCTGTTTCAGTGGCCAACATCCAGTGGTTAATTCTTTGGAACTATAGTTTGGCATATCACAATCAAAGATACAACTATTTTGGTTTTTAACTCCAGAGAACGTTTCGGCTTCAACATGAGATTAATGGGCTTGATTTTGTGACCAGTGATTTCGTTTTATAATTGTGATCATCAGATTAGCCAAATCACTATAATTGAATATTTTGATTTACTAGAAAAGGAAACAACTTTGAGATTTGTTTTTCCTCAAAAGCATAGTAATTGATAACTACTACTAGTGACAATAATTCAAGTAACAGTGACAAACAAGGGGTTGTTAGTGGTGACTGATAATTGAATTGCGTTAAACTCACATGTTTCCATTCAACTCTAATAATATGGTTAACAAGCACCATTTGAAGGAGAAGAAGATAACCCGTTGAAACAAAACCAGAACTTGATGTATCTGTTTGCCTAAGTCCAGTCCAAAACTTGATCAGGCCTATCTCATACTGTCCAAACCCAAACTCTGTCGAGTCTCGGATGCTCTAAATTCCACTAAAAGCATGACCCCAACCTGATTCTACCTATTAACTAGGGATGGCAACGGGGCAGGGTGGGGGCGGGGAGTACCTTCCCTGCTTAGTCTCCGCTCAACACCCCTATTCTTAGTTCCTGATCTCCGATTTTCGAAGTAGGGATATTTTTGTCTCATTTTCCATTTCCGAGATTTCCGTGAAGTCCCCGCGGAAACTCGAATCCCCAAATCTTCACTCTGCACCTATATAAAGTTGATTCATATGATTATATCATACTTCCATAAAATATACTATAGTGCAATAAAAAAAGCCATTATGTTAAAAAAATTCAACAGTAGTCTTCCTGAACTACAATTTCAAATTCTCAATGTTCAGTATATGATCAAATTATCAAATTTAGTAAAGAGTATAAAATTAAAAATATATAATATATTTTTAAAATTATCGTGAACTGAAATTCCCACGGGGCGGGGATTATTCAACTTGTCCCCGTTCCCGACTCTGTCTCATGGGTTATATTTGCTCCATCCCTGATTCTACAGGGTGATTTTTTTTGACCAATCCGTACTCAAATTGCCATCGCTACTATTAACCCCTCTCCATCGTTATTTGACAACTC
>JANQAP020000005.1:569296-586393 GCA_026874005.2 Erythroxylum coriaceum
CAATCAAGTGCAGGTCTCCACGATTTTTATATTGTCAATATACTACATAGTACAGACTTGTTATACTAGCAGTAAAATTAGGAACAGAAAAACTGAAACAAGAAATATGGGCCAATATCTAACTGAAACCTAAAAACTAGGGATTACCACAACTACGTCAAAGATATTAACAAACAACCAGTAACTCAAAACTTCCAACACTCTATCCTTGAAAAAATTCATCTGCAGCCCAAATCAACTCCTCTTCGCAACGATTTTTGGGAGTAGATCCATAGTTCTGATTGAGTGGGCATTTCTTGAAGAATTTTCTCCTGGTTCCACAAGACGAAAAATGATCATAAGTGAGGCTTCACCGTGGATAAGATCCAAATTTAGACAGCATGTCCCTTGCAGAGTATTAATTTCAGATGACGAACTTACTACTAAGACACGACTGGGGAGGTAAAAACTCACAAAATCGTATGTCCAGCAAGTACGACTTAGAATGAAAAGCTTCCACGTAGATAAACATTTTTCATTCATGTTTACATGAGATACGTACAAAATACAGATCCAAGATCCGTCTCCTGAAAAGATGGAGATCTGTTAAGTGAAGAGTGAAGAATGAAAGATGTCTTTTAAAACGAGATCTTTAATTTAAGAGATGATTCTTCCTTACATTGTGAATCGAGAGCTTGTGTAAAAGGAATATTCTTGTTTTCAGTTCCACTGTATTAGTGATCCATTTACCTTGATTCTCTTTTTTCTGTTCTGGGTCTTTCTCGTTTTGTCAGAATTTGATGAACTTGTGACAGTCTTTCATTTTTCTTTTGTACTTTCTGAATTGTTAATGTCAATAGTGTGTTGAAAACTAACTCTTTGATTTTATCTGCCATCATGGAGGGTGATTTATTGCAATTAGATTCACATTTGTTTCATATGCCTGGTTCGGTTTCTAATCATATTGATTCTGGGTTTGGGTTAGATGTGAGAGGGGCATGCTGTTGCTAACATTTAGTGGTTGTTTTCCTTGGTACACTTATTTTGTAGTTTTGTTTAATATTGCTGGCTGCTCTATCTCTAAAGATTCCAAGGAAGCAAAACAAAAGAGAAGCGCATTCCTATTCCTTTCCTATCTGCTGCTATTGTGACATGGTGCTAATATAATCCAATCTACCAAAAGATTTGGAAATCCTGGATCGATAGTAGTCACTAACTAGAAATAGTATTCTGGAATACCATTTAGGTAGATGTAAATTTTAATCATCAATGTGTATTATTAAACGATTTCAGGCTTCGACGCATCACTTTCGGTGGAACTCCAGTCAAAGCTTCATAAGTAGTGATTATTCTCTCTCTCCATGAGTGAAGAAAAGCTCACATGATGGCTAGTGTGTTTCTTCTTAAACTTCCATTGCTTATATAATTGATTGTCTGCACTCTGCTGCTTTAGGAATCAACCTGGAGAAGCAATTACAAGTTTGGAAAGGAAATCCTTCCTGTACTGATCAACGTAACCAAATAAACGTAAGAGAATTGTTTTGTGAAAATGTGCTTCCTTTCCGTAGATTCTGATGAGTGAGAAGAAATGACAGTTTTTTGCTTTTGAAGCTATGGATCCATTCATATTGCTACAACCATTTCACATTCATTTTCCTTTGAAATTGAGGTTTTTTTGTGTGATGAGTTATGGTCATATCCAGCATAATAATTCCTGGATTACAGCTCAACAGCAGAGCATACAGGTTGGAAATTTGAGTATTTAAGGAGCTGTACGATCTTGAATATGTTACGTACTACTTTTTGGTATTATCTTGTGGGGTTAAATTAAGTCTCAGTACAGCTGGAAACTGATGTTACTCTTGACAGGTCAATGTACATAAAGGGTTCTCTGTGCAATATCGGTGTAATATCAGTTAGCCTACTGTCCTGATGCGATTTACAACTTTGAGACTGACCCTGATAACAGGAGAGTTTTCAAAAATATCAAGGTAAATTGAAAGTTATTCGTCCTCTAGTCCCTCCGTACTGGTAAGATCAAACCTTTAAACAATTGTATGCAGTTTGTGAATTGTAAACTACGGATGCTGTATTGATATTTACTTGTTAGGATTGATTTTATATGTTGTTTGCTTCTATTTTCACAAAACATGCTTTCGCAACTAAGTTTTGAATTTGAAGATTCGGGCTCCTTCTCGATACAGGTAATAATATCCAGAAAAGTTTTGCTTAATGACGGTCATAGACATGGTGGCTGAGGTAGCACAAGCAGCCAAATGGAAGTTTCTTTGTGGTCAACCACCATTTCAGTATATGTTTTAGTTGATTAAAAGTGAAAACTGCGCAGATTACTCTGTAAGCATTTATCTTCTACGCCGCCAGGATTAGAGGCTATTTCAAAGCTATGAATTCTGCAAAATGCAATGAATCAAATCAGGATGTAGATGCTGAACCAAGGAGTAATTCACTTGACATTAAAAAAGGATGGATCCTGTATAGAACTCTAAGGAAGCATAAACACAGATTAATTTCTTCTAAGTGATATTCTCAAATCTCTAATCCTTGCAGCTGCTGTATGTTGTAACTTTACATGAACCGAAGATCCCTTGGCACTTTTATTTTTGGCATAAACGAGATGTTGAGACGCAAGCAATTTGGCAAGTTAGGCCTAATTTTATTCATCATTCTCTCTTTTGCAATTTTACTAGTACCCTATGTCATTGGTCCTAACTTCCTAAAGTAAATTATTGGTACTGGCATGTTTCTACTATTTTACAGTTGCTGTCAAACATATTTGACCTGCAAAAGGAGCCACAGTCACAATTTCCTATTCACACTGGATCACCAATAGAGAAGCCTCAGCAAATGCTAAGCAGCATAAACATTGCATTGAATACTCTCATTTTCGGTAAAATCACTGTTCGATGGGTTGAAATTCATGTCTGCAGCATAGGATGCACCGACAGGGATCTTCACCGATCGACTCACCACCACGTCATCCATTTTGTACTTTTCATAACTCATAAATGCACCAAAAGCTCCAAGAAATCCTTCATGGCGCAAAAACATTGCTTTGGCCTCACCTTTAGACCTTAGACAATTAGGAAATCCAAAATAGGAGTTCTTCATTATGAAAGGAAGTCAACAAAAAATAAATAGAGTAACGGAAACCAAAGGAAAACACACACACACAAGTAGTTAGGACTTAGGCAACTTTTCTGTCACATACTAGTTTAGAGTTATTCAGCTGCATCTGCAGAATATTTGGTTAGTTTCGATGCTATTTAACTTCTTATCCATCAGAATAGGTAATAGATTTCTGACTTCTTTCTATGCAGGACATGAGATGTCTATTCTTTCTCTTAGATTATGCATGAACATAAGACTTCCATCATCAGTTCCCAGTTCTAAATTTCTGACACCGACTCCAACATATTCCACCTAAGGCCTTTACCAATTCTTAATGCTCTTAGTCAACTCATTCTTTTGTTTGAGAAGTGAGGGAGAGCCCATAAAACTACAATCTATTTCAACGTTAAGAGTAAGGACGTTAAGAGGAAGGAACAAACTTCAGGATAATTACCAGAAATTCACTGCAACTGAAATAGTGTCCATGGTATAGGCATGACCCCGAATAAAAAATCCTCCAAAAAATATACGCTTGAGTCCATATCGGAGTGCATTCAGGTAAGCTATCTGGAACAAACATCAGTATGAGTAACATTAACCCGGTAGTATCTCACTTAATTCAATTTCTTTCTTTGAGACATCTTTGAGACATAAGATGTCAAGAACAGTGCCAGTTAGCAAAAGAAACTGCGTGTATGCGACCTAGAATAACTAGCCAATTCAACTTGAAAACCAAAATCCACTTCGGCCGCAAGTCTTAGTTATCCTCCAAATATTCCTTTCAGCTAAAGCAAGTGAAAGACAACCAACTAAGCCATTTTGAGCAGGAACTTACGCGTGCAATCAGATATGAATGGTTTTAATTGCTAAGCAATAGAATGAAATAGAACTCTCAGTTCATATTACGCAATGAACAAATCATGCCCGAAGCTGGATTTTAATTCTATTCCTCAACTATGATCTAAAACACCCAAAGTGATGAAATCATCATTTTCAGCTCAATAATAACCAAAGTTTTAATGCCAAGCGACAAAAGTTTAGCAACAAGTTTCATGGCTAGACGGGTCAGCTATAAATTTTAAAGTGCTCAAGAAAATGGAAAAACATTCAATGATGAGGTTGGTAAAAAATATATTGTTTAGTGTTAAAAAACTCCAAGAACAACAACAACAAATTGAGTCTGCAAATCTACTGCTTAACAATACAGTACTCAGTAAATCACGAGTTCTGTCCCAGTAAAAAGTTACCTGTCCAATGTTGTTTGAGATCATTCTGAGAAGAGATCGTGAGATATCTTCAGGTTTATAGTCCTCAAGCTCTCTATTATCAGATATTGCCTTTCCAAAACTGGAGGCAATGGTTGTTGATGAGAGACCAATCTATCATGATATCAAACATATGGTGCACTTGAGCATTATAAGCTGGAAAGGTGCACCCAGAAAGCAAAGAGCTATTTAAACCTACACTACTTCATGTACCTATGTATGATTACTCAACTTCTCATCAAGAAGTATCTAGTCAAATGGGCTGACTATACCTTTGAATAGTCCATTCCACCATAGATGTCCCCAACAAGCATATCTAATACCCTGTTGTTTCCCTGATGACTCAACTCCAGTAGCTCATCAAAGCTGAGACAGAAAATACATTTATTCCCCAAGAAGAGAATTTACAATAATGGGATCGACGATAAATAACACCAACCTAAGAACAAGAATTGAACTACCTCTTGCATTTTGTTAATAACCTTCCCAAACCCCAAAAAGTGCCACCACCAACATTGGTTCCACTTACTCTCTCAAAGTTTCCATCTCCATCAACCTACAAGCACAAAGTTGAAGACCAATTAGCTCATGACAAGACTTGTCTAGATATATAAAAACAACTAAATAGAGGACGAAAAACATTTCAGGTAAGAGCACCTTGATCATACTAACTCCAGACCCAATGTTAACAAGCAGATATGGGAATAAATCATTATGGTCAATCTGCAAAAATTCCTTCCGTCCATCTGTATATATAAAAGCTTCATGGTGGACTGCCTACAAAAAGCACATAACGAAAGCAGATAGACATAAGGTAAAGAAAAGACTTAACACTTAAAGAACATCGAAGGTGAAAGGGAGAAACAGAAAAAGGATTAGCATAAACTACCATAGATGACAATTTTATGCATTTGCCCCATCCTAAGCCAAGTGGACTGAAGTACACATAAAGGAAAACTTCTCAACTGATAAAAGTAAGTTCATCTTCATGTCCGCTGGCTCTTCTGTGGTTCAGTTATTTCATCATGATACACATGCTCCCCATACAGTTAATCAAATCCATGTACATTTACATGTTCATGTGGTCAATGAAAATTATAAACATCAGACTCGAGAAAACTGTGACAACTAAATATAGTTTACGGGGGATGGCTTAAATAGTTAAACATCAAAAGACAGCCTAGTCAGATATAGTGAATGTGGTATTAAAGACTCACCTTAAGCAAAAAGTTTGCTCCTGCCACAAGACAATCCATTTCATCTTCCTTGTCTAGAGAAATCCCAAGCCTTTCTTTGAAAAGATCAGCATACTTGTATGCTCCACCACCAGTAGCCTTCACATGGATAGCAATTAGTCGGAAACAGGAATCTAGGAATTTCAGCCCCAGTAAGATCAGAGTTTGGTAACAAAAAGTGATAGGTTTCTTACCTTTATAAAATTCTTCACAAGGGCAGGAAGTTTGGGATGCTGTAAACCTAAGCTCATCTTTGTTTATTAGTAAGCAGTCAAAAGATATCATACAAAGCATAAACATGCATGAGAAGCAAATGCAGGAAAAATCATTCCTTAATATTTAATAGACATCATGCATATTTAATAGCCTCTTTAACCTACACATATGTTCTCCCTTTACCCAATTAATTAACAAGCCATATTTCCTACCAATAAATCATTCCTTAATCAAAGCATACATCTCTCAAGGTAGTGCAGTTCGTCTATATCTTGGAAATGTCAGGTAAAATGAAATGAATCGACATAAGTTGTCACCTCACTTATACCTAATTCTCCACAACATCCGATAAAATACTTCCCATATGCAACGCTTTCCTTTCAGTTCCAAAAGTGAATGTTTATATCCTACAGAAATTTTCCACTGACTTCTCATGTCATTTCGTTTAACATTTGTGATTGCCTTTTGATTAAGAATCATACCTACCAATCAAACAAGGTAATTACAAGCTCATTGAAGAGGGAAACAACCTTATGGGCCAAGCTTAACCAAGAGTAACACCAATAAATCAATGACACAGACCAGATAGGATGGAATATAAACAAACTTGAGCTCCCAAAGGCACACAGAATCTCGAATCAAAGTAAAATCCTAACTCTCATGCTCTGCACGGGTCATTTCAACCATCGGAGATTATTTAAGAAACATATGAGAAATCCACCAGTCCCATTGAAATTGAGTTAAGTTTTTTTTGCATTTGTAGGAGTTCCTATACAAGCCATAGTTGCGATGAACCATGACAAGGAGAACAATGCATAACATACCACCAAGGTGAAGTTTCCTGGAGTTTATGAACTCCAAACAGGCGTCCAACTTGCTCGTCTCAAATTTCGCAAAGTGGAGTCTTCCCTTAAGAATTGGGTCCTTCCTTCCATCACTCAAAAATCCAATACTCTCATTTCTGTCAGGACACATCTCCCCTTCTTGATGACCAGACTTCCCATCACTTGAGAAATATACCAGCTTTATCAGGGATCCTGCAGAAAGAATAAAACATAATTGTCAGCAACGCTGCTTCAAACAGGAAACAACAGAGAAACCGAAGAAAACGATTAAACCAGCAGTTCAGAAAAGCAAATTCAATGAAAATAATCTCAAGAACTAATCTTTTCAACAAAAAGAAGAAAACCCATGAAAATTTCTGGGGAGAAGATAAAAAGGAACATATTAAAGGTCAAAATCACCTCCGATATCGAGGGCCAAATGAGAAATTTGGCAAGTAGATTGGCTTAACTCTGAGTTCCCATCAATATTTTCCTCTCTTAGATCCATTTCTTCACAACTCACTGTACTCTGCCTTACAGAACCAATACTGCATACAATTTTTTTTTTTTTTCGTAAAATATGCTGCACACAATTGTTGTTCACCTACCCATTACCGCATACCTTGCACATGTAGAACAGACAAATGTATGTATGTATGTCTGGTAAATTTGGAGGGATTTATCCGTTGAAACCAAGCGATTTGGTACGGTAAAGTACAGTTACCAAAACGTAACGCACATGATATGGCTTTTGACCTTTTCATTAGTCAGGCAAAAAAAGAATTTTTGTTATCTAAAGATTTTTCATGAAAAGTTAAGTTAACTTTAAAACAGAGTCCTGTTATGAAAATTGTTTTAATATAAACTGTAACTTCAATCTGAATTTCAATTTCGTTCAACCATTTTTTTTTTCACCTTTAAAAATGAATCTTATATTATTTTACTAATTTTCAAGCCAGAATTCTACCACGTTATTTAACTCCATCACTCTCATCGCTTTCTAAAATCTCCTCCATCTCCCACGATTTCCTGGTGGACAAAGGTGGAGGCATTTTAGAGAAGGCAGCTGTGACATTGAAGAAGAAAGCACCTGCTTTCTAAGACAAGAAGTTAAACCTATAATTCTTTTAAAATTTTGAAATAAGAAGCTCCGGTGAATTTGTTAACTCAAGGCTTTTAAATTAATAATTTTGATGATAACAATTAATAATATTTTTGTTAAATTTTCAAATTGTTAAGATTTTGAAATTCAAATTTATTGAATTATTTTTTTCTCTTAAAGATAACAACATTCAAAAGATTGTTTGTTTAAATGAAAGGAAAATGTTTTCCTATTTAACGTAAATAAGTCTAACAAATTCATTTTGATAGTAAGAAACAGTTCTGCAATACTTGGAATGAATAAGCTCTTATCGTACAAAGGATCCTACTATTCAACCAATTCGATAGTCGACTTCAAAGACATAGTCAAAAGATTATTCAAATAACCTGTCAAAGATAACGAGAAAGATGTTGTATAGAATCAAAGTTGGTTAAGTCAATTAGTCGATGATCAATTTGAAACAATGACTAGTTAAAGGAAATCTCTATTTAAAGTAGAGCTACTGCATTTGATTATACAACACACTTCAGAAGTACATCAGTAGTATCAATACTTGTTCTTAAAAAGTCTTACCCTATTACTTACGAGCTTTAGAAAGTGAAAACACTCTATCAAGAGAGAGATTGATATTTATTACAGCTCATATTTGAGCAAACTCTACTTTCATTAGTTAAGAGCTTATAGAGGCTTGATAAATACTACTAGTGTGGAAGGTTGAAGAACTTTTTAAAATATGTAATTATGAGCTTGGAGAGGCTCGTCAAATTACTACTTGGAGATTTATTAGTGAAACACTCAAGTTGAAAAATTGGAGACTAGACATAGGCTTCGTTATAAGCCGAACTAGTATAAATTGATTGTGTCGTTCTTTTTATTTCCTTAACTTTTAAATTTCCGCATTTTTAGTAATTATTGTTTTCAGTCTACATAAGGCTCATCTCTTTTTAAAGTTTGACAAGCTACTTTCGTTTTAAAGTTTGACAGACTCCTTTCATTTTAAATTTTGACAGGCTCCTTTTGTCTTAAATTTTAATAAGCCCTTATTGTTTATACGAATTGATAGTAACTAGCAAAAATTTTCGAGCCACACATAATTCACCCTCCTCTTGCTTGTGGTTGCTTTATCACTTGGTATTAGAGCCTTGGTTTCACATTTATTGTGTTTTACAATATGTGATAGCTCATGGCAAACAACTTGAGAAGTCTTGAAGGACAGTCTGTTACAAAGCCTCCTTATTTTAATAGAAACAACTATTTATGTTAGAAGGAAAGGATGACAATTTATCTCCACTCTGTAGACATTGAAGTCTGACAAGCTATCAAAAGGGGAGATATAGTTCCTGCTACTGACGACATCGAATTGCAAACTGATTTTGATAGAAGAAATGCATAGATGAATGCTAAAGCAAGACATCATCTGATTTGTGCACTCTCCCCAAAAGAATATGAAAAGATATCCTACTATTCTATAGCAAAGGAAATGTGGGACAAGCTTCAAGTTACTTTCGAAGGAACAAATGAGGTAAAAAAGCATAGGATACGTCTTTTAGTGCATCAATATAAAACTATTAGCACAAAAAAGGGAGAAACTATATACGAATTCTTTGGATGATTCAACAACATTATCATAGCATTGAAGAATTTAGGAAAGATATATCCCAATGATGAACTCGTAACAAAGATTCTAAGGTCACTGTCAAAAGAATGGAGACCTAAAGTGACAGCTCTAGAAACTACAAAGGATCTAGACATTATTTCGCTTGATTGGCTAAGAGGAAATTTGATGATCCATGAGATAGAGCTTCGACGAGACGAAGGATTCTCCTACAAAAGAGGAATGGCTCTGAAAGCTGCTGATGATACAACTCCATCAAATGGTTATGAAAGCGACACTAAATTACAAATAAATGGAGATGATGAATTCAACTTTATGGTCAAAAAATATGTGCGTTTTTATAAAAAGAAGTTGATAAAGAAAAGAGAAGAAAATAAGAAAACTAAAAACAACAGGTTCCTGTCAAAAGACAGCAGCAACAATAGCAATACATAGATTAATCAAATTATATGTTATCATCGCAAGAAGCTTGGACATACTAGACTAAAATGTCCCCTTCTTCTTTAAAAGGATAAAATTGAAAATAGAAGACCCAGAAAGTAAGCTATGACTGCAGCCTGGTCTGATGAAGACTTCGAAAACTTTAATGAAGAAAAGTCTGAAGAAGTAAGTAATGTTTTCCTTATGGATAACTCAGGTGAAAAGGTATATAATTTTGATTCTGATATTGAATTTGATGATCTAAGAGATGCATATCATGAACTATATGCTCAGTATAAGAAGTTAACAGTGCAGTATTTCAAAGAGGTTAGAAAAGCTAAAAATAATGATGTATCTTTGAGGAATAAAATTAAATCATTAGAATCAGTGAATAAGAACTTATTGTCCAAAAACATGCCTCTTACTAAGATTGAAAATGATTATAAACAAAAGATGTGCGAAAAAGAATTTTTAGACGAAAAAGTAAAACAATTAAAAGAAAAGGTTGCTGCATTAGAACTTGAAAAATAAAATTTTTTGAACAGATCATTTTTTTGGAAAAGAATTTAGCAAATTTTGTTGATAGAAAGGATAATCTTGATTCATTGCTTGATAATGGTAAAGGAGTTTTTGATAAAGCTGGAATGGGATATAATGAAACCAATAATATCAAGCTGTATAGGAACTTCTTTGTTAAAAATAGTAGTAGCTATCGTCAAAATAGCAGGAACCTAATGCATGGTAAAAATGATAGTAACCTTCATTCATCTATTTTATGCTTCTATTGTTGGAAACATGGATATATTAGTCATTCTTGTAATATTTATAGAATAAATAAATTATCTAAAATATATATTTGGAGACCGAAAGGTCAAACTACTAACTTGAAAGGACCTAGAAAAGTTTGGGTACCTAAATTAAGATAATATATTCTGCAGATATGCTTCAGAATAGTTACAAGAGAAAATAAATGTATAGTTGACAGTGTCTGTTCAAGACACATGACAAGTGAAATATCACATTTCAGCTATATTGAAAGCAAAGATGGAGGTAATATTGTATTTGTTGACAAAAATAAGGCAAAGGTCACAAGAATTGGTAAAATTGATGCTTCTGGCTCTACTTCTATAGATAATGTTCTCTATGTTGATAGTTTAAAACATAACCTACTAAGTGTAAGTCAATTATGTGATAAGGGATATAGAGTCACATTCTATGCATCTCATTATGAAATAATTGATAATAAAAACGATAGCATTTGTGTTTGTTGGTCCTAGAAATCAAAATATATACTGTGCTCAAATTGGAAGACATGTCTTCTCAAAAAGTTAAGCGTTTTGTATTCTTGAAAAAGACTCATTAATCTAGAATAGAATATTTGGACATGCTAACATGAGCATTTTTATCAAAATTGTCCAAAAATGATATAGTAAGAGGATTACCAAACTTAAATTTCGAAAATAATCAAGTTTGTGAAGCATGCTTAAAAGGAAAATAAGTTAGAAGTAGCATTCCACCCAAGAATGTTGTACCTACCAACCAACCACTTGAGCTTATATATATGAATTTATTTGGTCCTATTATAACTCAAAGTTTTGGTGTAAAACACTACGGTTTTGTTATAATAGATGATTATTCTAGATTTACATGGGTTTGTTTTATAGCAAATAAGGATGATGTTTTTGAAGTTTTTGAGAAGTTTTGCAGAAAAATTCAGATTGAAAAAAGATACTACATTACTTCAATTCGAAGTGATCATAGAGGAGAATTTGATAACAAAAAATTTGAAGATTTTTGTGATGATAATGGCATAACTCATAATTTCTCATGTCCAAGAACTCTTCAGCAGAATGGAGTTGTTGAAAGAAAGAATAGGACCCTTACTGATATGGCTAGGACCATGTTTTATGAAAACAGTCTACCTCATGGATATTGGGCAGAAGCTATGTCCACTGCCTGTTACGTTTTGAACAAGTTTCTTATAAAGCCTAATCTAAAAAATACTCCCTATGAGCTATGGAAAGCAAGAAAGCCTAATGTTGTATATTTTCGAGCTTTTAGGTGCAAGTGCTTTGTATTAAACAATGGTAAGGACAACCTTGATAAGTTTGAAGCAAGGTCTGATGAAGCTATATTTTTAGGATAAAGCACAATCAACAAAGGATTTAGAGTCTACAACAAAAGAACTAAGAAGATAAAAGAATCAATACATGTAGTATTTGACGAAACATTACCCTCAATAAATGCTACTAAATCAAATGATGAAGAGAATCCTTTGGCTCCTAAAGATATGACATAAACTTAATCTACACCTATAGTACCTTTCGATTCACAAGATCAAGAAGGTCCTTCTGAAGCTAGGACAGAGAAGGCTGCTACTATATGTACATCTTAGCAGGAACATATGCAACAAAGGACACCAGATATTTATAGTAGAAGGACACCAAGAGAATAGAGAGGACTCGATATACTTCAGTACATTATAGGAGACCCTTCGGAAGGTTTAAGGTTCATAGCCTCCTTCAAAAACAATTATGCTGCAGTTGTTTCACAAGTAGAACCAAAGATTATAGAAGAGCACTTGCTGATCAAAGCTAGACTGTAGCCATGAAAGATGAACTAAACCAGTTTGACAAGAACCAAGTTTATAATCTAGTACCTTATCCAAAAAACAAGTCAATCATTAGAACTCGTTGGGTATTTTGAAACAAACTCGATGAAAATGGTAAGGTGGTAAGAAATAAAGCTAGACTTATAACTCAAGGCTATAATCAACAAGAAGGTATTGATTTTTATGAGACTTATGCTCCTGTTACTAGACTAGAATCAATCAGAATTTTACTTGCCTTTTCATGTTATAAAATTTTCAAATTATATCAAATGGATGTCAAACGTGCTTTTCTAAATGGATGTATTAATGAAGAAGTCTTTGTTAAGCAACCTTCAAGTTTCGAGAACACAGATCATCTAGATTATATGATGAAATTGACAAAAACTTTATATGGTCTAAAGTAGGCTCCTCGAGCATGGTATGAAAGGTTAAGTAACTTTTTGCTTGAGAATGACTTTGAAAGAGGAAAGATAGATAAAACTTTATTTATTAAGAGGAAGAAAATTGATTTACTCATAGTTCAAATATATGTTGATGACATAATATTTGGTGCTACTAATCCATCTTTCTGTGAAGAATTCTCAGCTTTAATGTAGGAGGAGTTTGAAATGAGTATGATGAGAGGGTTATATTTCTTTTTTGGATTGCAAATTAAGAAAACAGAGAAGGGAATCTTCATCAGTCAAGACAAGTACACAAAGGAACTTATAAAAAAATCATTTTGAAAATGTCAAGCCAATGGGAACTTTAACGTATACTAAAACTAAGCTTAATAAGGATGAAGATGGCAAAGCTACTGATGAGACAAAATTCAGAGGGATGATTGGTTCTCTTTTATATCTCACAAATTCATTACCTGACATTATGTTTAGCGTGTGTCTTTGTGCATGCTTTCAGTCAAATCTTGAAGAAAGTCATCTTCAAGCAGTCAAGAGAATTTTTTGTTATCTTCTTAGAATTATGGATTTTAGATTGTGGTATCCAAAAATAGATTCGTATGACATTGTTGGCCATTGTGAAATAGATTATGTAGCTGACAAAGTTGACAAGAAAAGTAAATGTGGCTATTGTCAATTCTATGGTGGATGTTTAGTTTCTTGGTCTTGCAAGAAACAAAATTGCACAACACTCTCAACAACTGAGGCTAATATATAGCAGCCACTAGCTGTTGTGCTCAGATATTATGGATAAAACATCAACTCCAAGATTTTTCTGTAAACTTTAGTTATATTACCATATTGTGTGGCAGCACAAGTGTAATTAATTTGTCTAAAAATCGTATGCGTCATTCTAGAACTAAACATATAGAAGTTAAACATCATTTTCTTATAGATCACATTTTGGAAGGAACTATTGAATTACTGCATGTTAATACTAAAAATCAAGTAGATGATATCTTTACTAAGCTCCTTTCAAAAGATAGATTTTGCTTGTTACAAAAAGAGCTTGGTATTTGCACATTATCAGATATCTAAACCTATTCGAAGATTTTATTCTACTCTTATAGATATTAAAAGTCTCCTTCAAATATATCTATTTAGAAGGCTCCTTCGAAGTTATAGAAGGTTTCTATCGTTTATAAAGAGAAAGAGTAACCTCATTCAAAGATAGCCATCACTAAAATGATGTCATTAAAATTCACTCGCATAGTACTGTCAAACCTTCGTACGACTGACAAAAGATATAGAAGAGATTATATCTCTAAGAACATGTACAATCTTTCCTCTTCACAAGAAATTGTCTTTTAGAAGCCGTTTCTTAAAAATCGTTTAGTATATCTCAAGACGGTTCCTTTCTTCATCTTATCTTCAACACTCATTGCTCCTTCTATCTCACTACAATCAACTCTCTTCTTCGTGAATCCCTTCAATAATGTCCAACATCCTCTGTTTTTGAAAATGGCACGAACAAGTCCAACGGCTAAAAGAAATCTTTGACACTCACTACCAGTAATGGCGAGACTCTCCGCCATGAACAAGAGTCTGAAACTCTTGTTTCTGAATTTTCTTCTTTGTCACCAATAATAGGATCATTAAACACCTCTACTAAACCTGTTTCTGTCTCTTCCATTAAAAAGCCACGATTTTTAGAAGCATCCATTCGAGAGACTCCATTACATGTATACGAGAAAAATCAAAAGATTTTGGCGTCGCCTGAAAAATCAACCTTTGATTCATCCACCAGACATAATGAATCAATAAAGCGGCAATATGTTTATGATTCTAAGGAGGAAAGTCCTAACGACTTAAAATCCTAGCTCGTTAGAAGAAGAAGAAAGAGAAGCAAAAGAAAAAGAAGAAAAATCTTCTAGTGAAGAAGAACACACTCTTGTGAGAATAGTCTTTAGTAAGGGGAAGCTGATAAAGAAGGTACAATTCCATTCTCCATCTCCAGTTTCAAGATCTCCATCAATTTCTCCTTCTCTGTCTACTCTCACTCTGCCTAACCTTACCCCTAAAATCTCTGCACCACCACCATCGTTTACTTTTCGACCTGGTTGCACATGTTGAAATTTGTCAAAAGAACATTGAATCACCAATGATGATAATTCAAATGAAGAATCAGTTCGTTTGGTGAGGCATCCACGAACCAAAGGAAGTCTCCTAATATAGGCTGACAAAACATTAGTAACTAAAAAACAAATAAGTCGTGATGAAGAACTGAGAAACGAAGAAGCTTTGTTGAAAAGAAAAGGGAAGAAATAAGAAAAGGCAAAGAGCATATGCTTGTAGAAACTGCAGAAGATCCTATCATTAGGGAAGAATCTCTATTTGAAGAAATTCCCAAGGCCAAGAGATCAAAGAAAATAAAAGTTTCTGTGAAAAAGAAAGGAAAATCTTCAGCACCACAAAAAATATTTCAATCGATGGAAGCAGAAGCGAGATACAAAATGAGGTACAAGAAAAGAAAGGTGGTTGCTGGACGAATTTTACTTCCAATGTTGTTTGATGAAATAGGTTTTCTTGTTTACTCTTATTTTGTGTCTGTTGGCTGACAAAACTTCTTAAACTTACATGAAACTATTTGTGATGATCTGGTTCGATCATTTTATACACATATGAGAAAAGAAGTTATTGATGGAAAGAAGACAATTATCTCCTAGGTTAAAGAATGTGAAATTCTCTTGACTGAAGAAATTTTAGGGAATCTGCTATATATAACTCCAATTGGGAGAACTGAGTTCTCATGCCATAAGTGGGATGTCGCTGATTTCTTGGGTAAAGTTGTACAATCAATATGCATTAATGTTAAAAATATCCAAGACAGCAGACTCTGGTGCCGACAATTGGACCTTCTTCAAAGATGTCTTGCATCCCCTCTGTTACATCCATCTTTCCAAGGAGCAATTTAGTTGAAAGATGTAGTGTATTAGACACTTATGTTGTCTACAGCTTGTTGAAAGGTAATCAAATTAACCTTCCCTCGATGGTTATACATTTTATATAAGGCGAGTCATAAAAATACTATAGGGGGACTGCCCTATGGAATGCTGCTAACTAAGATATTTGCCTATTATGACGTGTCTTTTGATGATCTGGAATGGTATGAGCCTGGAAAATATCATTCATCTATTCCATTCCAATTTGGATATAAACTAAAAGACAACGTTTGGGTGGAAAAGAAGTTAGAAAGAATAGCAGATGATTTAGGTCCCGCCCTATCGCAACAACCTCCTGTGCCTCCTGTCAATTCTCCAAAAACCAACAATCCGAACATCCAACAACAACTAAGGGAAATTTGCCTGCATTTGGATCAAATCAAGGACTTGCAACATGTCCTTCATGTTGTTATTGATTCACTTAAAGAATACTTTCGTTAAAACACATACTTTTATTACATTTTTCTACTAATGATTATTTTGGTATGATTTTTTTGTTTTATAGCTATTCATGATGACTTTATGATATTTTGACTCTTTGTGCTTTATGGTGATGATCTTTGATTTTTCTTCTTTTTGATAATGACAAAGGGGTAGAGTTAAAAAAAACTATATTTTGATATATTTTGCTAAATGTTGTCTGGTGATATATTTTGTCTGAGATATATATTTATTTATATTTATTTAAAATATATAGCAATGATAATGTTGTCGTAATTATTCTCTTTCTCTGCAAATAAGTCAATTTAAAATTTTTATTTGATTTTTCATATTTACATAATATATACATTACGCATATATGTATTTATATTAATCTTAAAATGAATTAATCATTTTATTAATCCTAATGTATCAATGATTCAATTTCAAAATAATATATAAGTAATTTAGTTATAAAAACAAATAAGTACAGTATATTAAATTGAAAATAACTATTATTATATTCACAAATCATAATTTTTCTTCTATCTAATTTATAATGTTAGAAAATTCATTTCTACCTAAGTCAAATTAAAAGTTTGTTAAGAGTAATTTCTTAGATCCTTAATAGAAACCTTGATATAAGATATAAGTATTATTTTAAATACTTCTCGTCCTTCTTAGAGTGTTATAAACATATCATATATTCATATTTCATAACATTAATAAAATTTTCACCTTTTTTCTTTTTAATATATATATTATATGAAAACTTTAAATTATAGCAACATATAATTAATTAAGTATAATATAATAAAGTTATTAAGATGTATATAATGGTATGATTAATTAGGACATTTAATTCAATTAATTAGAAATTTATATGAAAAGTTAATAAGTTA
>JANQAP020000005.1:654313-666602 GCA_026874005.2 Erythroxylum coriaceum
TTTTTTCCTGATTAGCATATTTCCCTGCTGGTTATTAGACCAAGTAAAAAGTCTACCAATGACTTTGAGATTTATTACATTCATTTTCTAAAACAAACTAGTTAACTCCCTTACTGTTTCCAAATTGTACCCCTCCCTCCATCTGATTCGTAGTCTAAATGAGTACAATTGACGTCTTTAGTAATATTATATAGATTCAAGTTTATAGTTTCAATGGACTAGATATTATCCCATAAAGTCTGCCTTTGGAATTGAATGTTTGAAGCATATATAAGCGTTACTTCAAAGACTGAGTCACTCCACCCATTTGGCATTTTAAATGCATAGGCTTATCACTTTCTCTAGTGACTAGTATTGACATCTTACTTGAGTTATAAAAATATAGGATTCTTCCATTATAATTAGAGGAATGATAAAAATACTTTCTATTTAGCCCAAAAATTTGAGATCACTCTAATTCTATGGTGATTTTATTTTAGTTTCTAAAATCCCTACTAGATAAGGACTCTTTTCCAAACTTTGAAGTTTTTCTATAAAAATATATATGGTGGGCTAGGCTAGCAGGCTACAGGCCAGCCCTAGCCTGATCTGGCCCATTGACACCTCTACATATTAGCGATTTGAGAATCCATGCAAATTGGTTTCCCTGTGAGCTAGCAAAGTAACTTAGCCCCTTAATTGTCTAAAACTCTAATGGCACATTATGAAAGTTAACCCAAATAGGAAAATTATCAATATTACCTCTATCATAGTTTGAACCTAGCTTCCACTTTTGCATGAACATTGGTTGTCCCCTTATGTGCCAAGGACCAAGCTCAATTATGTCATTCAAGCAACTTTCTGTAGAGAATTTGAACAGGAAAGAACCATCATCCATTAGCATAGTTTTCTTCAATCTCTTTCCACCCCACCTTGTAGTAGCCTATGCATGGACAACAAGGAATGCTGGTCTTTTATTCCAAAAAATCCTACCAATGCTGTAGACCAAGCATTTGCTCTAGCTTTGAGAAGCTCTATGGGGGGTGTAAGCACGTTTTAGAAATGCTTAAGCATTCCTTTGTTTTGTTGAATATTTATTTTATTTTCCTGCCCCTTCAGGTTGTTTAAAGTCTTTGGTAAGCTCAGTCCTGACATTTTCCTCAATAATCACTATAGCTAAAGATTCACTAGTCTTCTTTCTTGGTGTGCAAGACCTTTGAGAGGCCTTCTATTTCATGAGTCTTTACATTCAATAAGAGGAATTGAATCTTTTACTTTTAATATAAAAGCTTCTTAATCTCTTAAATAATCTTTAGGGAATATTTTGGGAAGTGTTTCATTAATATTCAAATCAAACAAATTGGTTTTGAGCATTTTAAGTTGTTAAAACTATGTTTTTAAGGTGATTAGTTGATCTATATGGGTTAATAGTCAATCAATATAGGTTAAAGTTGTTAAATTTGAAGTATTAAGAGTTTTTTGTAATATTGGTTGATGTATTGGTTAACCAATCTATTATATTGTCAACTAGTATCCTTTAATGGTCGACTATTGTTTTAATAACTAGTAAATCTAGTATTATAAATGCATATTGATTTAGCAGTGCGATGAATATAGCCACTATAATGGCTAGTTCTTTGCTCCAACAACTATTTTGGGTCGCAAAACATTACACATAGGTGTTTTGTCATTAGTTTTAACATAAAAAAGGTTTGCATGTTCAAGAAATTTCTATCCTTTATAATGGCTAGTATAAGAATCCCTCACCTCTCACTAACCTTTCCTACTTCTATGGGTAAATCTTACATCTCTTATTCATGCTCCTTGTTATTGCTTCTTTGTTAATCCTCCTCCCCGATGTGTTTCCCTCTAATCTTGATTCATTCTTCTTTCCTTGCTTTCCTTTCTCTAGTTTGGTCTTCCCTTCCTGCGTTTTCCCTTAGCTCACCTTTGCGTTTTAGACAACACATTAAGGGTAGTCCTGAAATTTCTCCCTGCTCTAATTCCCAAGTTACCACATTTGGTAACTACTTTTCCTTAACCCTTAAAAACAAACTTTTCCTTACCTATATTTTGAAAATTCCAGCTCAATCATTAGACTTTGGGAAGAGTTTTTTGGCCAAATTTCCACCATTACCCTCCAAATTTTCTTCTCCGCCTTTGAAACCAACTGCGACACCTTAAAAGGACAACTCTCACTAGCTAACCCCGAGTCAACTTCCTCCTTATAATGACAATACATAGACTAGATCTTGGTGTAACTTAGTAAAGAAAAACTAAAGAGCGATAACTTGTAGTTGTCCTATGTCCCTGAAACTTCTTCAGTAGATGTAGTGATTTCCCCTCCTATAAATCTTCTCAATGCTGGTGCTTACATATGGTCTTCATCTCTGGTTGGATTTTTTTTGCACAAAAGTATATCTTACCCTCAAATGACTATTTTGGCATCTTCTCCTACTTTGATGGCATCCAAGAATGACCTTAAATAGAAACATCATTAAGGAAATCCTGAAATGGATAAATTTTCATATTTTTTTTGTTGGAATATTGGATAAAGGAAGGATTATGTTACCTAGGTAGCTCAATTGGAACTTCCTAACATCTAAGCTTGAATGTATAGGTTATGAGAGAATATGGGTTAAAGTGGCAAGAGATGCTAATTTGCCTTCATCATTAATCATTAAAAGGCTTACGGACAAAGGAGAGCTAACATACCATGTTATTCAAGTAAGCTACAAATGTAAGCCTTCGACTTTGAGGGTCTAAAAGCCTATTGGTAGATTACTTTAGACTGAATCTTATGGTTAGCTAATGGAACTTAAGACTGAAGCTCCAAAGGGTACACAAGTTGAAAATAATTTATTGGAACGCCAAAAGGAGTCTTATGAGATGGCAATTAAGGAGAAGGACAACTGCATCAATAATGAGGACCCTAATACATCAATCACAGAGAATATATAACACAATGTATTAGGTAAGGAAACTACACACAATGCAATGAATGTGAATGACAATAATCTACCAAATTCTACTATTCACTCAATTCATGTGGTAATTGCTTTAGTAGATGAGACCAACAATATTGAGGCAACTTTATGGTCAAAATCTAAAGGGAATAGAAAGTCCAACAGAAGAAGAAAAGCGATGGTACTACTTTCATCCAATCCTCATAAATATCCATATTTGGAATGTAAGAGGGCTAAATGATCCTCTTAAGAAGCAAAGCCTTAAGGATATTATCTTGAAAAAAAACATTTTTTTTGTCTTGCTAAAAACTAAAATAAGAGCTGCTAACTTGAAGAAGGAGCTTAGTTTTTTAAGTAATAAATGCTCCTAATATCTAATCATACACATATTATAGTAGGTTTCAATCCTTCTCTTATAATGGTGATTGATGTATTTAGCATAGATCTATTGATAGATCCAAGCTACCAACCTATTCAACTTCCCTCTCTATTCCAACTTTCTACCATATATGCAATTAGTCTAGGTTTTTAAAGAGTTTCCCTTTGTAAGGATCTAAAAAGAATTCAATGCTCAATCAGTCAACCTTGGATTTTGGGATGGGATTTTAATTGCATTATTAGGATAGAAGAAATTGAAGGTCTATCTATTAGCAAAAGTACTAACTATAATAATCATTCCACTATCACTTCCTTACTAGGTATAACTGAATGAGTTTCATTGGATAACGATTCACCTAATCCAATAAGCAAGTTGGAGTAAGCTTCATGACGAAAAAGCTTGATTGAGTCTAGTAAACAACCTTTGGATGGATTGCTTCCCCACCAGTAATGCTTATTTTGGCCCTCCTCTATCTTCTAATCACTCTATCATAAAGATGAAAGGTATAAGATGTAACACATAAAGGAATACCCCCTTCAGGTTTTATAATCTAATGTTACAGATTGATGGTTTTAATGATGCTGTGGAAATAGAGATGAACTACCTCGTTTAGTTTGTATAGCCTATCAACTGATGAGTAAGCTTAAAAAGGTTAAAGAGGAACTAAAATTTTTGAAAAGATGGGCCTGTCCTAACATAGAAATATAGCTCAAGAATGGTAAAACTTAACTCCTATATTACCAATCAAAGTTATACAACTTCTCTAGTGACATCGGGTTAATGGTTTAAGAGGATCAAGCCCTACAAGATTACATACTAGCTCTCTCTCTTCATAATTCATACCTTAAACAAAATGTTAGGGTGCAATGGCTCAAAGATGGTGACAAATGTACCAATTTCTTGTTTAGTTCCCTACTAGCACATAAGAACACTGATAAGATCAATGCTTTAATTGATAATGAGGGGATTATTTATGGAGACCGTGATGCCATAAAAGGAATATCTTTCAAATATTATTGTAATCACCTTGTTATGATAACTTGTGCCAAATCAACCCTCTCTTTCAAAAGACTAAGTTGATGTCTATAAGAAATAGATTCCCTTTATCCTCTTAAGTATATGAGATTATATAAGAACAACCTTGGAGCTACTCATACAGGGGAATGACCTTCTTAGCCAACAACGTACGTAGATACTCGCCTAATTTAGAGTTATCTGATTACCCAACCTGGTTATTACACTCATCTGGAAAATTCTCCAGTTACTCTTTTTTGGGGAACATCAAGGATCAGTTTCTTAGGTTTAGTTGGGTTGAACTACTTTGACATAACTCTATAGTTCCTAAAGCTTCTATAACATGTTGGATGGCTATCTTGGGAAGACTTTAGACTAAATTTATATATGAATCTGGCTTAAATCTCATGTGTGTTTTATGAAAGATGGAATCGAAATCAATAAAACATTTATTCTTTTAATGTTATTGCTCTAGCTTAGTATGGTCTAACATTTAACACATGATGGAGCACATCTACATACAAGAACTCTAGACTCAAATAGTGAATTACGCATCCAATATGTTCAAAATCTTAAAAAATAGACTCTTGCTTACTAGAGTGATTTTCCCTTATTATATCTATGTAGTTTAAATAGAAAGAAACCACCAAATATATAGGAAAATTGAAATGCACAAGAATGCCCTAGCTACTAAACTCATACACTAGATTAGGGAAATCTTATTTTTACCAAAACTTGGTTTGTCACAAAACCTATTATTACTAATGCAATTCTTGAGTTTTTCAGGAATGGAGTTATACTTTATAAGCTTAGTAGAACTTACATCACTCTTATTCCTAAGGGTGGAGAGCAAAATACTGTTTCAGACTTTAGACCAATTGCATGCTGCAACACCATTTATAAAGTCATTTCAATGATTCTTGTTGATAGGTTAAGAGCAGTGATTCCTAAATACATTGATCAATAGGTTAAGAGCAGTGATTCCTAAATACATTGATCAATCTCAAGGAGCCTACATCCTAGGTAGGGCCATAGTTGATAACATAATGCTATTGTAAGAGTTCGACATAAACTATTCCAAGAAGAAGAGTAGGAAGAATTACATCCTCAAAATTGATCTAAGGAAAGCTTATAACAGTGTTAGTTGGGACTTCATCATCAACACTCTTGTTGTAATGGAGTTTTCTCAGGTTTTCATATAATGGATTAGACAATGTATTACTACTCCCACTTGTAATTTCTTGATTAATGGTCAGCCCTCCAAAACCATTAAAAGCATGAAAGGTATTCGACAAGGGGATCCCATATCACCATATTTATTTACATTGAATATGGAAGTCTTCAATAGACTTCCTAAAAGAGTCATTGAGAGGACCAAACACTTCATAGTTCACTTAAAGTGCAAAAGACTTATGCTTTCCATTCTTTATTTTGTTGATGACTTAATCCTATTAACTAACGCAGATTTAGTGTTTATCAAATCCTTATTTTTTGCTCTCAAAATCTTCAGCAGACTTATAGGAATTAATTGTACCAAAAGAGCCATTTTCTAATTAAAAAGTGCCATTCATATGGAATAAAATATTAAATCAATCATAGGCTTTAAGTAGCAATAATAACCAACGGTATACCTTGGGCTTCCCATTTCCTGTTCAACATTAAGTTGTAGGGAGTATTCCTTTCTTATTGATAGAATCAATTCTAGGATCTCAAATTGGAAGAGCAGACATTTATCCCTAGTTGGTAGGGTACAACTTATCTCCTCTGTGCTTATCTCCTTAAATGTGTTCTGGGTTACCCGTATGGGCTTTCTAGCATATGTCTCTAAATATATACATAATTTTCAAAAACTTCTTATAGATAGGATCTCATTCATTTAGAGGCAATGCTAAGATCAAATGGCTTGAGATTTGTACTCCAAAGGTTGAAGGAGGACTCAATCTCATCACTATTAGAACCTTAAATACCATCGTAATGATTAAAAGGTTATGAAAGGATAGAAAATCCTTGTGGTCTAAATGGATTAATGGTTATTACCTTAAGAATAGTAGCATCTAGAATCCCCCCTCTAGTCTGTCCTAGCTGATGAAAAACTTACTAAAAATAAGGGAAAAAGTCACATTAGAAACTATCAACCTTATTGGGAATGGCAATAAAACCAAATTCCATTTGATAATTGGTTTTATGTAGGGACTCTTCAGAATCATGTCTCTATGCATATGCTAAAAGCAGTGATCCATAATGACAGCTCGGTTGTAGCTTCTCTCATTAACAAGCTTCTGTTTGATGATTATCCTATCTCATGTCATATTAAAAGGGAACTTATGCATACTCACCTCAATGAAGATGAGGATAATGTCATATGGAGACTTTCAAGCTCCGAAAGCTTCACAAACCAATCATGCGAGAAGTTTTTAAGGGGTAACACTAACATTGTTCCTTGGACCAAAGTGGTATAGCATAAACATCTCAATCCTCAAGCTTCCACAAATTTATAGATGGCTATGAAATCTAAGCTACCCATAGTTGATAGACTATCTTGATTCTTGCAAAATCCTAATTAGTGCATCCTGTGTAAGAAAGCTGAGGAAAATATTTAACACTTGTTCTTTTAATGTTATTTCATCATAAATACCTAGAAACAACTACCACACTTATGTCAAGTCTCCAATGTCCAAACACGTGGAGTGAAATAACAGAGTGGTGATCTACCAACAAGCATCAAAGTAGTACTATTGGATGGTGCTTTTGTATTGCATTGACACTCATTATAGTTGGCATTGCGATGAGAGGAATAGAAGAATTTTTCAAGATACAACACAAGACTAAGAGACTTTTCATAAGAAACTCATGTAGAAAATTAGGCTCCATATTAGTATATTCAAAGAGAGATTTAAGGATATGAACTACATCAATAGCATATGGAATCTGTAATCTACCTTACTTACATAAACAGATGAACATCATTCTGTAATTTAGCGTAGCTTTAATCTTGACAACTCCATCAGAGGGAGCTTAATTAACTTGATGATAAAATTTTGTTGTATTTTGCATACCTTGATGGCTTAATTTAATTCAATTTCTTCAAAAAAAGAAGAATCATGTGAAGAAGAAGAGACATCAACTATTAAAAGCGAAGAAGAAGACATTAGCTTACTCACTAAAAATTCAAGAAGTTTTTAAAGAAGAAATTCTCCAAAAGAAAGAACTTTAAAAAAGGTAAAAGTGATTTAAAATATAAATTCCCTAACATTATTTACTTTGAAAGTAGAAAACATAACCATATAAAGTCACAATTTCCTCAACTCAAAGACAATGAGAAGTATGAAAGAAACTTTAAGAAGGAGAAGAAGGACAAGAAGAAGGCACTTAAAGCATCAACTTGGGATGAAACAAGTGAATCTGAAAGAGAGCATTCAGAAGAAGAGATAACTCATATGTGCTTTATCACTATGGACAATGATGAGGTAACATCTAACCCTAATTCTTGTAATGATAGTGATGATGATATGATATACGATGAATTAGTTAAAAGTCCAAAAATTATAAGTAAAAAAGAAGAAATTATCTCATACATGAATAAGAACAAAATGAATAAAAAAAGTGACTTGCATAGCATTAAATCATCCAAAAATGTCATTATTAATGACAATCATGAGTTCGATGCTTTAAGGCATAATAATGAATCCACATTTTCCCCTAACCATATGCCTTAAAGACTTACTTTCTAAGTTTACTAAAGAGAGTAAAAAACTAAAGAACATGCTAAGAGCTTAAAAGATTGCCAATGGTAGGAATGGAATATGATATAATTATAAAAGTGAAGGCAATTCTAAAACCACATTTGTTAAGGGAGAATATTTGCATTGTGAAGAACCATTAATTAATGTGACAAATGAGCATAAAGCATCCACAACCCGCATGCACATTTCACATCCACTAGGATCATCATGCTTTTATATATGGCTCATAATTTAGGTATAGAGTTCGCTACTATTAGGGAAGAATAGGCATAACTTCTGTGATAACATGCAAACTAACTCCACCATTTTAGACCTTAAAGAAGCATACATCAAGGTTTCACTCATAGTAGGCATCATATATATAATCATAGGACATTTTACTACCCTAGGAGAACATTAAATAATTTTAATGTCTAAAGGAGGTTTCCTTATTATGAATACAAACATATAAATGCCTTTTATTCATCATCATCACACTTATAACATTGTATGTCATTTTTTTATAAGTATGGACATGTTAATATATTTTGATTTGATCAAACAAAGGATGGCAATAAAACCCTTGTAAGTGTGGGTTGAAAAGTAGAACGAATCTAATAACCAAGAAAGCAAGCTTATTTAGGTTCTTAAAACATATTGACTACCTTGGTTTGTAAGGTTATTAGAAAAGAAAGATCAAATAGTATGTAATAGATGTAATAGTAATTAAATTGAATATTATTGAGGTGTTCTCTTTATGAATCTAACCTTCTTTTCTCAAAAAAAAGTCTAAAAGATGTCATCGTAGGATGTGGAGAATTTAGTCACAAAGATTTTTCAAAAGGGAAAATTATTAAACCAAATGAGAGAGATGAGAAGGATAAGAAGACTCTACTAGTTTTGTAAACTTAAGAAGAATCTTCATTTAAGTCTCTCATAAGTAACATTCGATATAAGGTAATTATTAGGTCATAATTTAGAAACATGTGATAACTTATGTTATGTGTCAATTTGAGTATAAATTTAGGTGATGATTGTTTAAGTTTGAAATATGAATAAGTTGTTTAATAATTATTTTTTAAAGTTCCTAAATCTAGAAATTATTGTACAAAATGAAGAAACTAAGGTATAATTTATATTAGTTGGGCAATAGTTTTTCTAAATTATTAAATGAGGAAACATGAAAAAGTTCCCAAAATACCAAAATTAAATACTTTTTTAAGGTTTTTAATAATTCTTGATTGATATTACCATAACCTATTACGTGTTTTGATGGTTAAATTTGAGTTGTAAAGTAGTTTATTAGCTTTTTAGAACACGCTAGTCAACTAATATCTTAAGTGTGGTCAATTAGTATAACCAAAAACCATGTTTGCTATCTTTTCAGTAAGTTTTTTTTGGATGCTTGTCTGGACACTAATTACCCACACTGGTTGACTAATGTCTTCAAATGGTCAACCAATGTTCTCTTTTCCTAGAAACGTTATAGTTCTAGTGAGTTGGTTTATGGTTTGGTCGCCTAATTGGTTGCCTAAATAGTCACATTGGTCGATTAGTATAACTTTAGTGGTTGACCAACATCACTCACAGTTCAACCAGTATAGTCAGATCTTAAAATTAAACTAATTTTTTCACCACACCTCTACTGTTAACTCTTTTTTTCTCTATAAAACACCAACACTGGTGGACCAGTCAAGGCATGGTCAACTAGTCCTCCAGATTTAAAATCTCCTCCACCTCCTTTTTTTCCTTTTTCATAATTTTTGTTTATATCTTCTAAAAACCCTAAACAATTCACTCTTTTCCTTAGAAAACACCCCCTTTAATTTCATAAACTTCTCATTAAATTGCATTAAATTAAAATTTGGTCTTCTTGTTCTAGTTTCAAATTTGGGGATTTTCAATCTTTTGTTAATTAAAAGCTATCTTTTAAAATTGATGTCTTTGTAGTTAAATTGTAGAAGGAGTTAAGTTTCTTTTCCTTTTAGTTATATCAATACATCTTTAATTTTCTTTAATTTTGGTATTTTGGGAACTTTTTCATATTTTCAATTTTTAAAATTTTGGGACTTTCAAAAGTACAAATTCTTTTATGAAATTGATTGTTGGATGTTGCAATTATGCTTTATTTTTTACAGTTCCAACCTCTAATTCTATCAAAACTTGCCATTGATGCTTTAATTGAATATTTCAAATTAGGTATAGTACTGAAATTGGAGAATTTTCAAATTAGACATAATTAAAGACGTTTCTATCAAAATTAACATTATGTTTGGACTCTTTAAATATTCAATAGTATTCTTTATTGAGGTAGTTTTTCAATCTTGATTAAATTCATTTCGTTTAAATTCATTTTGGTGCATGATAATTTATAGTATGCATTTTTGGTTAATTGATTTCTTTTTGATGACTCCAAAAAGGGGGAGAAAGTTTTGTGATATTAGATTTAGGGAGAGTAATAACATTTATGGGGAGTGATGAAATTTAAGGCATTGATTATTTTATCATTTTTGTATTTCTTAACTTTATATGATATGCTTGAGTAAATTTATGTTATCTTCAGGTAAGGATATTTCTTTTATTTAAAATATCTCTTTGTTCTTGATATTGAATTATGCTATTCATATTAAATTATGTTTATGCATGAATTAAGGGAGAGCTAATCACTATCTTGATATTTATTTATATGTTTGATTTTATTATTGTTGTTCTCTAATATCACATGTATTTTGTCATCATTAAAAAGGAAGAGATTAATGAACCAAAGGAATTTTCAATTAATGTTTTGATGATAACAAAACATAATTACTACTAATGGCTTTACTATTTTGATGAAAAGAAATATTATAACAAAACAAAGCCACAAACTCAAGAAGATAGTGTATGAAGTTGAACATAGAAAGCTAAAGTTTACAACTAACAAAATGAACATCAAAATAAAAATAAAAGAAGATCAAGGTTCATCAAGGTCATTTCATATTTTGTTATTATTATTTGTAAGCTCACTTTGTTAATTTAATGATCCAAAAGGCTCACCATGCATAATAATTTTATCTTACTTCAAATCATGAGTCTTTACATTTAGCAAAAAGCATTAAAGCTTTTGATTTTAATATAAAAGCCTCTTGATCTTTCAAATAATTTTTGGAGAACATTTTGGGAAGTGTTTATTCATATACGAATTAAAAAAATTATTTGTGAGGACTTGAAGTTGTTAATATAATTTTTTGGTGCGAATGCTTTACCTATATGGGTTAGTGGTCGTCCAATATAAGTTAAAGTTATTAATTTTAAATTATTAAAAGTTTGTTGTAACATTGGTTGAAGTACTGGATGACCAGTGTATCATATTGGTTGACTAGTATCTGTCACTGGTTGACCAGTGTTTCAACGACTAGTAAATCTAGTATTGTAAATGCATACTGGTCGACCAATAGGGTATACTAATTGACCATTACATTGAATATAACAGTTGTGGCAGCTAGCTTTTGGCTCTAACAACTATTTTAGGTCCCAACATACTATAAATAGATGTTTTATCATTAGTTTTAGCATTAAGAATGTTTTAGGTGTTGTACATACATATGTCAAAGAGCTTTTCATTCATTTGAGCATCATTGTATCATAGTTATGTGAGTGAGCCATTTTGGAGTTATCAAGTGAATAAGTGAGTTATTTTTTAGTTGTAATACTTTGTTAGGGTATTGAATATTGTACTTATGGGTGATCCAAATGGGATTGAAGTTTCTCTTCACCTTAGAAGAAGATTGAAAGAAGGGTTTCTCTTTATTAAGAAGTATTGTATAAAGGTTATTCTATGCCTTGAAAAAAGAATTATAGTAGAATTCTAAGAAATATCTTGGGAGTGGACATAGGCAAGGGTTGTTTAACGAACCACTAATTCTCTTTTCCTTATCCTTTTTTAAATTATTTTTTAGTTGGTTAGTTGATTTATATTAAGTAATTACCCCATTCTTATTTATATTGAATGTTTTTAATTGAGTACATTAGTTACAAAAATTATTGAAATTTTGTAAATACCCAATTCACCCCCTCTTGGATGCCATTAAGGACTAACAAGGTTCAAAGGTGATGTGAAACCTTGCAAGAAAGTTAGTCATGATATAAAATAGCAGATAAAATATTTGCTTGAAGAGTATCAAAATAAAAAGGAAAGAAGACAAAGATTGAACTATAAAATCCAAAGTAAAAGTTCATTTCACATTAAT
>JANQAP020000005.1:666702-678372 GCA_026874005.2 Erythroxylum coriaceum
AAAGAAACAGTTCATAATGTAGAAATGGCAATGGCTAGATGGTAGTATGATGTAGATGTGTCATTCGATGCTCTATAGTCTTACTATTATCAGTCTATGATAGATGCCATTGGGTTTAAGATTTGAAGCTTCTCCAATCAATGACAATAGAGGTAATCTTCCAAATAATTCTATTAGTGAAAATAAAAAGTTATATGAGTGAAAGAAGAAGGACTTAAGTAACTTATAGATGTTCAATCATATATGATGATTAAACAAATAAGAAATATGAGCCCATTATGAAAATTTTTGGTTTTTTTTGCTAAAGGGACAATTTTTTTAAGGAAATTAATATATCGAGCCTTCTAATAAATGTTGATACTTTTTTGGAGATATTTAATGAAGTTGTTAATAAAATTGAGCCTAAAAATATTGTATAGTTCATCATTGACAATAATATTGTTTATAAAGTAATTGTGGACAGGTTACAAAGTAGGTATAATTATTTCTATTGGACTCCTTATACTAAATATTATACTGAACTAATATTGGAACACATAGGAGATGGTATATACTATCCTGTCATTGATGAAACTGTGTAGAAAGTGAGACAAGTGATTGTGTTCATTTATAATGATGCATGCATTTTGAATTTGGTAAGAAAATATTTCACAAATGGGAAAATTTTTATGTCATCCTATTATTACAAGATTTGCAACTAATTTCTTATCACTTTAGAGTTTTGTTCAAATAAAGAAGGAATTGAGATAAATATTTATAAGTGATAAGTGAGTTGCATCTCATTATGTCAAGTCTAATGCTAGCATGGAGGTTTCTAAGATTGTACTTGAAGATCATAAATTCAATGTCAGTTTATGATTCAGGTTTGCAAGCTTTTGATGAGAGTACTTTGTTTGGTTGATAGTAATGAGAAGGCACTAATAAGTTATTTTTATAATGTTATTACGAAAAAGGGAAAAGGAAATAACCAAGTGTAATCTAAAAAATAGGTCGTCTTTGTACATTCTTTATTTTGCATTTATTAACAAGAGATGGAAAAAATAACTTTACTTTATGTTATTTACTGCTAGTGCATTTCTGAATTTGAGGGCCTATTTTAGGCTAAGTTTCGCAAAGAAAGTTAATAAGGGAAATAATGTTAAGCATCACAATAATTATTTCAAAAGGCATGATACAAGGCCTCTTTAGCTCAAAAATAGAGGCATATAAGAATGTATGTGATGATTTCAAGATGCCCATTACATAAATCAATGAAACAAATTAATTCAAGTATAAATTTTTTCACTTTTGTTACTTGTTTAAAATTAATCACTATTTCATTTTGTATATGATATTACTTTTGTTGTCTTATAGTTAGTTGGTAGGACTAATTCAGAAGTTATATTCTAGAATTACAAAGGTTTATAATTTGAATTTTTAGTCATTATGTGAGTGTAACTTAATTGTCGAAGAAATTGAAATTTATTTAAATTCATCCTTAAAAAAATATATTAAAATGTAAAAAATTGATAATTGTTTGATACTATTTAAATATTTAAAAAGGCATTATATTATTATTATTATTTTGAAAATAATGACTTATACTTATGTAATAATTTAATAATATAATTAATTTGTTTACTATGACTCTTAATAAAACATATAGCTCTACTGATCAAATTTATCTTGATAATATTGATCTCTTAACGGATTGGGTCTTAGAGGAATTAAATTTCAGGATGATATTGAATTAGAAGATGATCTTTGATAAGAAAGTGTTGATATGTCATTGAGTGCATTGAGATTGACTCTCCTTAGTGACAAAGATTTTGTAACAAATGAAAGATAATATCATTTATGTGGATATGTTGTAAGATGAAATTTCATGTTTTTTACTTTTTCCAGATTTTTGATTTTACTTGTATTTAACGCATATGATATATGATAAATACACAATACAAATATGAAACTTATAATTAAGTGTTTTTATTTCAAGTTTCACTTCCATTTTGTTGTGTTTATGACCACAAATCATTGTTATTATGGACTTAAAGTACTTTTACTATGATATTTTGTTGAAATTAATTATAATATCTAAATAATTGCTTTGTTCTTAATTTTGTAATTGTATAAGAAGTACTTTTACTATGATATTTTGTTGAAATTGATTATAATATCTAAATAATTTGCTTTGTTCTTAATTTTGTAATTGTATAAGAAATATATTATCTTTTCATTATATTAATTATAATTAATTATTATATTTACATATGAATGATAGTTATTTATATTTTTATATTAAATTTTAGGTTATTATGATTTTCAAGATAGGGCCAAAGCAAAATAAAAACTATAACGTATGCAAATAATATTTTGCAATTGAGTAAAAGACACAAACCTCTCTGGTTTAAAAAATCTTTTTAAAAAAACTCTATGATCTTTAAATTTCTCAAAAATTTTCTTAATTTTCAATTTTTCAAAAAAGTCAATCTTTTAAACTTTGATTAAAAAATAACAATGAAATATATGAATATCAGATATGGACTAATCAAACGTCACTAATATGATAATTAAATTCAACTCTTAAATCTAACTAGAATTATCTTAATTAATAATTTAACATAATTACAATAAATTATTAATTTGAATCAAAATTTAAAAGTCGTTGAATCGTTATGTAAACAACATTTGATTAATCTATTCTAATATTTATATTATGAATGTTTTACCATTATTTTTTATTAAAATTTAGAATTTTTTTGAAAGATTGAAGATTGAAAAATACTTGAAAATTTTAAAGAACAAAATAAATTTTCTAAAATTTTTTAAACTAAAAGAGAGATTTATGTTTTAAACTTTTTATATCTTTATAAAATTTTCCAAAATAATATTCCATTTTAAACGATCTTGAAGTTGTAGCATACTAGAACAAAAAGAGTACTAAGTCTTACAAAAGCTACTAATGCCAGAATTGACAAGGCTCTTGATTTTTAGAGAACCCTTAGCCCAAAGTTTCAGAACTACTGTTGAATAAATATAACTTGATTTTGCAAACTGATGTTTGTTATTAATGAATAAATAAATATAATAAGGGATATTTGGTGAACATTGTGCATATAATAAAACCTGCAATGGGATTTTTTATGGATTAGTATGCTCGATCTACGTTTTACATTCATGAAGCTGAGATGGGCATTTACAAGGATTAACAAGCTTCAGTTTCCTAGTAGTCCTCCATTCAACTGGAACATTTACTTGCTTCAAAGATTCGAATATGACTTCTGATCTGCAACAAGAGAGGAGGGAAAAAGTTTCAGAAAGAACAAATATAAATGAACCATGAAAAAACAGTTCTTTATTAATTGATTCAATTTGAAGTGTGCGACTGCAGGCAGTAGAATTCATTAGGCGTTATATGCCAAACTATCATATTGCCCCTTAAAACCTTCAGGAATACCATTATTCATAGGTTAAAGGAGGTAAACAGAAGATCATGTGCAGGTAATCGAGGACAAAAAAAGAACAAGGAAAGGTTAGCCATCTGTTCCACTTGGCCTCGGCAGAAACGTTAACATGAGAAATTGAACACAAACGGCAAGAAGAAAATGACTATGGTAGGCCATTTCAATATCATCAGAAACTTGATAGAAAAGTTCTCAACAAAAAAGTCAAGATAACATTATTCACCATGATATTGAGCAACATTGTTGAAGAACCAAGAATCGAGTCTCCTTCAACAATATTTGCATCAATAACGGAATGAAGTCCAATTAAAATCTGCAAAATAGGTCTGTTAAATCTAGTCCACGTCTGCAATATGTCATGAGTCAAATAGGTCATGAATGTTCTAGTTTCAGGGGAAATGACCAACACAAATTTATCAGAAGGGTAAAACACCAGAAATCACCTTGTTATTTACAGAGGCATGGAAAAACCCTAATTATCTACGGGGTTACCGCCAATACTGCGCCCAGCGATGAATGGTCTCAACCATTTGAGGGAACAGTGCACTCACACTCTCGTTAATAAGATCCTGAAAAAAGTGTATGCTGGCCTCATCATCTAAGTCCAGCCTAAACTTCTCCTGAAGCTGTTAGCATGAAAAGTTTTTAACTCATAAGACAAACTGCTAAAACATTTTTTAAGTAGATTATAAGCATAAAAAGAATTTACCTTAAGAATTCCTTTTTCGGGATCGCAAGCTATATCTGAAATGTTTGAACCAGCCATCAGGTGGAAAAGATTTAAAATCAGGTTACTAGACTTTCTGAGGATGTTGTATGCCTCGCAACAATAGGATTTGAACCTGGTATAGTATTGACTGCAGGATGAAAAAGCAAGTCAGAAATTTATTCTTGAAAACACCACAAATTCGTTGGTAAGACATACAACAATAATAACTAGTACTACTACAACGAAAGGAAGAGAAAGAGGAAGAGGAGAAAATCAGAGAACCACCTTTCTGCACCACCCATGGCCTCAACCATTTCCTTGCAAAGTTTCATTGGTGGTGGAAATGGCTTGGGATCTCGGCCAAGAATAAAAGCAAAGTCAACATGGAAAAGACGGCCATCATCCCGAAGTAAAAGATTGTCAAGGTGCCTGCAATTTAATAAATTGACGCAGGAAGATATACGATCAAATGTTGAAGCATTCACCATAGCCAGTTAAGTGAAAGAATTTGCTTTGATAAAGCTTTAGTTGGATATGAACATAACCAATACCCTCTCATCATATGCAATTCAGAAACATCGCCTCATTGGTAGATCACAAAACTTTAACCAAGGTACATCACAAAAATTGGAAAACCATCTTTGTGCAATTAACTTCAATGAAAGTTTACTCAATCTGACAAGTGAAGGTACCTTATGTCATCATCACAAAAGGATGAACAAAGAAGGGATCCCAAACTCATGCATATCTAATGAAATTTAAGGGATGGAAGCTCATCATCAACAGATGTTTCTTGAAATAGTAATGATATCTTCACACAATTCTAGAAATAAGCATCCTGCCTCACCTCACTTCTCTATATGTAGCTTCAACATGAAAAAAAGTATTGATAGGGTGATTTACTTGTGAAGATAAATATCTGACTCAGACCAAATAATTACCTGTCTCCAACGCCCAGTATGTATGTTATGACAGAGTAGCCAGCACAACTTTTTATAAATGTTTCAAGACAGGTAGCTGTGATCCCAAATGGTCCATGTTCATCATGGTGAAACTTCTGCAAGTAGCTTATAATGCTACGATGCTCAGCGATAATCTGGATTTACAGAAAGCCATCTTAGTAATCCATGGCAAAATTGTATATACCAGAAAAAAAAAAATTTTTTGTAAGATACCTTAACAACAAGAAATCTGAAAAAGTATAAGAAACTGAGTGAAAACCATTCCAATTAAACAAGAAAACTTGAGGAGAAATAAGAAGTACCTGAGCCAAAGAATGTGAAGGTATGAATTCAAGCATGCCTTCATCTTGTCCAGTAGCAAGTACCTTATATGGAGTTAAGTGCAGATCTAGGTTTTCCAACTTAAGCAGTCGATCCATTAGAGATACCATTTGGATGACCTATAAAATTGTAAATCAACAAGACAAATGACAATTGTTTCTAAGATTGCTCTCAGTACTCCAATTTTACTACTGAGGCACCAGAGGAGGTAAGTGAGTAAGGTGAGTACGTGTGCACATGTATGTATGTGTGTGTGTGTGAGAGAGAGAGAGAGAGATCCAAAAATTAAGTATTTACCAATTGGTCTTGGCGTATATCATCACCCTTCTTAAATATCACCTTGCAAGTGCCACCACTTTGTGTTCTGAAAGTCAGACGCAAGGGATGTAATGCACTTTTGAAAATTGATGACTCTGATGGCACAATACCAGTGATGAGGACACCTGGGGCCAGAGGTGATCTTATTGGCTGGTTACAAAACAGAGTAACTCATTAATTGCAAAACAGAAATTCAATGTGAGCAGTCACAACTCCTTAAAACAGTGCCAACAGATAATATACCTCTTCAAAATAGGTGAGTTCACTAAGAAGACCAGAAAGAAGTTGTCTAAGCTTTTCAATCTTCTTTTGAGTATTGCCTCGTACATTTCTCACATCTCTCATTATAGAACATAACTGGGCAGTCAACTCGGTCTGACGAACCAAACTCTGCCATTTCTTATAGCCATCTTCTTCCCCATGTGAACCAGCTGGCAACTTTCAAAGAGAACATAGTTATTTAATAGATCACATCATCAAAAATATTTACCAACACGAAATCCGAGCAATCTACCATTCAACCACACTGGATTGGCTAAATCACTTGCTCTAGAATACACTAGTGCTAAGATATTGGTTCCAAGATTTCTGCTTTGTCTCCATATAAAACATCTCCAAATAAGTTAATATTTTGACCACTTCCTGTTATACTTTTGGAGACGAGCAGACTTTGTATAAATTGTACAGTTCAACGGTAATAAGGTGCAAAGCCTGAGAATCAATCTATTGTTTGCAAACAAATATTTCGACAAACAAACATATGTCAATAGCAAATAAAACTATGATTGACCTAAGGTTAGTGTTATAAATAAATAGCACATTGCTACAATCTTCAACCGTCCTCAACGAGTTTTTATATTATGAAACTGTTAGTTACGTGTACCATAATAGTGCAAGCTGTCCGTCCAGCTAGGGGAGTTTACTCAAAGTAGGGTTGTGCACTTAAACTTTGTGTTTCTAATGCTTCTCATATACTAGAACTTAGAAACTTCTTGAAGAAAATGTCCAGGGAGGGAGATTCAACTAACCAGAGTCAGAAGCAGAAATTTCACCTTGATCGACAATAGGTTTAGCTAGGACATTTATAACACGACCCAAAGAAGCGTCACTCCCTGATATCTAAGTAATTCTTCCTGTTGTTTTTACAGAACTTCCCTCTTTTATCATCAACTGGTCACCCATCAATATAACCTAACATTTTTTAATTTCAAATTCAACCTATAATACCTTCTTCAAATTCTACTAATTAACCTCCCATTGCTTCATTAAGATCATAACAAAGCAAAATAATTTTCTTAGGCTTTTGTAAACATTTTCAAACACTTATGCTTACAAATAAACATATATGAGGTTTTACCGATAATTTTACGTAAAGTTTCAAAAAACAAAAGAAAAAAATTCCAATATGCAACATGAATCTCAAGGTTTCTAAAAGGAAATAATTATTACTTTTGAGTAGAATTCTACCTTTTTTCAGTTAAGTACATTAATATTATATCTTATATTGCAGTAAAACTGTTACAATTGAGTATAATTGTTCCCGGTTTAAGAAAAAATGTTTCAGTATGGTCACATTTGTTGTTTTCTTTTTGAGGGTTAAATATTAATTAAACTAAGTTGTATTATACTTGTATTCAATTATTGAGTGGTGTGCATGGAACCCACTCAATAACATATGGTGCCACTTTAGATGGTAATGGGTGTCATGGCTCATGTTTTTCATGAAGCACTTAAAGACGTTTTTAAAGCAACTAGATCCTAAAACCAAAGTACTCCCATAACCAGCAGTTCATATAGTGCACATCGACACAAGAGATTCTCATCAATGACCATAAAACAAAAATTATTAACAATTAGGCATATAGATAACTTCAATGATGAGAAATACAACTAAAGCAAACCACACCTTCATCATACTCTCTTCAAGGATCTCGTAGGTACAATAAAAACGTTTTGCATAGGCAGGGTCATAAAGTTCCACAGCCACATACCAACGTAGAAAACTAGCCAACTCAATATTCTTTAAAGCTGCCAAACACAAGGAACGATCTCAGTACAGTGAACAACCTAACTCCATAAATACAGGCAAGTGTATGCCTATCATGCACAGGTGCAAAGTAGATTGCGTACCTCGTTGAACAAGGAACTGAGAAAGGCAAGATTTATCTGAGCGCTCAAATCGAAGTGCCTGAACCAATTGAAGTAGGTAACAGTGAAGTTCTTCATCATCTGCTCTTTCAAGAACACTAACAGCATATGCACGGACCTGTAGTGATCACAAATTATCAAGTCTAGAGCATTATCACAGCATCTGTTTCTCTTTTCATTTATGATATTGAGGACAACACAGGCCTTTACTTCCTATGTTTACATGCAATTCATTCAAGTTTTGGTGGAACCATGTGGGAAGTTAGAAATGTCCTAAAGGCCATAATCCAATTATCAGATCAAGCTCGAAATGAAGCTTGAAGATTTAAATCTGACAGACAATGAACAGAAGACAGTTTAACAAAGATGCATACCTCTTCACTTTCAAAAACAGATGATAGTAGCTCCAGCGCATCACAAACATCAATCATTTCCCACTTATTCATCAATTCTAATGCCTGTTTTGCTTCCTGCAGATGCATAAGCCACAATGATATTCAGAGATGATTTGAATGTTGTTCCTTACAAACTAACTTGCAAATGACACACCACTAGATTGCACAAGAATGAAAGTTACAAAAGCAAAAAGTGGTTTCACATGCTTAAGGTCAGAAGATGCGGATAGAATGAAGGAGATGCATATAAACTAAACAGTTACTACGATTATTAGAAGAAAATTTTTTCCAATTGCATGTACCCCTTTCTAAAACCAGGACTGTTTTAACAATGCAGGTTCAAATCTTAATTCAAGATAGCCTCAAAGTTGAATGAGAACCCCTAAGAAATTAAGGAAAAACCAGTATTTCAATGAGTTGGTCAAGACATTAACTACAAGGAGAAATATGGGAAAAAAATAACTACTCACCTGAACATCACTCCATTCAACACATCTTAGAAATTTGGTGAGAGCCCTCTTTTCAGACATCAATGAGAAGCGGAATTTCCATAAAAGCTGTCTCTCATCTCCACTCAAAGTCCTTGTTGGTGGATATTTTAGAATTCTCTGTATTGACCTTACAAACAAGAATGAAGCATGATGACACACCTCCAACTCAAAACAAATCAACCTCTCAACAATCAAGCATAAGCAAGTATGCAAACAACTGCAGCTTCAATAACGGAATCCATAAGCGTATGATTAATCCTTTACAATTAGTTATACAACTGCCAGAAAAGATCAGATTCAACAAGCACAAGGGAATATCTTTAAACAATTTGAGATGTCTAGTCTAGATTATGCATTTGAAAATAGAAAGCCCATGGGTAAGAGATAGACCGAAGTCACATAATGTCCAGAACAAAAAGATACAAGAAACCTAAACAGAGTTTAAAAACAAATTAGATGCATCTTCAATCAAAGGAATTTTGAACTTACTTCCGTTCATTAGAGCTTGGCTTTAAATCTCTGTCAATGATACCACGTGTTAGACTACGGGCCAGCTTTAATTGCTTGTGCTCTGAAGGGTTTATCTTTCCCACTTCTGGGTCCCACACAATTACAAGTTCATTTGTTGAAGCAATAGGAGATGGTAACAAGAAATTTGCACCGGACTCCTTCAGGTTAAACATCAAACAACACACAAATTAATTTGATAAAAAGAAAAGCTGAGCAATTATCCTTCCCATGCTTGTAAACTACAAATATGTGTTCGCAAGCTTAATAATGCTCCTGAAATGCAAAGATTGAGGTGGTTAAGGAGGTGCTAAGGTTCATGTATTACATTCCCTATTTGCAATTGATCATTTCAACATGACCCAACTCATAGTTTTGCAGTTACACAGCAGCTGTAAACAAAAAAATTCAGCCAGAAAGTTATATGATGTATGTTACTCAGCATTACCTGAAAAACAACTTGATGTTCAAAGCTGCAGAAATCAACAATCAAGTACAAGTGAGAGCTTCCATTTTTGCTACTTTCACGTTCCTTGATTTTCTCAATAGCTTTGAAAGAAAGCCGATCAAGCCAGCCAACACATTGGATTTGCCCCCTCTCATATTTGTTTACAAGCTTTTCCAATCGTTCCAACTCACCTCGCTCATGCCTAGGGACCTAAATTCACATGAACAGCTAAGTGACCATAAAAAAGAATATACTGATGAGCGTTCCACGTAAAAGAATATTTGGGAACCTTTCCAGGAGTGGTTGTTGGATGTGATCCATCAGCTTCCTTTCCTTTCCAAAGTCTAAGCTTTTGCTTGCCTGTTTTTAGTTGTAACTTGCTATTGAATAGAATTATGGTAGCACCACCAATCAATCCATCATCTTTTCCACGGGAAACATCCCAAACCTATACTTCCAAATAGATCAATTTTAAGAAAAATCATAAACCTCAGTATCCAAGCAATTGCACACCAATAAATAATCTAGCTGACACATGCATAATACAATTTGTATGCTCTTCTAATTCTTTTCAGTAAGTAGGACAGCAATGATACTGAATCTGAAGGGGATGCTAACAACGGATAAATATTATTAGCAGAATAGATGCAGCTGTAAGTGCATTATCAGTACCGGCTAAAAGAAAAGATGCTGTTCCATTTAAATGAAGAAATATGAAAATTTCAATTTCTCCTGCCACTTAAAAGTTAGTGGCTAAATTGTTCAATTACCGTAAAAGCAACTTGTGCATGCGCAGTTAAGTCTCGATATTTAGAACTCAGAGTGATGAGTTCATTCCAACAGTAAGATGGCCTGCCTGATTCCAACCTGACACCAACCGAAGAGACATAACTTTAAGTTGAAAAGGCAGAACCTTCTCATAGGAAGTTGTAACTAAATGCTAAGAGTTGTGAAACCTTGTCCTCATAGGAAGCCCAAATGGAGCACCATCAATGTATAACGCACACTCAACGAATATCTCCGCACTTCCTTCGTCGTTCGTAGAATCAATTCCTGCCAGAACAATCACAAATAACCCAAAAAAAAAAAAGAAAGAGAAAACAACGAACTTTACTGATCTAGAAAAATCCAATACACCAATCAACCGAAACTAACACTAACTAAAAAACATGCGCAGACCCGAATTCTTCTTTTCAGAAGAGGGCAAAGATCCTTCAAGCCGTTCGACGCGAAAAGTAACCGGAAGATTGATGTCGCACGACAAGAAAAAACGAAACTCGTTGTTTCCGCTCATCTTCTCGTAGCACTATAAGTTGTTGGGTTCTTCACCAGCCGGTAGCCTTCATAAACACTAGGATTAGAAGTAGTAAGTTAAAGGAATGGAAGGTTTTTGAATGTCAGTTAGAGTTGCAGCGTCTCCGAGGAAGCACAGACAGGTTTAGAACCATAAAATCCGACTGCCGCCTGCGCTGTTTTAATAAAAGAATCCTTGGTCTGTTGCCATGGGAATACTAAAAACCCACCAAATTTTGTTAGATGTTGTATTTGATATTTTAAAATTTTAAAACTAAACTCTTCAAAAAAAAATTTAAAACTAAAAGACAAATTTTTAGGATAATTATTGCGGCATTGAAATTAAGTAAAGTTATAATTATGTGATTTAATTTATATTTATGTATTATTTTAAAATTACTCTCGGTTATAATTTCATTTATATTAATGAAATGTTATAACATGATATGTTTATTCCTTATAAAAAAGTAACTAATTTTATAAATTAAAATATAAAATATTTATACAAAGACATGATTGCTTATTAAAAATTAATTTCACTAAACTAATTCAATTATAAGGATCTTAAATAAAATATTTCTCATGTATTTGTGGATATCCTTGTTATGATGATTATATAATTGATTCTTAGACTT
>JANQAP020000005.1:709871-721553 GCA_026874005.2 Erythroxylum coriaceum
TAAATTTCTAATTTTTATGGGTTTTCTTGAGTGAGATGGATCTGTTTAAGATCAATGTTGTCTTGGTATTACTTTGACGTTTCTTTGTATAGAATTAGTTGAATATGACAAGAAAGGAATGTGAAATGGGATTCTGTCTTAGGTTAACTTGAGCTAGTCCCAATTGTTTGGCCATAACTTCACCTAGAGACCTTCAAATTGGAGATGAAACCTAAGACATAGTACTAAAATTTTTAGAAGAAACCTAGACCTAATTCGGGATTAATTATATTGAAATTTGAGATTTAAAATGGTAACCAGATACTGCTCCTGTGTTGAAATAGCTTGTGATATTTGGTACATTTTTCATGATTTAGAAGTTGAAATGGCATGATTCTTAATGATATAGAAACTAGAGACATAGGGGAACAAATATTTAGAAGACCTTAAAACCTAATTTAAACATTTACTATGTAAAAATTAAGGAACAAGTGGAGGTATGGATTCTGGACATGGGTCATAACCGTGACTCATCATGCATGGTTGTGATATGGTGAATTAAATTAGGTGAGATTGTGTTTTAAAGAAATTGGTAAGTTAGAATGAATAAAATATGGTATTTAAGTGACTTTTGAAGTTAGATTTGGAAACGGTGACCAATAGGTTAGCTTACGAAAGTAAGCCGAAATATGATTAGCATGCATGTTACACGATTAGATACAAATCTCAAATTCGGTTAAACCGAATTTATAGTTTTAATGCCTTATTTCCTAATTTGGAAATAAATGCCCAAACAAAATGCGCTTTGTGTAGGTAAAGAAGAGATACCGAACGCTTGAGTGTGCTTGGAGATAAGTTCACAAAACTATGAGTGTATTTTAACTGTTTTATATGACTTAATTTTTTGTAAAAAAATTAATGACATATGAGTGTTCTTTAAATTGAGTTTATGCAAATAGTTTTCATTTGATCATGAAATGAATATTATGCTAAGTTTTATACAAATGATATTTTACAAGTAAATATTGCTAGCATAAGTGTATGCTTTGGCAATATATGAGTTTTAGTTTGAAAGTTAAATTTTATATGATTGGGAGTACATTGAAATAATTCACTTATGAATCCTCCCATACTTGATTTAAAAAATAAGATGAGTCATAAATGTAAGAGTTGCTTTTGCCTATGGTACATCGGTAGACCTTATATATGTTATTATACCGATATATTTATAGCGGTTAACCTATTACGAGTAAGTGATATAGAACCAGCTCTGTAAATAGTGGTTAACTAGTCACGGGTAAGCGAAGTAGAACCAGCTCTGTGACTTGTTACGGGTAAACGATGTAGAACCAACTCCATAACTACCGGTATATAGCGGTTAACCTAGTACGGGTAAGTGATGTAGAACTAACTCCATAACTAGTAGTTGACCAGTTGCAGATAAGCAATGTAGAACCAACTCCGTGACTTTATACCTAGTGAACCATATGGTAAAGAAACTAGTGGTGGGCTATGTTGAGTAAGGAAAGTCATAAAAATAATAATCCTGCCACTATTTATGTTAAAAGTGGTTTGAGAGGTACCGTATAGTACCAATTCTAATGGTTGACTTATTTTTCAGTATTAAAGTTTTCAGAGAACTTATTGCCACTACTGTTTATTGTTTAAGGACAATGGAAAATGGAAAATGGAAAATGGAAAATAGAAACTTTTATATTATAAGTTTAATTTCAAAAAACATTTCGAAATAGTATTCCAGAAAAAATGAAATTGTGTTTTACAAAATGTTATGTTATTACCAGATTTGATGATGCACGAATAAATTGTTATGAACAATGTTTTGCCATAAGTTATTGTATGGAATATTTTAGTTATGTTGTTATAAAAAGTTAACTTTTAGTAAACTGATTACACTCACTGAGCTCCTTTAGCTCACCCTTATTTTTATATTTTTAAATAAACCACCCCAAGTTTGCGTACAAGTGCTACAGTAATTGGTATTTCGTCGTAAGATTAGTTGTATCATCGAGTGCTGCTGTGCTTGTGTTATTTTAATATGTACATCTGTGTAAAGAATCGATGTTTACAAAGGCTTTTAAATGAAATGCTTAAATATGATTTAGCTTTTTAAAATTTATTGTAATGATTGTTGAGAATTATTTGTTTGGAGTTGCTTGTGAGTGAACTTGAAGCCCATAATTTGTAGTTAAGAAATTGGTGTGAATATAAAAATGTTTTAAAATGTGTTATGCAAGTTTTTGAAATTTGGGAATCTTAGAAAAGCAATAGCTATCTTGTCAAAATTTTTGATTAAACCTTTTGAAAAAAAAAAAAGTTTCCACTATTTTTTGCGCTTGTAAAAGTTAAAAGTATAAAAGGTTTTTAATAGTTGAACAGCTTGACTTTGCGGGAATCCTTCAGTTGAGTTAGATATCAATTGGAGGGCTACTGTGAAGTCGCCGGGAGTGCTCCTCTCGGATTCCAGAAGGGAAACTCCAAGATGGGTCCTTTCAATATATGCTTCTTTTTATTAAATGAATATTTTAATTTTACTCATTTTAGATTATTGATCATTTTGAGTTTAAAATTTCTAACTTTTTTTTCAATCATTATTGTTATTACTTTTCTTATCATCCTTTGATTTCTTTTGTTTTCATCTATATTATGGAATAATTATTAATTACTATAATATATAAAAAGAAATAAATTCAAATGATTATTTAAATAATTCGTTGAAAAAATTGGTTACCATTATATTTTTAAAAATAATTGCCGGTATTTTTAGTTTATCTTATATTTTATTTTAATGGAACTAACTAAAATTAAATAAATATAATAAAACTTTGAAACAAGTCATTACTTATATACAAGGAAAGCAACTACAAAGTCAATAAAAATATATTACTAATAGTTTTGTCAAATTTTATTTTTAATTTTTTATTGCTAATATCATATAAACTAATTTTTATTCAATCTTTTTATCATAAATCTCAACTAAACAAGTTTTTTAAAAAAATTTAGAGTAGAAGTGTTGCTGTGGTGTCTTGGAAAACAAAGAAACTCCTAGTCTCTAGATCCTCCATTGAAGAAGAATATCATAGTATGGGAAATTGTTTGTTTGCTATACTGTGATCTCTTACTCAAGGGCTTCCACATTCCAATGAAAGTACCGAGTCGTCTGGATTGTGATTACAAAGCAGCTATTCACAATTTAGCCACTCCAGTTTCCTTCCGAAAAACTAAGCGTCTGAATATAGGCCGTGTCATCTACTTAAAAGAGTAGCTCAAGAAAGGGTTCGTTTACCTTTGTATTCCCTCTTCTGCACAACTCGCAGACATGTTAACTGAAAAATCGCACGGGAATCATCATCACCGTTTGTGTTTTCAAGTTGGGTTTGTTGGACAGTCCGCAAACTCCAACTTAAGATGTCGGTCCATCATATTGTACAGGTTTCAAAAGAAGACAGAGTAATATTGTTCCGTCTTTGTAATATCAAGTCCCTCTTTTTTCTTGCTAATAGAATGCCATTTTACCTTCACTCCGTTTGGCAAGGCTACAAGTTCCAAGCAAGCCCGGCAATACATTGAAGACCAACAAAGTTTATACTAAAATTTTCATTTAGTATTCTTGCTGTAGTTTAGCTTGAATTTGTGTACTAAAATGTACCGTTTTTTCTTGTTATGTCCAGATACTATAAGAAGTTTTTATGTTTAAATGTTTTGTTTCTTCACAGATCATAAAATTGGAGAACGTTTCATCTTAGTTTATAAATAGGTTTGTGAGCTCAATCAGACTAATTGCATGCATATGTTTGGGATATGTATGTACTTCACAGCTGGAACATAATCTTCTCATTAATTGTGTATATCCTCATAATTCTAAAAGTATTGTTTCAACTATAGTTTTTGTTTTGCATAGCTAATTAACATGTGTCTACTCCCATAAAATTTATGACACCTCCTCTCGGAATTCTTGTACTCTCCCAACTCACATGTCACTTTAATCTGTCGCTATAAAATGTCTCTTTTTTTTTTCTGATAGTATATGTATGCAGATTGCAGGCAACTCAGAGCTCAGTATGAACAACGTCCTCATTTCTGGTTTCTTCAAGCTCAGCTGTTACTGTCTGCTCTATGACGCTGTACTCTTTGACAGTTTCATCTTGATCAGTAACAGCTTTGTCTTTGTCATGGGAAGTTAGGCAGTCAGCTGATGGATGGACAATTCCGTATCCAAAACCTTCTGCAGAGTTGCAGTAAGTTTCAACTGTCCCATCCTTTTTCTCCAAGTAGATGTTCGTGAGGATAATTTTGCTACATGGAACTGTGTCACTACAAGCAAATTTCATGGCCTTAGCACTCTTTGTTGTCCCACTGATGTTACGGTACATGATCTCACTTACTTCAACAGCAGCAGTCTAACAAGAAAAGCACAAGGACCATGTCTACAATCAGCACAGGGTTCTTGTTGGGAGATCAAGTTGCCTGAAATGCAAACTCCTGAGAGTTGGCAACTTCATAGCAAGTCCATTATATACCAAAAGTGTGGAGAGGATGGAATGAAATTTCAAAATGCTACCTGGTTTTTGCAGGCTATTGGGGAATCACAGTAGAACTGATCAATAATAATGGGGTTTGCAACATCTTCCATCCTCACATTTTCATATCGCACGCCACGAACATAGCCACTACCTCCCTGTACCAGGTTATGAAGTAAATGTAACTTTAGCATCAAAAATGAATTTCCAGGAACAGCTCCTCACTACCCAATATAACTGGTGGCTTTACCTGCCAGGTCTTGATCCTCAGGCCATTAGTTGCATCCCTAATGAATGCTGTGTCCACTACCACTTTTGTGACTATTCCAAAAGAGTTGTCCTTTCCGAGGCTTCCAATGCTGAATTGCAGAATAGATTCAATAGATTGAGTGATGGCTAATTAGTATCTGCAGTTTCTGTCTCAGGAATTTTTATGAAGTAGGATCTGAAGTTAGACACTGAGAAGTACCTGATTCCATGTCCTGGTCCACAGAATATTCCCTTCATCTTGATACTTGAGCTACCATTGACGATGGAGATGCAATCATCGCCTGAATGTGCCATGAGAATCATCACAGGTATCTGTCAATATTTTTTTCCATGATCATATAATATTGCAACTTTGATGGAAAGAGATTTGCCTTCAATGCTTGCCATTAGTTTTCAGAATCAGTGTTCTCATTCCCTATATTATGGTCTGTTTTAAAGTCAAATTGAAGACATTTACTTTAAGAATGCAATATACTTGGCTCTACCTTTCATTCTATTTCGCTTCAATTCGTGAACAGAACAGAATTTAGAAGAGAAAACAGATAGAGGAGGGACCTGTTCCAATTTTGCAGTTCTGCAGAACAACATTGGTTGATTCCGTGATATGGATTCCATCAGTATTAGGACTATCTTCTGGAGCTGAAACAAGCACTTGAGATACCCTGACAGAATTGCATCGGGAAATCACAAAGTGCATCTGTTGACTGTTTTGAATGGTAAGTCCTTTCACCTTCACAGCTGAGCTTGAATCAATAGTCAACGCCTGCAGAAAAGAAATGTGTTCATTTTAGCTTTTAAAGATTCGGTTCGAAGTGTAATGCAAAGTGGAAACAGGTCCTTACAGTTGGTGCTCCTTTGCAAGGCTGTAAGAGAGAAACAAAAGAAAGTTTTGTTAGTGAAAAAGCAAATTGAAGCACTCAATAATAGAGTAGATAAAAAGGAAAGGAAGCAAATTACATTGGCCTTGTTCTTTTTGCAAGAAGCAGCCCACCATTTGCTTCCTGAGCCATCAATAACTCCATTCCCTTGAAACACAACTCCGGTGAGTTTGGAGAAATCAAGCCAGATGCTTGGAAGCTTTGGATCCCAGTTCTCAGGTTCATCTGGGGCTTTTATTGTTCCATCAATCTGCATGCCAAAAATTATAACCAAATTTTTGACGATGGCAATAGATAGTAGCATTGCACGAACAGAAACTTAAAGGCATTGCATGAACAGAAAGTTGAAGAACTGCATGAACAGATCACCTGAATGATGAGCTTATCCTGGCAAGGACCTATAAATTTTGTTGCGCTAACTAAATAGCTGCGTCGTGGAGGAACCAATAACACTGATCTTGGAGTAGAACAAGCAGTCCCCCAAGCATTTACAAAGGCCTGAAACAACGTAATAGAACATGAAAACAAGAACAATATAGTTCCAGCAAATGGTATAAAGAATGTGCACCTGGGTATCGTCTGAAACTCCATCTCCAACTGCGCCAAAGCTATCCACATTCACAAGAACTTTGTTGCCACGTTCACTTGTCCATAAAGGCATATCAAAAAGGTCCACCTCGTTTTCTTCTTCTATCTCAAACCTTTCTAGCTCCTCAAGCATGCCAATATTGTAGTATGCCATGTTTTCTGCAACTCCATAAGCCATTGCCAACATACCAAGAAAGGAAATGATGAACAATTTGTCCATGTTTTTTGTCTATTCTGTCTGATTTGCAAAACTTGTTAACTTCGTATAACTCCTAGCAAACACCAGATTTTAATTTATATCTGCAGATTAAAGTAGGAAAATGAATGGTTTTATTGACTGTTTGGCTTGGCTTATAAGGACATAAAGACCTCCGTTTTCTACATGCCCACCCTTAAAGTACACGGGAAAATTTTTAAGTTCTTTGCTTTACTCTTCAACCAGTAGAAGGAAGTTCGCCACTAAAAAGAGTTACAAAGATTCTGCTTTTACCTTCTGCTCTCTCCCCAATACAAAACGGATAAAATTATTATTCAGACGAAAATGCGTTCCAACCAAATTCAATTCCTTAAGTCATACAATACATCATTACATACATACACACAACAGAAGGAGCAATGCAAAATCCTACAAGAGAGAAAGACATCAATTGCTTCGTTGAACCTAACAGGACAACTAAAACTAAGGCCCCAGCCGTCATCTGTCACATGCAAACCGATTTCTTCAAACAAAAGCAATCTCGTTGGATTTAACACTTCAAATAAATGGCCTAAATCTTCATCATATCAAATGCAGAATTTTTGTTAGCCATCTTTAGCTCCATGTTTGATGCTTAATTCCAACCTCCACTTTGAAAAGGATGTCTATCTCAATATCAGTTCTTCACCTCGATCAAACCGCAACCAATATCTGCCGTTATCTTCCTTGATATGCCAATCTCTCTAATCTGCATTCAGGCTTCCAATCGACCAATCTCAGCAAAAACATTTGACAACTGCAAATATATTCCAGAATTTCTTGTCTTATCTCCATCAGTACTTCTGGAGCTCTTCTTCCTATCATTCATTCCTGTGAATTCTGCAGCCTCGCAACAATGAGTTCCACATCACAAAATCATCCTCTCCTAGTGTCAGTTTCAGGTTTCAAATCATTTTGAATCATTGCTTTAAGCAACTTGAGACATTCAGTTCCCATTACATTACATGTGAAGCCAGTGATGATTAATGTGAACCAGATTATATTTGGTGAGGGAAGTTGACAAGAACCTTAGTGAAAGCTTAACATCACCAGACCTCAAATATTCATCAATCAAGGAACATGAAACGGTAATGTCAGCTTTAAAGCTTGATTCTATTGCACAACAGCGAAACAAGCTGCAACTGGTCATTGGAAAGTATGACCTCATTCAGCCAAGTATCTTCACCAGCCATCAAACCAAAGATCTAAATACTGACTCCACAATACCATGGTGCAACAAAGATGTCGATAATGAATTTCACTACTCCAAATTTCTCTCGGGAACATTTTCGTACACAGACACTGAACCCTCAATGTCCTTGCGTTTACCATACATGTCAATGAGGGCCGATCGTATGGGGTACTTTCACATTACAGAACAATGAATTTGACGTCCAAGTTTTAACATTCCTGGTTCTACTTAACAAATTCAAGAACCCAACAAATTAACGATTTGTTGGCTTCCTCCTAAAGATCTGCATCAAGCGAAATAACACTTAAGAGAAGACACTAATAAGTCATTGTCTGCATAGAAGAAAACCATTGCATTCCACGAGGTTGCATATCCCAACTAAATGGCTTCTAATGATTTCCTTGCACGCGATAAACCATTACAAGCAGAGTATAAGTCCGAAAGCCCGCGTTTACAGATCCAACCTTAATCACACGACAGTTAGCTGAAGATTTGACGGCATCTTCAACAGCAACGAAGAGGCTGAGGATGATAAAGGCAGTATTGCAATGGTGTTAAAAAAGTTGCTATTTTACGACACATGGGGCAGTATGTTGAACTTTGCATTAATGATCCAAATCCACTGGATTTGTTAAACATGAGAGCTTTTCACCGAACAAGGAAGGACCGACATTCCTGGTTTAAACGTTAAACATGAATTGCCGCAAGTACTTTTAAGCTTCCTGTACCGTGTACTACGGTTGTGATTCGTTATGAAGATGACACGATGCTGTAAGGCAACTCCAAGATGAACCCAGTTGGTGTCTATTTTTTGTCAAGAAAGTGGCTTTCAATTTGTCAACGATCGTCCTCCTGGCCTGCAAAAAAGCTCGTCGGGCCAAAGACACCTCAAAACCATACATTTCACATGCTTCCAAATCTCCTGAACATTATTTGGAACCTACAAATGTTTCGAAGCAAATTTTGGTTGGGAAATAGCCAAAAAGAGAACTCCTAAGAATAAAGCAAAATGACGCTGGCAATTATATCTGAACAATCCCAGAACACTAAAAATAACTTCGATATTGGCAAACATTACCAGCCAGTCTTGTACGCGAGCAGGCAAGTGCTCTATATATACATACACAATTACCCTCAAAACATAAGCATAGGCGTTTGCTTCAACGATTAAGGTTTACTTTTTCCTTATTAAGTCGACAAAGTCGGTTTACAGGAGTATGGACACAAACACCAATAATTTATAGGAACCTGGAGAGCAATGTTATTAACATGTTGCTGCTATAGCCTCCAAAATAGAAGCTACAATATTCATCTGGGTTTCTTCATCAATTCTAGAAAATAGAGGGACGTGAACAAATAGAGATTTGTGGCCCTTCTGTTCTGCAAAATGAAGAGAGTGATAGTAAACAAAGTTACAAACAAAGCGGCCCGCATCATCTGATAGAGTCACATCATAGCCCTTCTTCTTCAAGAACTTTAGTATCTCCTCTGCAGGGCAACAAGTCTTGACCAAAATATAAAATTGAGAGAAAGAAACGTTAGTATTCACATGTGCACAGAAAGAATGAGGAGTGAGAAATGTTGTTTCCATTTTTGCTTCTTTTTGGGTGTGGCGCAGGACCCAACTGTGTACAGAAAGAATTAGGAGTAGGAAATGTTGTTTTTCTCATTCTCTTTTTGTATTTCTTTTTTCTGGTCTATGCACCAAATTGTTTTCACAATGAACAAACTCTTTTCATGAGAGCCAACTTAAAACATTTAAGCTTCTCGGTCAAGAACTTGGCAATAGAGTTGCTATGTTAATGAGGAATAGTTCCAAGCATAGTTGCATACCTCTCTAATCCAGGAAGTTGCTCCATCCGTGGGGACAATTGGGTATTTCTACAAAGCAGAAAAGGTATGAGACCACATAAAGCAAATAGGACAAATTGAAATTGCTAACCATTTGTCCAAAGTTCAAAACAATCCAACTAACATTGACAGGATAACATCATCGTAACAATGTCTGACTCAGAACCCCAAAATAGAGAGCAGCCATCTAGTTAGAGGGATAAAGTAAATTTACCTCAGGTTGCCATCCAAGCTCATCTGGACATCGAAAGGTGGCTTCATTTACTGCCTGTCGCTCAATGGCAATTTTCTGAGCTCCACTATTCACCCCTAAGTGTAGCTGAATAAGTAACATACAGTAAAAATTTTTAAACGACCAAAGTTGATAATACAGAACAACCAACTGCATATGCTTCTGCAAAATGAGTGGCCTCCATAAACCTTGAATACGTTTTCTAGCTAATGAGAGCAAATAATACAAGTAGCTATAACCAATGATTACTGTAGCATTGATTTGTGAGGTGTGTAAAGCTGGTATATATATCAGTTCATAATGCAATTTAAATCTCTTGGATGCTGAATCTCATGCACCATAGAAGCAAAGATAAGGCAGCAGGTATTCCAAACCAATGCATAGAAAACAAACAAGGAAGAAAAGGTCATAATAGAAGCAAAAGTAAAAGTTACTGATGCATCTTCTATTTCTAAAATGAGAATTATCACAAAAACATACCCATACAACTTTTTCTTTCTCGCCAGCGTTTGTTGATGCAATGCCAGACTCTAAGACATTGTAAAGCATTGGAAGAGCATCAATTCCAGCAGTCTCAAGGATTGTGCAACTCCCCAGAGTGACACCAGCTGGCAACCCTCTCTTTTGCATGAAGTCTTTCAAATTCTGAACTATTATCTCTGTGGGATTTTCAGCAACTCCATGAAATTTCTTGAATCCAGTGACATGAATGACCACACCCTTTGGCCCTTCCGATCCCATCCCCTCGTTCTGAACACGGATGCAATTCCCAATTTTTTTGATTGAAGTGTTCTGCTGAAGCCTATGAATTCACAAAGCTAGCTCAATGACCTAAACAGACGGAAGAGATATTTCCCGTCATATAAGGAATTTACCAACTGAATAAGCGGTGAGTTACTTAAGAACTCGTATCAAGTTTTATCATCACAATCAGTTAAAGAAATGAAAAATATCCAACTTCCCAACCACATGCGCAATTAGATTAGTCCCACCAGTGCATCACTCCCTAAATCGGATATGATTACATCTCTAAAACATTGAAGCAATGTTCAAGCGATTAAATACTGCAGTCTGCAGAATAAGTAATAGCATCCCACAAGTTTTAAGAATTAATCAACTAAATCTACCAACCACAAAAGGTTAACTAATCAAAATAAACAGGCAGAAGAGAAAAGAAAGCAATAAAAGATATCAACCCAATTATAAGCTTCTAAACAAATTGATCATGTAACCAATTATAAGCTTCTAAAAACATCAAAATGAAAAAAGAAAGAGGAGACAATATCACGATCTAGTTCAAAAGACATAAGAAGCGAAAATCCACAGAACCAACTAGGAAAGGCCGACCTTTGCAGACCAAAAAAGGAATTTTCAACAAACAGATACCTTGAAATCAAGTCCAGAAGAAGAAACCGTTACGAAACGGAACACAAAAGAGAACAGAGAAACAAGAAGATGGAAACAAAGTCACCTTCAAAATGATCAGAAATCGCCGTCTAGCCTTCTGCGCGTTTCGAGAAGTGATCAAAAGTTCGCCGTGGGTTTTAGGTGGAAGAATGAGACCGAACCAACCCGTACAACTGTACTTAGTAGGAGTAGGAACACCGTTGGCCTTCCCATTGGTTGCTATTCAATTTCTTTTAACTAAAGGCCATCGGTTCTTCCACTTAATCACGAAAATTGCCATTCCATCCAATGCAATGATCGTGATCTAGTGTTCCTCATTCTCATTGTAGCGGTGAGCCGCTGACCCAAATAACCGCCACGTTTGCTTTGTGATATTGGCGGGCAGAGTTATATGAATGATGTGGCTCCATATCATTGGATGAAATTGTGTTGCCGTCTTCTGTGAGTCCTACGTTGGATGGTGTTCATGGGTTGGGCTTATTTGAATTTATATTAATTAAATTAAATTTGTA
>JANQAP020000006.1:143743-155612 GCA_026874005.2 Erythroxylum coriaceum
AAAGTTGTAGATACATATAAATTGGTCATCTCTCTACCTATGAAGGTTACAGAAAGCTTTATGTTAAGTTGTTTGTAGCAGAAAGAGAAACTAATTTTAACAAAGCACATTGTAGATTTTCTTGATCTCTCTGTGATAATAACATCTTACGCATTAGGTACATAATATATGCCCTAATTATTCGTGATAATTGTTTATTTAAAATCCTAAAGTTATAGACATTAATTTGTATTTTATGTCATAAAGATTAATATTTTACATGTGATATCAGAGCAAGTATTTTGAATACACTATTTGTCTATTTTCTTATGATTGTTTGATGATGATTGCCAATATTTAGGTGTTTGGTCGGCAAATACTTAATGAAAAATGTAAATATACTTAATGAAAAATGTAAATATTGTATATGACTTGTGCCAATGATTTTGATTATTAAGTAAGTAAAAAATGAGTCAAGTGGACTCTCGACTATGTTTGGCCTTCATTTTTGGGTTTATTATTTATTTTAGCCTTTTGAAGTCCTTTAGATTATATTGCCTTTTTTTATTGTTTATTTATCATAAGCCATCTCTAACCTAGTTTCTTTATTGTGTTGGGTGAAGCAGGATTATGTTGGGTATCTCCATACCATATTTACTAGTTTTTTAAAGAACAAAATGAAAAGGTAAATATTGGCCCGCACACAATGCTACTAGCATCTTCTTTAAAGTCAAAAGTCATATCAAGTTGTTACTATCTTTTCTAAACTTAAACACAATGTTGTCAATACAATTGAACTTGTTTAAGTTCATATTTACATACTTGTTTAAGTCCATGTCTACATACTTGTTTAAGTTCATTTTTTATTTCAGCTTCCTCTATTTTTGAAATTCTATGCCATATTTTTGTTTTATTGTTATGTTATGTATTTTGTTAATTTTATTAATGATCTCATGTTAGATTTATGTATAATATTATTGAAATTAAAAATTATGTGTTATATATCGAATTTATACATGACATTATAAAAGGATAGTTTGTTAGTCGTCAAAGTGACCAAACTAAATAAGTTAAATTTTCATGTATAAATAGCCATTTATTCATGAAATATTAATGCCTATTATTGAATTAGTAATATGAATAAATGACATTTATTACTTGATAGAATTTTAGAATTTATTTAAAGGTAAATTAATACTCTATGTTTAATAAACATAATAAAGGAAAATCAATATTCTTTTGTCAAATATGTTATATATCCAAAGATATTGATTGTATTTGATGAGTTTGTGTGATTACCTGATAAAGTTTTTATGGCATTAAACTTATGACAATATATTGTTGAGTTTGCCGAAAAGAAGCCTACAGTATGTCCTAAATGTTTAATTATTTGAATATGGTAATTTATTAAGCATTTACGTATTTGCAGCTATTTCTCTTCATTTGCATGCTTCTTCTGTTATTGTGTTTAATGGTTTGAACTTCTTTGATTAGTGTAAACAAATCAATTTTCATTTAGGTATTTTGGCTCTTGAATTAGCACTGTTAAAAGAAAAACCTACTATCATACATATATGAGCAGTGAAGTTAAGAAGATATACTATAAAGTTTGGGAAAGATCTAATATATTATGTCTTAATTTCATGCGAATGGCTATGGCTAACAACAGCAAGACCATTATTCCACAAACTAAAAGTTCTAAAGAATATCTTAAACTTGTGGAAGAATGTTTCTGTTCTATAGAAAAATCTTTCATTGACACATTAATGGTTGATCTTACGATATAAAGTTTGCTGGGTTATGGAGCTTATAACAACATATCCTTGAGATGAAAAATATTGCAACAAAATTAAAGACCCTGGGTATGACATTGATAATTCCTTCTTAGTACAATTCATTATAAACTTGTTACCTCCTGAGTGTGGACCTTTTCAAATTGACTACAACATTATAAAGGATAAATAGAATGTTAATGAATTATTGTCTAGTTTGCTCATTTAGGAGGAAACAAGGCTAAAAAATTAAGGAGTTCATTCAATTAATCTTGTGGGTCAATTAACTAGCAAGATTCACAAGCTAAAGCCAAAGAAGAAGAAAGTGCATGCTAAAGTGACACAACTTGTTACCAATGTTGACAAGTTGCAAAAAAAAAGATAAATAAATTTCATTTCTATAAGAAAGAAGGACACTATTAGAGTGATTTTCTGAAATATAAGGCTTGGTTTGAAAAAAGAGGTACATCTAACTTTTTTGTATGTTTTGAGCTAAACTTAATTGTAGTTCCTTTTAATACTTGGTGATTTAATTATGGTGCTACTACTCATGTTTCTAATATAATGTAGGGATTCCTTATAATCTAAACCATAAACCCAACTGTGAACTTTCTATTCGTGAAAATTTGTAAGAATGTCCTGATTAAAGGCATAGGCACTTATCATCTAATATTAGATATCGATTACCTCATGGATCTAATACAAACTCTTTATGTACCTTCAATTTCTAGAAACTTAATTTCTGTTTCTAAACTTGATGAAACTGGGTTTACTTTTAAGTTTTGTGATGGTTGTTTAATTTAATTTAAACATAATTCCATTATTGGTTTTGGAATTCTTATGAATGGTTTATAAATTGAAAATTTATATTAATTTTTTTGAATCCCTATTTTTTGTTTATCATACTATTAGAACTAAGTGTAACATAATAAATGATAATTATCATTACATATAGCATAAACGTTTTGGTCATATATCTAAACAAATATTAGAAAGATTGGTAAAGAATGAAATGCTTTTGAATTTAGATTTTACTGATCTTATTATATGTGTAGATTACATTAAAGGAAAGCAAACCAAACATATTAAGGAAGTAGCCATAAGAAGTGCTCAGTTCCTTGAAATTATACACACTGATATATATGAACCTTTTGACACTCCATCATTTAGTGGGGAAAAGTATTTTATCACTTTCATAAAAGATTTTTCATATTATGGATATGTCTATTTGCTTAATGAAAAATCTTAAACTATAAATATCCTTAAGGTGTTTGTAAAAAAGGTTGAAAGGCAATTAGATAGTAAGATTTGATTGAAGTGGTAAATATTATGAAAAATATGATGAATCAGAATAATGTCCAAGCCTATTTGTAAAGTTTCTCGAGAAATATGGCATATATGCACAGTATATTATACCAAGCACACCTCAACAAAATGATGTGACATAAAGGCATAATAGGACATTAATGGATATAGTTAGGAGTATGATAAATAATTCCTCATTACCCAAAATCTTGTGAATGCATGCACTTAAAAATGTTGTGTGTTTGTTGAATAGGATTCCTTGTAAGCCAATCCCTAAAGCTCCTTTTTAGGTTGTAAAATAAAATGAAACCTAATATGAGGCACCTTCATGTTTAGGTTGTCTAATAGAAGCATAATTTTGTAATTCATATCAAATAAATTAGATTCTTGAATAGTTAGTAGTTACTTTGTTGTTTACCTAAAAAATCTAAATGGTATAGGTTTATTGTCCAAACCATAATCCAAAAATTGTTGAAATAACTAATATGAAGTTCATGGAAAATGGTGAAGTTAGTAGGAGTGCTAAAAAACATATTGATGTTAGTAAAATAAGGCTGAGGTTTCATTATCCAAAATATTCTAATATCCACATATATACCAAATGTTATCCTAGTATTGGAAGAACAAAATGATCATAGACAACATTTGGATGGATTAACTCCTTATAAAGGAACTAACTTACAACTAACTAATATATATGAATCATGTGGAATATCTTTATATAAATATGTAAAACCAAGGAGATCAACTATTCTTAGTGACTATGTAGATTATTTATAAGAGTTAGAATTTGATTATGGCATTAATAAGGATCATGTTTCATTTTCACAAGCAGTAAAAAGTGACAAGTTTGATTAATGGATTGATGCTATAAAAGATGAGTTAAATTCAATGGAACAAAAAAACATATAAGACCTTGTTAATTTGCCAGAAGGATTTAAACGATTCAGATGCAAATGGATGTCTTTAAGACCAAACATGACTCAAATGGCAATATTGAGCGATATAAAGCTAGACTTGTTGCTAAAGGTTGTATTAAAAAAGATAGCATTGATTATAAAGAGAATTTTCCCTTGTTTTAAAGAAGGACTCATTGAGAATAATTATGGCACTGATGACTCAGTTTGATTTAGAGTTACATCAAATGGGTGTAAAAAATTCCTTTTTGAATGGAGATCTTGATTAGTAAGTTTATATGGATCAACCTAAAGGTTTTTCTATAAAAAGAAAAGGTTACACGGTGTGTAAAGTTAAGAAATCAATATATGGACTTAAATAAGCTTCTTGAAATTGGTATATTAAGTTTAATAATACTATAACATCTTTTGGTTTTCAAGAAACTACTATTGATCTATGTATCTACCGAAAGATCAGTAGGAGTGAGTTTATATTTCTAGTTCTATATATTGATGACATTTTATTTACTGCTATTGATTTGGACATATTATATAAGACTAAAGATTTTCTCTATAAGAATTTTTAAATGAAAGTTATAGGAAAGGCATCCTACGTGATAGGAATTTCAATATTTTGAAATAAATCACAAAGACTAGTAAGATTGTCTCAAAAAGACTATATCGAAAGAATTCGTAAGATATTTAATATGAATAAATGTTTAGCAGGGGTTATCCCAATACAAAAAGAGGATAAATCCAAAGAATGATATGAAACATAAAGAAATGAAATATATTCCTTATGCTTATATTATTAGCAGTTTGAAGTATTTGCAAACATGTATGACAATTGAAGTTGATATGAGACTCGATATCAACTTCACAATATGGAATGCTAGGAAGATATGAAAGTAATCCTGGTATAGACCATTAGAAAGCTGCAAAGAAAATCTTAAGGTACCTTTAAGGAATGAAGGACTATATGCTCATGTATAGAAGAATTAATCTATTAGTGCAATTGGATATTTAGATTTAGATTTTTCCGGATGCATTAACAGTGGAAAGTCAACATTTGGCTCTTTGTTTCTACTAGCAAAAGGAGCAATTTTATGAAAAGTGATAAATAGTCTATCATTACTTCATCTACTATGGAAGTGAAATTTATAGCTTGTTTTGAATCTATAATTCATGCCTTATGGGTACAAAAATTTATTACAGGGGTTAGGCTTATTGACACAATTGCTAAGTCATTAAGAATTTATTGTGACCATTATGTAATAGTTTTCTTCTCTAAGAATGACAAACACTTTAGAGGTGCTAAAGATATAGAGTTAAAATATTTTACTATAGAGGAGGAAGTTTAAGAACAAAGAGTGTATATTGAATACACTAAGACGAATCTCATAATTACAAATTCCTTAACTAAAGGCTTACAACCAAAGATATTTAAGGAACATTTTCAAAAGATGAGTCTTAATTATATTAATGTCTATTTTTAGTAATGTTTTAACACTCCTAAGCTCAATAAAAGTTTTTTATTGGCAATTTTCTTGTTTATTATAATTGTGTACACCTAATTGTCAATAAACAAGAAATAAAAGCATTTATGAGACAATAAGATGGATCTTTGTTATATTTATATATCGCTTATGTCACCTAACTTGATAATTACTAATATTGTGGTATATGGAAGGAAGAATGCAACGTTGAAATCTATAATCTTCATAACCTAAATTATGTGTTTTACTATGTTGAGTTAAATTATGAAGATATTAAGTATTTGTTTATGAGCACTTAATGTTTATAATATTAAAATAAAATTTGAAATATCGGGCCAAGTGGAAGAATGTTAGAATGTTGCCCAATTAGTGGTTATATTCTATGTATAACAATAATAATATTAATATAATTAAGGAGCCCTATTTGGTTTATATTTTCTATTTAATAGTGGATCAAATTTTAACTACTTATTTGGTCACTTGATGGATGTACCGAATTAAAAGTTATGGATATGTATAAATTGGTCCTCTTTCTTCTTATCAAGGTTACAAAAAGGCATCAAGTTCTTCTGTAACAAAAAAAAAGAGGAGAGAGAAATCGATTTTAAGAAAGAATACAGTGGTTTTTCTTAATCTCTCCTTCATAATAACATCTTCTATATCATGTATATAATATTATATTCTAGTTATTTGTGGCAAGTATTTATTTAAGATCTTAAAGTTATGAATACTAATTTTGATTTTATTCCATAAAGATTATGTTTTATAGGAGTTACAAACGAAATTTAGTAGGATTTAGTAAAATTTCTAAAAGAAAATTAAAAAAAGACTAAAAGGTTTATAAAAGGTGAAAGAACTTTATCATTTATAATCAATATAAAATTTCTATACAAATGAATTGAATTATACTTTTTCAGATTCATACGATCTTTCTTGATGAATATTAATTTCAAAAGTTCTTATTACGAAATATATGCATATCAAAATTAATAATGTTATTAATAAGAAAAAAATCTATATAAAAATGTATAAAATTATGATAATGGAATTACATACTAAATATTAGAAAATCAAACTATATGATTTTATATAAAAAACTTTCAAGAGAACATTAAAATATTAGGGTTAATTCCTTAAAACTTCTTCGAGTTTGGTAACTATCACATTAGTCTCTCATTTTTAAAAATATGAAATACTATCCACGTGATTTAGTTAATATATCTTCCATTCCCCCTGCTATCAAGTTTATGTTAAGAACCCTACTTAGTTAATATATCTTCCATTCCCCCTACTATTAAATTATTGTTAAGGACCCTATTTATACATGATTGTTGATAATTTTAATAGTCAAGGAATATATTGATAACATTTCAAACCACAGGGGATCTAACAAATTTAACCTTTAATAAGATAAAATTCCTTGGACCACCAAATTTCAAAACAACATTGTTTGTGCGTGTATAAATAAATTTTTAACGGCAACTTGATGGTACAGTGAAGGACAATATATCAACTAAAATACAGGGGTAGTATTTGATAGTTTTAAAAAATAAGAGATTAATATAATAGTTTGTCATTCCTAGAAGCCCTACGAACTTAGCCCAAAATATTATTATCGATAATATATAATAATTAGATTCACTTTTTTTAACTTATATAGATATATATTATAACCTACAAAATTATACTTTATAGAACCTTGGAAATAAATTTTCTGAAATTTTTTTGGCTAAAAGGGAAAGAAAACAGCCATAGGGGGTTTACCAAAGCTCTATAAAGTTTTCTTTTAAGAAAAATATGTCATTTTTCATATTATTCCAAATGAACTTATGGCCTTATAGTATAATTAAATTAAAATTTCTATTTTGTTTTGGTTTAGGAGTCGTTTCGTATTCCTAATTGGTCTAGGATTATTAAACCCATATAAATAGACTCTTTTGGTTGTAAGGTTTGAATGACAGAGAGAGAAAGTACTTTTAAGCCTCCATCGTGAAAAGCTTTTTGGCTTCTTTGTTTTCTTTTCCGATTACAACGGAAGGCTTCCACTTGATAAATGATTTGTGCTAGGACCATCATTTGGTAAACGATTTTTTACTGGGACTAACATATGGTATCAGAGCCTGAAAACCACATCCATTGCATCACCGTCTTCCTCCTAGCATGGTCCGTGTAAGTCATCGCATCTCTAATTTGGTTCTCTAGGAATATTTTCAGAAACCCACGAGCCTCTTTGTTTATCAGCCCACTTATCCTCTTCACCCCTCCTCTGTGAGCTTTGGTTCGGTATTGGGAGTTATGGCGAACAGAAACAATATCACTTGTTTGGTACCAAAATTGAAAAGCAAGCAGGATTAAAACTTTTGGAAAATCCAGATGGAAACACATCTGTCTGCTCATGATTTGTTACAGTATATCAAGAATGATTTGGCAGAGAATGCAAATAATAATGAGAAGAAGAATAATAGTATGGCATTGGCACAAATACACCAGGCTATTGATATGATGATATTTGGAAAAATTTCTACTGCCAAAATCACAAAGCAAGCATGGGAAATTTTGACCAAAACATACCAAGGTGTTGACAGGGTGCAGCAAAATAATTTGTTGATGTTGAAGAGAAAGTTTAAATTGTGCACTATGGATAAGTCAGAAAGCATTGAAACTTATCTGTCTCGCTTAACTGAGATCAAGAATGAGATGTCACTCAACGGATCGGAGTTACAAGATGTGGATTTTGTTACAAAGGTGTTGAATTCCTTGCCAATGAAGTTTGATCATATAGTTGTCGTTATTCAAGAGACAAAAGATTTGGCCACTTTATCCATTGAAGAATTGTCGGGTTCTTTGTTTTTTCATGAAAATCGGATCAATGGTAAAGTTGATGATGTACCAGAAAAGGAGTCCACAGAAAAGACTTTTCAGACATTGCAGATTTAGCCTATTAAAGATAAGAGCAGTGGAGACACTTCAAATGGTGCCAGTTTTGGTGGTTGTGCACAAAATTTTAGAGATCGTGGACGTGGACATGGTCATAGAGGCAGAGTTAATTTCTAAGGATGTGGCAGAGGAGGTTGTGGCAGAGGTAATTTTAATAACTCCAATAACAATAATCAGTCATGGAAGCCTAGGTGTTATGATTGTGGGAAAATTAGCCACGTTCAAAATAATTGTTGGAGTACTAAATTTGATATTACTGTGCGAGCTCAAGTAGTTGAAAATAATGGTGATGGTAATGAGATTTTGTTTTCTGCTGTTGGATTTGAAGATAATAAAAGTAATGTGTGGTATTTGGATTCTGGTTGTAGTAATTACATGTGTGGAAAAAAAGAGATGTTTTCTGATTTGGATGAATCTTTTAGAAGCTCAGTGAAATATGGAAATAATCATGTGGTCCCTGTGCTTGGAAAAGGAAGGATCCCTATTACTGCTAAAAATGGGTCTAAGAAGATTATATCTGAAGTTTTCTTTGTGCCTAGTTTATACCACAATTTATTGAGCCTTGGTCAGCTGCAAGAGAAAAGTTATGATTTGCATTTTAAGAATGGTATTTATACTATTCGAGATAATCATTTGGGACTAATTGCAAGGTTAAAGATGAGTCATAATCGATTATTTGCTCTTAATATTAATTATGGTAATGTACCTTGTTTTGATTCCACTACTTTTGATGACGTTTGGTTATAGTACATGAGATTTGGGCATTTTCACTTTCGTGGTTTACATTATTTGGCCAAGAATAATGTTGTTTTGGGGCTGCCCTCTATTGATTTTCATGATAGACAATGTGAGTCTTGTATTTTAGGCAAGAAACACAGGGATCCATTTCCTAGTGGCATGGTTTGGAGAGCTAGGCAACCATTGGAGTTAATACATTCTGATTTGTGCACTGTGGAGCTTCCTTCTAATGGAGGTAATAAGTATTTTATTACTTTCATTGATGATTTTAGTAGAAAGGCCTGGGTTATTTTCTAAGGAATAAGTCTGATGCTTGTAATGTGTTTAAGAGTTTTAAAGTTTATGTTAAAAAACAAAGCAGTCATCCCATTAAAATTTTGAGAAATCACAGAGGCACATAGTTTACAGTTTGTGATGATTTTTTGGCATAACATGGAATTAAGCATCAGTTGACAGCAAGGTACACTCCTCAGTAGAATGGCATATCAAAAAGGAAAAATAGAATAATGATGGATATGGTGCGGTTGATGTTAGCTATAAAGCAACTGCCTAAAGGTTTTTGGGCTGAAGCAGTTTCTTGTGCTTTTCATGTGTTGAACAGGTGTACTACTAGATGTAATGGTAGGAAGACTCCATATGAGATTTGGAGTGGTAAAAAGCCAAATATCTCTCATCTTAGAGCATTTGGTTGTTTGGCATATGCACATGTCCCAGATGCTATCAGGAAGAAGCTTGATGATAAGGCGAAGAAATGTATTTTTATTGGCTACAGTTCAAAGACTAAGGGGTACAAGTTAATTAATCCAGTGACCAAGAAAATTATTATAAGTAGAGATATCAGTTTTGATGAGCAAGGTGCTTAGGATTGGTCACAAAACAAGTCAGATTTAGCAGTAAGTCATCCACCACAGCCGTCATATTTTGATGATGTGATTGATCGGTCAGAGGAGTCAGAACAGCCGAATGTTTCAACTCAATAAAGTTCTCCTCAATCTAGTCATCCACAAAGACAGAAACGATTGCCAGCTCGTTTGAAAGATTATATAGTTAATGGTCACTCTTCTAATGTGTCTGATGAAGATGTTGTAAATTTTGTTCTTTTTCCATATTGTGACCCAATTCATTTTGATGATGCTATTCGTAAGAATCACTGGAAGAATGCAATGGATGAAGAGATTCATGCCATTGAGAAGAATAATACTTGGGAGCTTACTAATCTTCCAAGTGGCAAGAAACCCATTGGTGTCAAGTGGGTTTATAAGGCAAAGTACAAGCCCAATGGAGATGTTGATAGATACAAGGCACGGTTGGTTGTTAAAGGTTACAAGCAGAAGCCTGGCATTGATTATTTTGAGGTATTTACGCCTGTTGCATGACTTGATACTGTTCATTTGATTATTTCCTTAGCTGCCCAAAATAATTGAGAAATTCATTAAATGGATGTGAAGTCTGCTTTTTGGAATGGTGTTCTTGAGGAAGAAGTATATGTTGAGCAACCTGTAGGATTTGTGAAGAAAGGCCATGAGAATAAAATATACCAGTTGAAGAAAGCCCTTCATGGTTTAAAGCAGGCTCTAAAAGCCTGGTATACTCGTATTGATTATTTTTTTGTTAAAAGTGGCTTTCAACGGTGTCCTTTTGATTATGCTTTGTATGTGAAGAGTTTCTCTGGTGCGGTTGTCATTATGTGTTTATATGTTGATGATCCTATTTATGTTGGGAATAACTCGAAGATGGTTATAGAATTTAGGGAGGCCATGATTCGACAAATTGAGGTGACAGACATGGGTCTTATGTCTTATTTCCTTGGTATTGAGGTTTTGCAGACTGATGAAGGCAATTTTATTTGCTAGAAGAAATATGCTGGTGATGTTTTGAAGAAGTTCAAGATGGATGGTGCTAAACCAATCTTGACTCCAGCTAAAGAAAGATTGTATTTGACTAAAGATGGGACTGGAGATTTTGTGGATCCTACCTACTTCAAAAGTTTGGTGGGAAGTTTGAGGTATTTGACAGCCACAAGGCCAGATATTATTTTTAGTGTTGGGATGATTAGCATATTTATGGAGAATCCACAACAATCTCACTTGCAAGCAACTAAGAGAATTTTGAGGTATATTAAAGGCAATCAAAGTGATGGTATTTTTTATTCAAGTGGTGAGCCTGTTAATCATTTTAGGTTCACTGACAATGATTGGGATGGTGATACTATTGAGAGGAAGAGTACTTCCGGTTATTCCTTTTTCATTGATCAGATATTTTTTCTTGGAGTTCAAAGAATCAATCAGTCATTGCATTGTCTACAGCGGAGGCTGAGTATATTGCGGCATCTAATAGTGCCACTCAAGCATTGTGGTTAAGGAGAATGATTGGTTTTCTTCAACATAAGCAAGATGGACAGACTATTATTTTTTGTGATAGTAAGTCTGCTATCGAGTTAACAAAGAATCCGGTGTTTCATGGTCGTAGTAAGCATATTGACATCAAGTTTCACTTTATTCGTGACTTGGTTCATGAGAAAGAAATTGTCATTGAATATTGCAAAAGTGAGGAGCAAGTGGCGAAAGTTTTTACAAAGGCATTGAAGATGGAGACATTTGTCAAGTTGAAGAAATTTCTTGGCATGGTGAAGTATGAAAACTTAATTTAAGGGAGGTAATGTAGTATAAGTAAATTAAATTTTCTATTTTGCTTTGGTTTAGGAGTCGTTTCTTATTCCTAGTTGGTCTAGGTTTATTAAACCCAT
>JANQAP020000006.1:155712-168006 GCA_026874005.2 Erythroxylum coriaceum
CTCCCTTATCATAGGATATGTATCGGAATGACCTACGGGCGTCTCGGTGCGTACCCTACGGTAATGGGGTGTTACAAATTCTTTATCCCTTTAAGAGATAGGGTTATGATTTCCTAAAGGTAGTGAGAACATTTTCTATCATAGGTTAGAGAGGTTAGATCTTTTTTTTTTGTTCAAATGTGGAATTTGTTTCCCTATCCACCCTATAATAATCAAATTATCAGCAATATATGCCTAGGTCCTAACTAACTACATGCTTATTCATAGAGCTTGCTAATTGGATTCATTGTTGCTTGTCACATTCAAGAAAGGAGGATCCTCTGTCCGTTTTACTCTATCCAATCTTATCGAGTGGTCAAAACGAATAGAGGATCCTAATTTGAAGTGCCCTTAGATATGAACTATTTAAGTTCGTGAGCTAATGAAGACATGATAAGGATTAGAGCCAATTCTATAGCCTCAGAACGAGGAGTGGGTGTCATTTATTAACAATTCCCAAAAGGTTGCACGAATAATAGGAAAATTTTATCTTATCAGATGAAGCAGACATATAGTCTTTTAGGATCATCTAAAAGGGAGCATATGAGAGGTTTGCCTAATAAGATATAAATAATATGTAAATCTGACATTCCTAGCCTAAAATTTAGGTAATACAACATGCCATTTTTTTCCTTAAGAGACTTTCCTTTGAAAGCTCAACCTGATCGAGTTTTATAATGAAGAGCATCCATGTATGTTATTTTCTTCATTTTTTTATCATGTGATTTTTCAACATTGTATTGGCATCCATATTGTTTTATTAATAACCTTGAATATGAACAACACGGTTGTAAATACCAAGAAAACCAAAGAGAAAATGTATGCTAGTTTCATCCTTTAGGGAGAAGAAGAAGAAATAGAAGGTGATTGGCAATAAAAAAGTCGATTAAGTTATCTCTCCTTACTAGCTCTAACCTTGTGTCTCAACTTTCTTAGCTCATATTCTCTCATCCCTATCCTGAAAAGCTCTATTAGGGAAGATGAATGTTTAGTTTTTTTTTTTAATATTAACTTGAAGAAGACTAATGCTATCTTTAATAAGGTCAAAAGTGAGTTTGAGATGGTTTATATAGTGACTCATACGGATAGGCATTGGTAAAATATGGATGTCAACTTCATTTATATATTCTACAAGAGGCATAAAATAAGTTTACTTAGCTTATTAAGCTTTTATCATTTTATAGGATTGACTTTGCATTTTCTACTTTTAGATTGTCATTTTTATTATCATGGGATGCGACTTGGTTTATAGAAATCTTGGCAAGTCTTATAAGGAGAATGAAGATTAGGTTAAGGGTGTCAACTTGAAGATCTATAGTGATCTCAAGGCCTTCGGAAACAAGAATGAGGTTGTTAAGAGATAGTTGTTCAAGAAGAATACTAACACAATGCTGAAGGATGGCAGGCTTAAGGGTTAAGATTCAATTATATGCATAAAAGTTGCATGGTGATGAATTTAATTTTGATATCATCGTCCAGTATCACAGTTCCAAGTATTTTGAGAATTGGAATTATAATAATCTTATTAGTTTAATGATAGTCGAGTTTAAGTCTTACAGAAATGTTGGACCTATAGGTTTTTCTTTATAAGATAAAGAGTAGAAAAGACTTCTTATTGACTCGAAAATTTTGGATCTATAGGTTATTTTTAAGCTATGGAGTTAAAGAAACTATTTATAAACATAAGGTTTTGGATCTATAGGTTTTTCTTTTTAAGATAGGAAGCTGAAGAAACTACTTTTAGAGCTAAGACTTTTGGACCTATAGGTTCTTATTTTATTCCAAGGACCTAGTATGACTACAACTAGACACTACAATAAGGTAGCCCTTTGGCTATGTTTTTCTTGGCGACAATTTTAAAATTGTAGCTAAAAGTATGCTTTTGACACGATTTCTAAAATCATCACTAAAGTCTAATCCCTTTAAACGTTTTCAAATATCGTCACTAAATGGCAAGTATTTGGCGATGATTCAGTGACATCATCACGTTTGGATAAGCTTTTGGCGACACTTTTTCAAAATCGCCTCAAAATGCTTATCCTTTCGCAACAATTTAGTAATATCATCGCCAAAGGATAAGACTTTGGCAACCATTTTAATAATCTTCACAACCAAAATCAACGCCAGATGTTATGAATTCACTAACTTTGACTTGATCATTTTGTGACTGAACATCATATTGATAAAAATCAAATTTAATATTATTGACAATGATTATAAATCTAAAAATAAATTTAGATAATAACAATGTCAAAGCATTTCAATAATTTATAAAACTATAAACTCAAAAATAATTAATATTAGATAGATTTATAGTTTTTATTTTTCTCTTTTAAATTATATGATTTGAGTCTTTTATATGGTGTAACCAAATTTTCAAATAGTTTTAACATAAAGTTTGTAATATAATGATAGATGATTCTTACAGAAAAAACAATAAATAATGATATATGGTAAATAATATAATATAATGGTATATGGTAAGTAATATAAGATTTTAATTAGAACTTTAACAATTCTTGCAAACCAAACAATAAATAAAGAGAAAAAAATAATGAATTTCACCACCTATTTCATCGAGGAGAAAAAAATATAATTATTTTTCTAGATTCTAAGTAACATGGGACTCGGTAGATAAAGTAAAGGAGTTTTCTATGTTTGGATTCCTAAGAAGGATCCTTACATGTTCGAAGGCATCAATTGAAACAGACAAAAATCTTCTCCCAGCAATTGGTTTATTGACAACTTCTTAGCTTTAACTAAACTAGTAGAAGATACATTGAACGATTTCCAAAATGCAGTATAGAACACTAAATTAGATTAACCATACGTACCATACGTTTCACCTAAGAAATAAACAGTATAGAACAATCACCTTAATTTATTCACAATCCTTTGAAAAATTAAATCTTAAAAACTAAAAAAGTAAATCAAACTATACAAGGAACGTAAATTTGAATACATACATACCTGATTGAATTAATCTATCATCATCACAACGAATAGCCATAGTTTTGGCAATCGATTACTATTTCATTGGGACATCGCCATCGCCTCCATTTTCATTTATATTCTCTTAAAGATTCGAGCAAGCTTTACACAATGCATATTATATACAATCACACATTCATCTAATAACTTCTTAATAGAAAATGAGATAAAGATCATAAAGAAAGAGAGATAATTCGAATGATACTAAAAATCTTAAAGAAGAAGATCAGCCATTGAAGGCAAGCGGTGATTAGACTTTGGTGAGCAATTTTATTCTGCATCGATTTATTCTTCAACATGGAGAATTCTACTAGATACCTTCCAACAGAGCTCATTTTCACCATCGAAAACTATCTAGCACGTCGACATTTCACGATGAATTTACGTTAATGGTTTTTATTCTAAAAAGGCAATAGAAACAAAAATAGGTCATAGATATAATCAGTATAAAAGGACAATGTACAATTAAATAAGGAAACGAAAAATTATATGAAGTTATATGCAATTAACAAAATATTCACAGAAGAAGCAAACATCATCAAAACATAATTTTTTAGCCACCTAAAAATCCCCTACACAAGGACATTCTAAGTTTACCTTTCACTTTTAAAGATTAATAAAACCTAGAGCACATGCCACGGATTAATAAGTAATCTGACATCTTTAAGAATAAAAGACTTCTTATTTGAATGTTCTTTTCACATCTAGCGCATTTGCAAGATTATTAATGGAAATCAATAAGTCAGTATAACTAGTTGAAGTCGAGTTTATAACCTATTGACATAAGAAAAAAATGTTCTATTACACACATAATAAACACTTTTATACATTGCCTATTCCAATCATAAGTCACAATCTACATAAATATACTACTAAATTATACAACATATACCATGTCACTTTTTTAAGTCTTCTACATCAAATCTAATATAAAGATGCTTATCGATCAAGGTAAAGTTCACTACTTATCTTTTAATTATGATCAATTCATGCAATAATTTGAACATGGGTATAAATATAATGCATTATTTCTGATCAGAACCATCAGTAAGAGAGAACATCTCAAACATGAACTTATAACAAACAATAGAAACATTGTAAATAAGAAGAAACATTGAGGAAATGACTTTTGGAGATCTTCCATAATCATTCACGCATATAAATATACCATTTCCCAACAAATTTGTTCCAACATTCTAACAATATTAATTTTGTGATCTATCAACTGAGACAACTTGATGAAAACTATATGAAAAATAAAAAGAAAACACTAATTAATCTCATACATGATTCCTTTCATTAGCAGCATATCCACATACCCTCCAGCGGCTTAATCATTGCAACATTTCTTAACGGTGATTATCAAGAAATTTTAAAAAGAAGAAAAATAAGGATTTCACTGCTTTTAAATTTAAAAAGAAAAACAACAAGAAATTTTTAAAAAAATAGTATACAATCTTTAACTATGGGGTTCTAGAGGGGATGGGCTCCCCTTCATTTCATTGCTTTGAAAAAGCAATGAAAATCTCCCCCATAAGCAGAGACTAGCAAGGTTTACACTCACCCAAATGAAGTCCAACACACTATATATAGGTATTGTGGAAATGAATTACCTGGAAAACGAAAGCCCTCGTATGGAGACGAAGATAAAGACATACACCGATGATGAAGACAAAGACAGACATCGGAGATGAAGGTGGACACCAAAGATGAAGACGAAGTTAGGAACTTGGACAAACTATAAGAGACTTAATCGCAACAACAAAGAGCAAGACATGATGAAAATGATGACTTATGTAAAGTCTTTGGGTAATTAGGTTTTCAATTTATAAAACAAAATGGTTTTGGCTTCACCTTTGGCGATGAACACAAAAATTGTCCCAAAAAGGTCAAATCTTCACGACAAATTTTAAAAACCATAACCAAAAGAGGAAACACTTATGCGTCGATTGAACATGGCGTCGCAAATGGTTACACCTTTGGTGACGCTTCTCTAAATTCGTTGCGAAAGGCTACCCTTTGCGAACCTCTGGTGACGATTTTATAATTTGTCAATAAACCCTTTTTCTATGTTTTTCACTCTATATATTATAGAAATTATATATAGCATACAAATTTTATATAACAGTATAGGATTTATATATAATAAATAGAGAATTATGATTAAATAGAATAATTTGATAACTAAGATATGAGAAAATTTATCTATTTTCTATACATTCATATATCATTATATTAATTATAATTATTATCTATATATTCATATATCATTATATTAATTACAATATAATTAAAAATAATTTCAATATAGTAAAATATGGAATCAATATTAAGCATTAATATCATATAAATAAAAATCAAATTTAATATTATTGACAATGATTCTAAATCTAAAAATAAATTTAGCTAACAATAATGTCATTTCAAAAAATTATAAAACTATAATCACAAATTAATTAATATTACATAGCTAACCTATCCTGGCATGCCTAGCTGGACAAATTTAATAAAGATGGACAAATTTAACAAGTATTTTTAGGACAAACTGCTCCATTTTAAAAACGTTAGGGGTTAAAATAGTATCAAAGATAATAGAAGGAATCGTCTTAGACTTTTTTATAAATGATAAGAGGCAAATTAGACCTTCCACGCAATTACTTTTTGACTATTCAATTGATAAAAATATATAGTTACTAATGATAACTTATTGATAATATGATATGTAGAAAAATATTATAAAATAATTTAAAATTTTCACTCTTTTGTTTACAAACATAAGAATTTGATATTTTTATTGATTTTAAAGAAGCGAATAGTATTTACAGATATGAAAAAAGAAATCCAAGAATCACAAGAAAAAGTTACATACATAATTATTAATTCAAATTTATAATTTTAAGAAATATTTGAAAACTTAAAAGACGCATTTAACTTTCAAAAAGAGAAATTAAAAAGACCTATTTAACAAAATTCAACACACTTCTCCTATTCCATGCACATGGAAAATAACTATAGCAAACTTTGAATTATCCGGGGAAAATATTTGCTTTCAATTACACTTCTTAAAATTGTATTTTTATATTATATTTTAATTATTTTAGTAAAATATTTGATATTTTACAATTTTAAAATAGAATTCCATTTGTCATCACCCATACTCTAAATAATAGTTAATATCATATGAATTATTAAAATATTTATATTTTATTACTTAAATTTTTTGTTAAATATGTTAACTTTAAATAAAATGCTAATTAATTTTATAATAATATATTATTTATTTATGTATTTATAATAATAATAAATTTTATAAATTAACATTAATAAAGAATTAACTTCTTGCAAGATTGTGTGCGGAAAATACGTGCATGTTTAATATTGTTTTTCTACATATTATATAAACATGGAACATAAAAGGAAGAAGTTCGTGTGGATTGATGTTAATTCCTTTTCATATTTATATAGATACAAATAAATATATTTATTTAAATATTGTCAATATATATGTAAATTACTCTGGAAATGGCGAAGTGCCATATGACAAGTCGTTTTAATATGATATTCTAGTTCCTGTACTTTGCATGGATAAAAGTATAGTCAATCAATAAATTTGGGCCAATGTACTTAAATCCAATAGAAAGGGGAAACGGGAAGGATCGTTGTGCGTGAAACCATTGGACTCAGACTCATCATTTGGAGTTGCGAATGGAATGTTGGGTAATATGAGCCCTGCCTGACTTCCAATTTAGGCCTAGCATTGTGTACCAGTCCATTGCCACCAGTTGCTGCACAATAATAATGAAGTTTAAAGTGATTAATTTTTAGAAAATTTTTGATTTAATATTTAAAGTTTTAAAATTTTTAATTGGTAACCAATTTTTAAAAATTTTAAAATTTTAATTTAAAATATTAGTTTTTGCTAATAATATTTAGTAGACATGACATATCATTAAAAATAATATTTTAGAATTAAATTATTAAAATTTTATTTACACAATTAAAAATTTTAAATATTTAAACACTGAATTAAAAATTTTATGTAATGGGGTACTTCGACTTCCTTTTGATTATAAAATTATGTAAAACAGTTTTGAAACTACTTGAAAAATCTACTAACTCTCTTAACTTATTTTTGAACTTTTAAATAAGATTTACGAACTAATTTAACTTTTTTTTCTTAATTTGTTCTCAACGAGCTGAATAAATGTTTGCTTGATTGTTATAATTAATGTATGTTGCAAAAGAGCATTTGAGTTCTCACTCTTTTGATTTTTCACATTCTATATTATAAATTAAATAATGAATTACATACTCCTTAGTACTTGTCTTCTCTCTTTTACTAAGCCATGTATACAATTTGTGTGAAATAAAAATACTCCATACAAAAATTTACTGCAGTTTTTCAAAAGAATGAAAAGGTTGATTTGATTGCACAATAACAAGACTAAAATTTACAAGCCACTCACTTACATCCTGAAGGCATTGAATCCCAAAAGTTTACTGCTTGCATACGGTAGGTTCAGATATTTTTCATATATCTCTAACTATTACAAGTTTCGCACTGGCTGTCTAACATTAGAATCACCTTCTTTTCATGGATTCTTTTTCTTCTCATGCATTTTATCAATATCGAATTCTTGTAAAAGCGAAAAAAGGAAAGGAAGCAAAGCCAAAGTAACAAGTTTTTTTTAAAATAAAAGAACACGATCACAGAATTCCAAACCTTTTTCTTCTTTTTTTTTCACTGCAGGTCAAGGTCAACCCAAGACGTCCAATTAGCCACTGCCTCAACTCCAAAATCTAACAGCATATATTCATTTTTGACCACCTTAAGTTTGAAATGCCAAAGGCAAGAACATGCAACAGATCACCAGTTTCTAAATGTTGGTCTTTATTTAGACCAACTAGTTCAAGTTCTCACTTGACCATTATCTTCCATTCTTTTGTCATAATCAAGCAAATGGGTATGTTTGAATATTCTCATTATGCCTTGGATAATCAACGATCATGCAGGTGGTATGTGATTGTAATCATTTTCTTTTGGCCTAACAAGCCAATTGGAGAACAACAGGTTGAAATTATGGACCGAAAGCTTGAACAATTAAAGGCATGCGCTGTCAGGTTAACGTATCTTCAATCCCGATAGGATTTGCCCATTGCACAGCTTTACTTTATTTCGTGAATACACTCTTTTAGTTTCTTCGACGTGGCTTAAGGTTGGACGTGGTATGTGCTCAGCAAGTCAATTAGTAAATTATGCAGCTTATCAACTACCTGAATTTAGATATCATCTGAACACGGGTGTATCTCTTGATAGAGACCTAGTGACTCGGTGGCACAAAGCTTGATTTAGTGTTCAAAGATCATTATATCTGAAACCTAATTAATGAAAAAATACTTAAAATTGATCAATGGAGCTTCATGTTGATGAGTATTACTCAACTTTAAGAAGTTGGTCACGTGCATTACTCGAATGTTTTGATTCTCCCAAGAATTTTAGGTCAATGCTATAGTTGTTAGGTGCTTCAACAGTGCGATGCAGTGAATATATATTATCGTTCAGTCCTTGTAGTGGTCAGGTGGGGTTAGGAAGACGCAAGCTTAGTCCAATTGATGTTCCCTGTAAAATTGTAGAGGAAACAGGGCTTAACTGGTGACTCAGTGTGCCAGCGAATGTTAGATTCCGTCAACGAGAAGTTTCAGAAAACCAAGATTGAGAGAAGTGTAACGCGTAGGATAGACCTCATTACGTATTTGAGATCGTTTATGAAAGAGTTAAAAATAAAAAAAATGTAGAATACCTGATTTCGGTTCCATCTTGACTTCCGAAGCGATTTTTGTAGCCAAAACGAGCTCCAATTTTCCGAGACCTTCACGAAAAACGTTCACCTACAAGTGGTTAACGCCTTTCTACAGTTTTCTCAATACATAAGCATTCTTAACAGGTCAGAGGATCCGTAAGTTTACGAATGATATGAACAACTACAAGAAACCTTAACCTTTATATATAGCTTCCATGTCGGAGTTTCCCATCACAAGCCTAATATAGGTCCTGTCTACACTAATCGGGATTTATTTTTCTTCTGGACTTCGACCCATTAATTTAGATCATTTATTGGGCCACTTTATTATCCTTTCCTGGATCAAATTATGTGACTTAACTGATAAGTTATTGAAAAGCCAAAAAATACAATTAATAGTTGTCCAACATAATGAGAAAGGACAAAATTGTCTAACATTCTCCCCCTTGGACAATCATTAATTGCAGTTTTTACTCAAGTTTAAAAATATTTTGAAAACTCGGTTAAGTCACGCTACTGTATTGGTACCAAATTTAAAATTAAAAACATTTGATCAAAAGGTAATGAAGGTCTAATATTCCGTCTTGCAAGGCTTTCGATACCGAAAAATATCAAACACATGTGTCACGTGTGACACAGGTCTAATATAATCACGAATATCTAATAACTTATTAACATAAATGGGAAAATGGAGGGTGACAAACTAGGATGATACTTGTATCATCTAATACATATAATTTTTGTTTGTAAGTCTCGATTTCTCCAACTTTATACTAAAATACATGTGCTAAATTGCGGCAGAGAAATCCCGTTTTCTCTTACTAAATGCTAAACAACATTAGAGAAAACTTTGTTTTCTCTCACCGGATGTTAAATAATATTAGAGAAAATCTTTATTTTCTCCAACTGAATGCTAAACTACATTAGAGAACCTTTATGGGATTATACCTTATATCCCCCTATGTCATATCAAATTTATAGATATTCGTACTAAACTATATGTATCTAAATGACATAGGCTCAAGGTCAATCTTTATATATACCTAATAACCTTTAAAATGCTTAAGATCAACACAAATCTTAAGGCTTTTATATATATTATGACAATAGACAAGAACAGTTATTACTGAGAATAAAAAAATAATCATTTATATTAATAAATAACCACAATGTCATAATACATTAAAATGTACAAACATTTAAGGAGCAAATACAATGATCCCTAACTATTATTGTCCAAGGATCTTAACACGCCCATACCGGATACATGTTTAACAAACACTTATGGGCAAAGTCCTTTAGTCAATGGATCAGCTAACATCTCCTCAGTCCTGATATGCTCAACTTTGACGTCACCTTCTTGAATCAACTCCTTTATGGTCAAGTATTTGACCTCTAAATGCTTATACCCTGTGATATTCTTGTTGTTGTTACTAAACAACACTGCAGTAAGACCTCTAGCTATCGAATCTACCACAGACAACCCAGAAATCAAGTTTTTGAGCCAAACCGTCTATGTAGTAGCTTTATAACATGCAACAAACTCTGCATGCATGGTCGAGGAAGTTACCAGTGTCTGCTTGACACTCTTCCACAATACTATACCATCTGCTAACATAAAAATGTACCCTGAAGTGGATTTGTGATCATTCAGACACATAACAAAATCGGAGTCTGTATACCTTGTGAGGTTTAAACTGTTGACTTTTTTGTATGTTAACATATAATCCTTGGTACCCTTTAGGTATCTCAACACTCGTTTAACTGCATTCCAAAGGTCCACAGCTGAGTTAGCTAGATATCGACCCAGCAGTCCAACAGTAAATGCAATGTCCGTTCTAGTGTACACCTAGGCATACATCAGGCTACCAATTGCACTAGAGTACGGGACATTCCTCATAGCCTCTCTCTCAACTTCATTCTTTGGACACTGTACCAAAGATAATCTCTCGCCATGAGAGATAGGTGCTACAACAGGTTTACATTAAGCCATATTAAACCTTTGTAGCACTCGCTCAATGTATGCTCTTTGTGAGAGGCTCAATGATTGTTGATATTTGTCTTGGTAAATCTGTATATCAAGGACAAAAGATGCTTCACATAAATCCTTTATGTCAAAGTGTTTGGCCAAAAGTTACTTTACCTCATGCAATATGGTCAAATCATTTGACGCGAGCAAGATATCATCTACATACAGTAATAGGAAAATAACTTTGCTCCCCCTGACCTTATAATATAAGCATCTTTTAACTTTGTTTTTCACAAAGCCGAATGAGGTCAAAACCTCATCAAACTTTAGGTACCATTCTCTGGAAGCTTGTTTCAAACCGTATATTGATTTAGTCAACTTACAAACTTTGTCAGTTGCATCATGATCCTGAAATCCTTCAGGTTGCTCCATATAAACCTCCTCATAAAGTTCACCATTCAAGAAAGCAATTTTAACTTCCATCTGATGTAGCTCCATGTCATAATGAGCTACTATTACTATAATAACTCTAAATGCATCCTTTGAGGATACAAAAGAGAAGGTAACATTGAAGTAAACTTCTTCTCTCTGAGTGAAACCCCTAACAACTAAACGTGCCTTAAACTGCTCAACTTGACCCTGTGTGTCCTTCTTAGTCTTAAATAGCCACTTGCAATTGACAGGCCTGCAATGTTAAGGTAAATCAACAAGCTCCCATACCTTATTATGCCTCATAGAGTGCATCTCATCCTTCATTGCTTCACACCAAAAGTCTGCATGGGGTCCAAAAACGGCTTCTGTAAAAGTAACTGGATCCATAACATGTCCTATATTATAGTCTTACTTACCTAAATAGACTATGTAATCTGATGACATAGCAGGTCTCCTTTCTCTGGTGGATCTACAACTGCATAGGTTCTTGTACCTCAGAAACCTCTTCCTGAACAGGTATAGGTCCCTATGTCTGCATAGGCATGGTACTCAGACCTTCATCCATCGAACCTGACTGTATGAGAGGCAGATATAAAATAATCGTAGTATCCATCATATTATCTCCTGGAGGATGTGAGGATCCTCCCTCATCATGGACATCGTATTCCAGAAACTTAGTTATCTGCGATTCCACTATTCTGGCCCCTTCTTCTCGACAGTAAAATTTGTAGCCCTTAGAATGGTCAAGATAATTTACTAAATAGCAATGAGTGGAACGAGGTTGCAATTTGTTTTCATAAGGATTATATAATCTTACCTCAGCAAGGCAGCCCCACACACGAATGTGTACAAGGCTTGACTTCCTTCCAACCCAGAGTTCAAAAGGTGTCTTTGGTACTTAATTACTTAGGACTCTATTTAGGATATACAATGTCGTCTTGATGGATTCACCTCAAAGGTATTCGAATTAGACCTGGCAATGGGCCGGGCCTTGCCCTGGCCGCCCTCGGCCCCGCCCAGCCAGGCCTCATTCAAGGCGGGCCGCGGGCCGGCCCGTGGCCA
>JANQAP020000006.1:249971-269658 GCA_026874005.2 Erythroxylum coriaceum
GCATTTGATGCAAGGGCACCTAATTTTCTCACCGTCCTTATACAACTGATCTTGATCAGTTGCAAACTTAATAAATTCTTCAACACCAGCTATAAATTCTTGAGTAGGGCCTCTACGTCCAGGAAGATTTCTATTATACACATTAATGCACCACTATCAACTTCCCCACACTTAAATCTTTGCTTGTCCTCATGTAAAATAAATACAACCAATTAATTCCATCACTTCATTTTCACAAAGATCAAAGCATACAATCCCTCTAATTTTAGCTAACTTAAATATCAAGTTACTACACATATCATGACTACTTTTTATTAGTGTACATAAGCAAACTCAACATATGGCACCATCACTCTATGATAAGTATAGATGCAAAATGAATCTTCCTCACTATTTCACTCAATTCTCTCAAACGTTTGATGGTTAGTGTTTCACTCAAACTTACTATAGGAAACTATACTATCATAGGATTGCTAATACACTAATTCTCCTCTACAATGATTGCATGCATAAATAGATCAAAAGGACTTGTTTCAGGTTGTAATGTGGTAAAGGTTAAGGTGGGAAAACAGGTAAAGGGTTTAACACAAGCATTCGTAAAGTAAAAAGTAGGTAAAAGGGATAACAAAACATAATTCCAAGATACACAAGTGTAAATATGCTACTATTCTGCACTTATTGATGCTACTCAAGTTGTCTTCCTTTTTCTTTTCTTTTCTTTTACATGGAAGAAACTATGAATAAAATAGCAACCAAATACAATGTGATTCAAAAGTGGAAGTATCCTCAACTCATCTCGAAATTTTTTTTTTGCAACAATCCCAACTAATGCATTACTTAATACTCTACTAAGCTTGTGAATAGGTAGGTTAATGGGGTTTCAAGTTTTAAAATTTTTGGGTATTTTCAAGAAACAAAATAGTTAAGGCTCAACAGGGATAGCAAGGAAAGGTAGGTCATTTAAGCTAAGGGTTAATACAAAAGAAGACCTTAATCATCTTTATTAAGCATGCATCCAGACTTCTCAAACCGATTCAAAGCAAGTTATGAAGGAAATAACCTAAGGAAGCATCACACAACAAAGAAATAGAATGACTATAGATGGAGCCATATAGGCTCAATCCTCACAATGGCTCAAATGAAAATCCATTATGCATCTCTACACTACCTTATTGCTCAAATGTCAAATTGTGAGTAAACTTAAGTAACCAACTACTTTTCATCAGTCAACATGGTTCACTTTCTACTCAAGTAGCCTAATTCAAGTTCAAGCATGCATTCAATCTCATTCCAACTAGCATGACAGAATTTGATGGCAAAACAAATCAAAATGATTCAAGCGTGGTTTCACTGCTTAATACAGAACAACATGATATGCCTAAACATGCATCATATTTAACAAAATGCAAATAATGAAAAAAAATGCAATTGACAAAGCGAGTGTCACCTCCCCACACTTAAAGAACACGTTGTCCTCAATATGACAAGACAACCATAAAATAAGGAAAAATGAAATCAAACCAACAAAAGACATAAAACCAAACAAAAAAAATCAAACCAAGCAAAAGACATAAAACTAAACAAAAGATTAGATAACTAACAAATTAATTGACACAATTTAAAAGTTTAGGGTAAGAAGGGCTTATGGAGATAGTGGTGGCGATGATGTCGACGAAGGGGCTTTAAAATTATTCCTCTGAATGAACTTGAGGAATTTCTTCTTCATGTACCGCTACTCCTTGTGGACTTGTCTTATCTGGGTGTTAAGCTTATTAATTTACAATGTCATTCACTGATGATTAGAGGTTATCTAGTTGAGGATTTGCTGAAATATGTCAACCTTTGCTGGTGCAGTTGGTTCCTCTTCTACTACTTCTTCTTGTGGCTCCAGGGCCACTTGGGATGTGGATGGTTAGGAAATGGCTATATCCTTGCCCTTTCTATTCTTAACTACAGTGCACGTCTGAGAATTTCAGAGCTCCATAGAATAAGGCTCCAAAATTTCAAAGTGCCTCAAGTAAGATATGTCAAACATATCATATTGTATTGTACATACACTATCCACATCAAGGTTGTAAAACAAAGCCAAAGCAGTAACAATGTAAGACATGCCAAAATAACAGCTCTTCTTATTAACACAACTGACAATAGATCGAAAAATCCAATAAGATGTATTTATTTTGATTTTTTGATCCATGCACCAAAGGAAGAAAAGTTCCTTGGTTGAGCACTTATTACTTTTAGTTTATTGAAAACCATTAAGCACATAAATTTATGCAGAAGTAAATGCTTGGCACTACGAATTAAAGTGTTTAGTGCATTTCTAGAGTCAAAATTAGCTTCACTCATTAGAATTTTCCAGTAATTATCCATATCAAAGTCATCGTGATCATCTAAAATTTGTGTTTGATAAATCAAAAAGTGCACAAATGACAATATAATCAAGTTTATAAATATCGCCAGTTATCCTAAACCATAATACATCCATTTTAGGATTACAGCGCACAGTGGTGAAAATTTCGACAGTCATCATAGGGTAAATCGACACATCACAACAGATGAACCTACCCCAATCAATGTTCGCAACTAATTGCTCAACATTACTCCTCACTCCTATAGTTTCTAATAGTTCAAAGTCAAAATGTCTAGGAGTAACTAATTCTCTATCTCTAAAGTCCCGAAAATGCATACCTTCGTCTTTATAATAAATGGGGAATGGGGCACCAAAAGTGGCCTCCATATCAGTTTTACCTTCACCGGAGACTTGAAGGTGCAATTCGTCAGTTGGTTTCCAAGCTGCCATCTTCTTCAGAGCCATTGCGAAAGAGAAATCTACAAAAATAAGGAAAAAGAGATGAGTTCATTTTTTTAGAGAGAGAAAAAATTCTCACCAAATCCTTTGATTCTTGAATGATTAATGTATAATAAGAGCAAAAGATTGTAAGATTTATGGAAGAGATGAAGAAAATACTAAGAGTTTTGTGTAAGATGAAGGATTTGAGAGAGTGGGAGAGTAGGTTTTTGTGTTTGTAGAGAGAGAGAGTGTGTTAAAAGTTGAAGAATGAAGAAAGAAAAAGAGAAGAGGGAAATTTAAATTTTCCCTTGGATGGGTGAAGACAATTGTGGGAATACCCCTCATTCCCACGATCGTGGGTTTTCTCTCCAGAAACTTTTTGGAGAGTCTTACCATGGTCGTGGGAAACTTACCAATTCCCATAATCATGGGTTAATGCAATTTTTCCACTTCTAAACCTTCTTCCAAGCCTAGCATGCATTCTCAATGATCCCACAACCTACAAACCCCCCCAAATCATCTAACCAATAAGAAATTCGAAGAGAAAAAAACAAGTTAAAATTTAAACCAGATCCAAATAAACATCAAGCAAACTCAAATCAAACATAGTCATACTAAATGAATCAAACAAATAAGTAGACAAAGCCAAATGAAAGAAAATAAAATTCCATGGGTTGCCTCCCATGCAACGCTTTCTTTAACTTCAGTAGCTCGACATTCTCCTTGTGCTTAAGTTAGTTTGAATGAACGTTATAGTGGTAGTGCAGTCACTGATCTCAAAATCTGTACATGAGCTACCTGGTATGGATTCCACCTTCCTTGTGGTTTTTCTTTCTTCACCTTCTCCTACACAATTGTTTCATTCTGACTGCATTCCCATAATCCTCAATCTCTTCCCTTTGTCTTTGAGGTTTGGTTTCTTTGATATTAGTTGGAAGTAGAGAGGAACTGTTGTCTTTCTTCGACACTTTGAAGGTTATCTGTTGCTTTTCTAGCCTCAGAGTTAGTTCATCCCCATCAATGTCAATTATCGAGCGAGAAGTAGCCAGGAAAGGTCATCCAAGGACCATAGTGCTTTTCGCATCTTCTCTAATATCGAGTTTGTAGAAATCTGTCGGGAAGATGAATCTATCAATTTGTACTTATATGTTCTTAATAATCCCCTTTGGTTGGTGCATTGTTCTGTCAGTCATTTTCACTAATATCTTTGTGAGCTCTAGCTCTTCTAACCTCAACTTCTGACTAAAAGTGTAGGGCATCATGTTGCTACTTGCTCGCAAATATGTGAATGCTCTGGCTATGTTGACTTCATTGATAAAAAAATCTCCTGAGTCTTCTTTCTTCTATGCTATGGTAGGATTTCCTTCTACTATGTGCTCCTTCACCTTTTTCTTAACTGGTTCCTTTAATGTGAGCTTTGTTTGTAGTTTATTCATTATATCCTCAATCTTGTTTGACTCAAGCTTCTTAAAATTCCTCGTTGCTCTACTTGAACTTGACTTCCGCTAAGCAAAAATAAGATATGGAATTCCAGGTTGAGGCTTGTTGATCGACTCAAGTACAAGCTCACTCGGAAGGACTCCCAAAACTGTTTATCTCTCTTTTGTTTCTGTCTTCCTTCACATGTTCATATGTACACTGAAAGTGTAATAAAAACAATCTGAAACAAGATGCCAGATAAATAAGGAACATTAGCCTCCCAAACCCACCTTAGTAAGGCTTTTCTTTGGTTCGTTACCCTTCCAAAACCTCCTCAGGAAGGCTTTTCTTTGGATCATTACCCTCTCAAACCCTCCTTAGGAGGGCTTCTCTTTGGATCGTTACCCTCCCGGAGGGCTTTTCTTTGGAAGTTCTCTCTAAGCGAGATCGAGGGGAGAACATATGTGATAAGGATGTGGATTTTCAAGACTCGTTTCTATCCCTAGGAATTTTCCGTTTAGTAGGCCTAGTTCTTTAGTCTTGTAAATTCTTGGGTCCGAGTGATGGTCATAATCTGTTCCTTTGGGTTGACCTCAGTATTGCTCGGTAGACTACTTGCACTTCTAGAAGACAAAGCATTAGCAAATTGTCCTACCTAAACCTCCAAGTTGTGGATGGATGGGGTATGATTCCTTACAATCTGGTCAAACTTTGCTTCCATCCTCTTCTGACTTTCCTCCTGGCTGGCAAACATCCTCTTTTGGTTCTCTTCTTGAGTTGCCAGTTTGGACCTTAAAACATCCATCAGCTTGTCCATTTTGCTCTCCATCGGCCTAATCCGATCTTGTTGCAATCCAGGAGGTCATTGCAATCTTGCTTGGCCACTTATATTGTTAGTGCTCTAAGAAAAATTTGAATGATTTTTCACCCTAGATTATAAGTGTTCGAGTAAGCGTTATTACCTCTTTGTAGCTGGCCCAAGTAATTTACCTATTCTGTATCACTGGCTCCCAACAAGAAACATTCAGCTGAGCCATGAATGCTTTGCCCACATAGCTCACACTGTACTTGCAGTACATGTTGCTAAATTACTTTGTAAGGGTCGTAATCTGTGCCTACAAAGCAGTAACAGAGTCAATAGGGATCGTACCTTTTTTCTCCTTTTGCCCTTGTTTACTCCTTTCACTTGACCACATGCAACTGTTGCTCACCAACTCCTCCAAAAGGTCATGAGCTGCTTTAATACTCTTCCTCATTAAAGAACTTCCAGCAGCTGCATCTATGATTCCTCTCGTACTTGGATTCACATCATTGTAAAACGTCTACAATAGGAACTCCCTCGGAAGGTTGTGGTGGGGACAACTTCTTTGTAATTTTTAAATCTCTCCCAGGCTTCATAAAGATGAATCCCCATCACTCTGCTGAAAATTCATGATCTCCTTTATGATCCTCGTCGTCTTGGTCAACGAAAAATATTTCGCAAGGGATGCTTGGGCTAACTGCTCCTAAGTAGTGATTTGCCCTAAACTAAGCAAATTGTACTATGCCTTTGCCTGATTTTTCAAAGTGAAAGAAAATAATCTCAATTTTACTGCATCATCAGATATTCCATTGATTCAGAAAGTGTCACAAATCCCCAAAAAATTAGTAACATTGGCATTTGGGTCTTCATTGGATAGCCCATAGAATTACACACTATTTTGCAATATGTTAAGGAGTGCCAACTTGATCTTGAAATTGTTAGCTTGAACCACTGGCCTCGCAACTCCTTGAGGACTGAATTTTGGCCTCATAAAGTCCATCAGTGTCCTCTCAGCTCCTCCTTGCTCTCCTTCTTCAGCCATATCTCTTTGTATACTATCACGATGCTTCAATCTTCTTAACTCTCGTTCGTGTTTTGTGATATCATTAAACTTGTCTTTATTAAATTTTGTCGTTCTTCACATGCTCCTTGTGTTCATGCACTTGCAATTACACAAGGAAAAGTATCAAAAACTCTTAAATCAAAGTAATCTAAACTAAACAAGATGCTAAACAAGCAATCCTTAGAAACGACGCCAAAAACTTGTTGATTGTAAAACATTCTACTAGTTTTATGCTCAAAAATCACAAGTGTACGAGTCGTGACTTGTAGTTAAAAAGTAGATATTGATCCCACAAGGATTGTGTTTAGGCACTACTTAATTTAGATCAATCTTTGTTTAAGATCCGAAATTATTTTATATAAATAAACTGGAAAATTAAATTGAAATTAAATAACTAACAATGAACAATTGATAATAACAAAATGCAAAAAATTGTTTAAGATTTTAACAACTAGAGATCACTTTATCCTTATCTTGTCTCCCTCCTATTTTCTTAATTGAATTGTGTCTCACCTAAGATGTCCAAACATATTAACACCCTCTCTCAAGGTGTAATTAATTCTCCCTAATCAAATTAAATGAAGATGATTAAGCAATCTCTTAATCTACCAAATCACTCCAATTTAGCTAGTTTTTAAGTTATCCTATGAGTGATCAATTAAATTAGCCAAGATCTCTCTTTCGATTGATCAATTAACGTGATGAATGTAGGTCTATAGAATGCCAACTTTCATTGTACGATCCTACACAGATTACCTTACTCAATCTCTTGATCTATTGCAAATTATAAATGGATTCAACATTCATCAAAGACATCTTTCGTTCAAATCAGTAAAATAAGAGTTTTAACAAGATAGTTCAAAAGTAATCCCTAAAAATAAATCAGCCACTTATGGTGTCCATAACATCCCCAACAATTGAATAATCCATCATATAATGACTAGAAGAGATAAAACAACTGGAAATTAAATAAAAAGAACTCCTCTTCTTCTTTGCCAGAATCTGGAAATTTCAATGTTGGTAAGCTCTTTTCCCAATTGTGGTTGATGATCCTTAGATCTCCACATTCTCAAGACACCGAACCTGAGTTTTTCACTCAAAGAGGCTATTCTACATGTAGGTCTCACGTCCCCCTCTCTTCCATAGGAGTTTATTATCTTATATAGTCTAGAAAACCTAAAAATTAAGTGAACCCCACATATATTTAAACATCCCACGATCGTGGGAATTGGCATGATTTCCATGATTGTGGTTCTTGCATTAGAATGCTTCCTCTTCTCTTCTCCTCTTTTGGTCTCTAGCTCAATCTCAAAGTTGCCAACCTCCATTCCTACATCAAAATAATCAATTCTTATCCTAAATTAACATCAAACATAAAAAAATAATAAAGATCAAACCAAATGAAAACATACAAAATGAATCCTAAAATACAAACAGTAATAAACTATTATGCAAGAAACACATGCCAAATACTTAGAAAATCACACACTAATGCACCACTATCAACCATTGAACTAACACTTGAGTGACACCGCGATTGTTCCTCTTGGCTAGGCGTCTTCCCAAAATAGCCATGGGAAAGCTTTCAAAAGGAGTGAGGAAGTCTGTCAATGCCCCAACAATTCTATCTTGAACTCCATAAACCTTTTTTAACTGTGACACATGAAACACCGAATGTATTGACGACCTTTGAGGAAGCTCCAATTTGTATGCCACCTTCCTTATGCATTGTATGATTTTAAATGGACTGTAGTATAGTGGGGAAAGTTTCTGGTTGCCCCTCCTGTGGAGCGAATGCTGTTCATAAGGCTACAGCTGCAATAACACCATCTCATTTACTTCAAACTCCCTTTCTGATCTCCTTGCATCTGTGTATCGCTTCATACGATTCTATGCTCTCTTTAGATAGAATCTCATCACATTTGTCATGGCTTCTCTACTCTTAAGGGCTTGGTCCACTTCCCATAAGTTAGAGTCTCCCGCAATGTATGGTATGTAAATAGGTGGTGGATACCTATACAATACCTCAAATGGTGTAGCATTGATGGCAGCATGATAAGTGGTATTGTACCACCATTCAGCTAGGGGAAGCCAATCAGTCCACTTCTGTGGAGTTTCACTGCAAAAGCAATGCAAATAAGTTTCTCGGACCTTAACTACTTTTGTCTGGCCATCTGGTTGTGGATAGTAGGCAGTTGAATGCTTTAGCTGCACTTCTTGCAATCGCAGCAATTTTTGCCAGAATTTACTTAAGAAGACTAGATTCCTATCACTGATTATTGCTTATGGTGTCCCATGCAGCTTGAACACATGAAGGAAGAATAACTCAGTAATGTCACTAGCAGAGTAAGGATGCTTTACTAAAATAAAGCGAGAGTACTTCATAAATCTATCAACTACTATCAAAATAATTGATTTCCCTCTTGATGTCGGTAATCCTTCGATAAAATCAACCATGATATCCCTCCAGCTACCTTTTGAATTGTTGATAGGTTGCAACAGTCCCAGATATGGCACATTATCATATTTGTTTTTCTGACACTCCATGCATTTCTGTACATGTGTTTGGACATCCCTCATTAATCCCTTCCAATGAAACATGTTATGCAACTTTTTAGTGGTAGCCATTACACCAGCATGACCGCCCATTGAATCATTGTGATTAATGCTAATGATCCGTTCTCTAAGTGCTTTGTTTGCTCCCACACCTTCCAATGCAATAATCCCCCCTTCCATTCATACGCAAATGATTTTAGCGTCCCTGACTCTAATTTGTGAATGATGTTTCGACTTGAAGAATCTGTTTCCCAGCTTTGCTTAATATCTTCTAACAATTCTCCCTGTAATTGAGATACAGATAGCATCAGTAGCTCTGCACTTGAGATTCACGACAGAGCGTCCACAGCCTCTTTTTCTTTTCCACACTTATATTGAAATATAAAATCATATTTGAGCAGCTTTGGAAGCCATGACTGTTGTAAAGGGGTTGTTAGGCATTGCTCCAGTAAATACTTAAGACTGCAGTGATCTGCCTTAACCATGAAAGGTTTATAGCCCAAATAATGATGCCAATATTTGATTGCTTTGATCACAGCTAAAAACTCTTTCTCATATGTCGATAACCCTTGATGTCTTCTGGCCAAAGATTTACTGAAAAAGTTAATTGGGTGACCTTCCTGTTGTAGGACCGCTCCAATTCCTGTTCCACTCACGTCAGCTTCCACCATGAATGGTCTTGAAAAACAAGGAAGAGCCAACACTAGAGCTGATGAAATCGCCTTCTTCAATAACACAAATGCCTCCCTCTCCTCCTGTTACCACTCCCAATGAGCCAACTTATCCTTTTTCAGCATCTCTATTAATGGTTTGGCAATCAACCCATACCCTTCAATAAATCTTTGATAGTAACCTATAATTCCCAAAAAGCCTCGTAGCTCTTTAACAATTCTGGGTTCTGGCCATTACAAAACTGTATTCACTTTTTAGAGATCTAGCGATACTCCTTTCTCCGAAATCAAATATCCCAAGTATTCAACTTGTCTGGATTCAAAGAAACATTTACTTCCTTATACGGATGGTTGTTCGGTAGAACCTGCATGGTTGTTGTAATGTGCTCCACATGAGTTTATAAAGATTGACTGTAGATTAATATGTCATCGAAAAACACCAAAATGAAATGTCTCAGGTAAGATTTAAATAACTTATTCATAAGACATTGAAATGTAGATGGGGTGTTTGTTAAACCAAAGAGCATAACCAAGAACTCATAATACCCGTCGTGTGTTTGAAATGTCGTTTTTGATATGTCCTTCGGTTGCATCCTGATCTGATGATACCCCCGATCTTAAATCCAAATTTGTGAACTAGCTCCATTTAACTGATCGAGTAGCTCTTCAATTAATGGTATGGGAAACTTGTCCTTGACTGTATGCTTGTTTAACTCCCGATAGTGTACACAAATGCGTCAGGAGTTGTTTTTTTTTCTTCACAAGCATGACCGGTGATGCATAAGGACCACAGTTGTGACAAATAAAACCTTCTTCATGAGTTCCTTCACTGATTGTTCAATCACATCTTTCTGCGCTCCCGAGTAACGATATGGTCGTATGTTAATTATGTCAACTCCTTCCTTTAAGAGAATTTGATGGTTGAATTGGTGATCAGGAGGAAGACCATTTGGCTCTTGAAACACCAAAGCATATTTGGCCAACACTGCAATGTTTTCATCGAATGCACTCCATTGTCCCTCATTCAACTTCATTTGTTGCAGCTGAAACTCGATGGAAATAGTTATCTACATCATCAACATTTGCCCACTTTTGGAACGTTGCAGAGTTCTTTAGAAATCTTCATACGAAACCACTCGAAAATTACCCCCTATTTTCCCATTCAGCGTTACCAACTGTCCATTCTAGTTGAAAGCCATAGTTCGTTCCCTAAAAATGCACAATACATTATCTAAACCTACTAGCCATTGTACACCCAGAACAACATCACACCCTCCCAAAGATAAGACTAGTGCACTCATAGTAAATTGTATTCCCTGCGTGGTCTGTTCAAAATTATCACAACACTGATGACACACCAATTGCAATCCTCCTCCAACTTTTATTGATATCGGTTTAATTTCCCAAACAACACAGCTTTCTTTCCTAATTACTAATGAGTCCACAAAGTTATACGTATTGCCATTATCGAGTAAAATATGGATGAGTTTTCTCCTATGTAATCCCACCAATCTCATCTACTTAAACTCCATGTGTTTTGAGAAACCCAACATAGCTTGCATTGAGAACATTGGACATGTTTCCTCGCTCATCATTTCTTCCAATTCTTCCTCCCCTCCTTCAAAATTTGACTTCTCACTGTCTTCATAATCCATAACCACATAAAATTTCATTTGTCGATTCTTATACTTGTGTCTAATGGTATATTTTCTCATCACACCAGAAATAGAGCCCTCGGGCTCTCTTATCATCAAAATCTTTACTGCTAATTTGTCTAGAAGGATTAAAAACTCTTATCGATGATTGACGCCATGTTGAAGTAAGAGTTGGTAATATGCCATCAGGTATCGGACTTCTATGTGCATTAGTTGTCTATTGTGGTCTCAGTGGTGCATTAAGAATTCCTTCGTTGCCCAAATTCTACACGATATTACCTAGGCTTAATGTAGTGCTCCCATTAGATAGTAATACAGCTTCCTGTTTGTAGGCTAACAAGTAAGCTTGGTGTAGTGAACTGGGTTTGTGTAGTTTCATAGTCACCCCAATCTCCAGCTTAAGTCCCTTAATAAAGAAGTCAATCAAATACTATTCTGGCAGCGTTAATCGATTGGAATGGTGGTTGAATTGAGCACAATACTCCAGCATATTCCTCTCTTCTTTTAACTCTGTGAAGTACCCTACCGGATCATCAAAGATCTCAACATCGAATCTCTGTTTAAGTGCTTTGGTGAACTCCTCCCAGTCGACCACATATACTCTATTGCGATTTTTTACATATAACCGACACCACTCTTGTGCCCTTTCATCCATGTGTAATATTGCTATCTGCACCTTTGTTTTATCGGGAGTGCAATCTAATTGGAAAAATTGTTCACAGCGATACAACCACAATTTAACATTTTCGCTATCAAATACAGGGAACTCAATCTAGCTCAATCTTGTTGGTGTTGAGTTTTCATCCTTCTCTACCTTCAGTTGTGTACTCTGAGAGTGAGGTTCTGATAACTTGAAAGATGTATCCTTTGGTGCTTTTCCTTACTTTTGCAAAATTGCAAAAACATAGCTCATAACTCTGACATTTCCTTCTCCATCCATTCTACCTTTTTTTGAATTTCTGAAAGCATTTTCTCCCTTTTTGTATGCGTCTCGGCCAAGTTTCTTACACATTCTTCTAGTCTTCGCTTCTCTGCAGCTCTTATTCCTTTAGCCTTTGTGTCTTCCCAAATCGATGCTCTAATACCAAATTATTACATAAATTTTGATGATAGTAAGAAATGAACTTAATGTGAGGTTGGATGCATTAAGGAAGTAGAGAACTAACGTAATAGAACAGAGAGCGAAGAAGAAAAGAATCTTAGAGAGAGAGAATGGAATTCAAAAAATGACTATATTTGGTTATGTCCTTCCAACTAGCCGTTATGAGAGATAGCATATATGCTAGTGCACTATTACATGTCTACATCTTATTGATAAATTGTGTATTATATCTATACTGCGTTGTTGTTTCTGTCTTCTTTATTTTGCATCCCAAATCAATCGCCTTCTTCCTTTAATCTGTAACAATCTTTTTTTAAACTACCTTTACATGAACATAATTCTAATTAATTCATATAAGTATCTAAATTTTATTTAATTTCACCTAAAGACTACTTGAAAAAGCTTGCATATGAGTGGACTAATACTTAGGTAAATGGGGTCAAATGGGGCCTACATGTTATTTTTGGTGTTAGGGTGACAGACTAATGATGGGGTTGAATGGGGCTTAAGAGAGACCTACATGATCCATTAGTTGTTAGGGTGAAACCATTCATGGGATTTCATAAGTCTTAATGTATTCAAACAGGTGTTAGCAATGGTAGGGATATTAGTTAACCAACTAAAGATAGATGGTTATAGCACAAGATAGTAAAACTTCAATAGCTTTCTAAGGAATAAAATCTAATATAGGTTAATCAAGTCATGAAGTCAAACGTACTATTAAGGAAGAAATTGTTCTAATCATAGATATTTGATTTAGTTCTGTTTTGATTAATTATCATTGATTCCTTAACTATTATCTTGATTTTATTTCTATTTTGTATTTTATTATTTAAACCCATAAAAGTGTCTTTATTAATTGTCCTTGGGGTAGTTAATAATGTTGTGTTTTTAGTTCATATCACTTCTTCATGGGATTGGACCCCTTAAATACCATTATACTAATTATCATTGATATGTGCACTTGCCTTGTGACTAATTGAATGATGTGAACAAATAGAAACCATTGCAAAGGAATAAGAACACAACAAATTAAGGATAGGAACAAAGAAATTAAATCACAATGACAAGGAAAATAGGGGGCTTAAAGAAACAACTTGCAAATATGATTTCTAGTAGAATAAAGATTAACAACAAATTTTTGACTAAGAAATTCTTATTAAAGAGGTATAGCTCTTATAATAGCTAAACCGACTATCCTCAATCTTCTTCTTTTTCTTTTCAATTGAATAATGTCTTTTTTTGAATTTTTTTACATATATCAGACCTAGAAAAATTTTTACACAAGAATTGAAAAAAACTAGGAACAAAGCTTGAACAAACAAAAGGAGAAAGCTCAAAGAAAATGGGAACAATTAAGCAAAATGAAAAACAAGTGAATCAAAACGAAAAAATAGAAGGAAGAAAACACTAAATTAAGGATAATTAAACCTGATTTAGACCCAAGCTATGATACTAAATGATGTGAACCTCAAGGATGAACCTTGAAACCCAACAATCATACAATTGGAGGAAAGGAATCCAAGAAAGCAAAAAACAGGTTTAGGAGAAAAAACCTTGACCCGATGTCTATGGAAGACAAGAACCAAAGGTATAGGATAGGTTTTAAACACCACAAGATAATAATCTCGATAAGTTCACAAGTTCCCAAAGGAACCAAAAGAGAGATTAACTTCACTCCATCAATTATGAATTTTCTCCCCTTGAACAATACAATGATTGCCTTTATATAGGCATTAAGGTAAGAGAAAATTAAGGTAAGAAAACATCCTAATTGAATAATTTGACCAGAATCATTATTTGATTGAGCTAATTAAGGTAAGAAATCATTCCCAATTTGCTGGGACAGCTTGCACACGTTCCTAAATGTCTCCCATGAATCTTGGAATGCTTGGAACAAATTGGAATAATTTAGACACTCATTGGGCTTCTTAACTCAGCTTGGATCAGATTTATTAGGCCTTGAATACTTTCCAAGCTAATTAGAGCATGTTTAGTCCATATATATTCAATTAGCCCATTTATAGCTTTCTTTATCTTCTTGGCTCTAGCTCTTGTAATTGGGCCTCCTTGAATGCTCAATGGCTCCTTTAGAGCTTTGCTTAGGCCAACTTGGTTCTCATCATTGAAATATTTATAAAAGGAAAAACTTTAGTGCCATTGATTCACACATGCACAACACTCAGCTAGGATATATTTGATGATGGTCATGGGATGGGAATATATAGCCTCTCATTTGTCTGTCACCCCCTTGTAGTAATTATTTGATAAGTTCTCACACCTCAAAACTTAATTCTTATACTACTAATTTGTTTGAGGGGCTTCAGGGGTGTCTATAATTAATTTTTAGTGTGATTTGATAACTCAAATAATTTGAAATTTTTCTTAAGTTGAATTAATAAAAGATTTCATACGATTTCCACAAATGGTGTTGAATGATGAAAACTAAATTTTGGATGTCTTTTGATTTGGTCTTAAGGGTACAACTTGCAAAAATAACTACTCAAAGGTGAGAGGTGTTTCGATGTTGCAGTGAAAGCTAAGAAGTGCTAAGTATGTTGATAAATCTCTATTTGAGCTTAATGATAGTGGTTATAGGTACTTCCTTCAAGATGTCCTCCTTTTATTGGCAATATTTTAAGAAATGTAGTTGGACTCCAAATTTCTTAGTAGTGTTTGGATCCTCCTCATGTAGAACAATCTTTTTTTGATAGAACTTAACTTTTTTTGGAAAATTAAACTCTTATATTTGCCCAAGGACCATAGCCTTGAAGAAGGATGACACATTGTGCTAAATAAATTAATACCAATCCATACATCTCCATTTATATTGCACAAGAGTATTTCTAAAAATTTCAATTGAATCAAAGTGCATCCCATCTCAGAATTTTATGTCAACTTAAAATCTGTTCTCCCTATTAAACTTTAACCATATAAGCTTTTTCCTCTTTTCATTATCTAAGCCATTATAATCCCTTTCAAGCTCATATATATTAATATCTAAATACTACTCCACTAAATTTTTCCTTCATTAGTTCTCCACTTATTTCTTTCTTGTTATAGTAGAGCTATCATAAAAATATTTGGACTTCATAAAATATTTCATCATTATCTTCATAACTTGATGTTTTAAGAACTTTACTCCTAATATGTTGGTTCCTTAACCTTATCCTTATGATAATGTCGCCTAGCTACACTACTTAGCTTAACATTAAAATTATGCATTTCCTTACTATTGTTAGCATATTAATCTAATGTTCTAGTTGTTATAAGGAATAAGGCCAAAGGTAAGAGATTTCAAACTTCAATTTTAGAGAAAGATATTTGGGTGATGTTTAAACTAGATCCCAATGTGAAATTTTTTCATATCATATGAAGAATGTGTTGTCCATCAACTTATAAGTAGGTTGTTGAATATTATCTCATCCATCTTATATATCAACTTCAACAAGGCATTAAACATCATAACTTAGAGATTTAAACAACTAATTTGTTTATTGGAGTTTTTGGTAGAGATTGAATAAGGGGCATGAGATAAAAAAATAAAACAAAATTAGTGTCTATGATAACTATAAAACAAAGATGGGTATAGGAAAATAGTTATATATCCACCAGGTTATGGAGTCCCAACTCCTGCTCCACTAGCTTTTACATTAGATTCTCCTTCTGAAGTTATTACATACTCAAAATATCCAACTCCATCATTCACTGTAGCAATAATTTTTTAATCAATAAGAAGTTAAAAATTTTTAGATGAAAGTGTATAAAATTAATAGGTTAAGTTGGTAGAGAGATAGGTACTCACACCCATTTAAGATTCAATACTAATAAATATAGTTATCACTTCTGGCCAACTTATCATCCCACGTCAAGTAACACTTTCAATGTTTCCCTCAACTAAGTTGTAATGTTAAGATTTTGAGACAAATAGAAACACACCTTATTAAACATGCTAAAAGCTACAAAATTGAAGTATGAGTCATCGTTTACAGTAGTTTGTTATATACATTATCTCAATTAGCAAATTGAAAATTTTAATTTACTAGTACTATTTTTATATTATATCATAACAAATGGATCACATACATTAACTATTATGTACATTTGTTTACCAAACACCTTCATTTTTTGTGTTGCATTAATAGCTTCAATACTCTTTTCAACCCTTTCTATAACAAAAGAAATTAAAACATGTGAAAATCATATGATAATTCTTATATATCATAAGTGGATGTTTCAAATAAAGTACCTTTTCATGTCAATTTTTCTTATAAATTGTCATTGAATGCTGCATCACATAAATAACCGAAAACTACATTTGATTTTTCTTCTCCTCTAGTATTGTTCAATAACTTTAAAATGTTTAATATCTTCACTTGATTTAATATCAACATCCAAAATTTCAATAATTTTATTAATATCATTTCTTTTCTTTAATATGCGGCACTCAACCCTATCAATGTATAGCTCTAATGAGTCATAATTGTTCTTCAATATTAACTTGTATAAGTTATTTATATGGTATTACTTCACCAAAAAAACTATTAAATCCTTGCAAGTTTGATGAACTTTTACATAAATTCTTTCACTACTCTATAACCTAAGTCTCTAGTAGTATAAATGAATTGTAGTAACTTTAATTGATGTGTGTCAAGTATAAAGAAATGCATTTATCCCCCTTCATATGTTATAGATTGCATCAACTTCCCTAGGAATAGTAGGAGAGCCAATAAATAGGCATGTTATTACACTAAAAAAATTAGACTTGACATAGAAGGACTGAAGCTACATGATGAATGAGAACTTCCTCTCATTTCTCGTTAAAACCCTTTTCTATGTTTGTTTACCTAACTCAATTCAATTGGCCTGAACTGTTTCTTATTTTCTTTACTTGAAGGCCAATCACTACTTCAAATATCATTATTCAAGGGCTTAAGATATTTAGCAAACTCCCTAGTGAAGCCTCTGAGCCTCGAAAAAATATTGCCATGGTTAACAAGATAGACTTTACACGTGTTTATATAGATGTCTTACTTGAAATGGAGCTGCCTGACTCCTTGAAGCGAATGAGATTAAGTGAGGAAGGAAATTTATTGGAGGATGCTTTCAGGATTACTTACACTTAGAAACCACTTAAGAGAGAAATAATTAGGGTCTAGAAACACAAAACTATGGAGAATCATCATTGTAGTGAAACAGGGAAACAATCTGAACCTCCAAAGAAGACTAGGTCTAATGAAGAGAGAAGTGAGAAACAACCCCAATACAAACAAACACCAATACTAGAACTGACTAATGAAACCAATGGCACTAAAGTGAATAGCGAGGAGACTAAAGATAGAGTTCAAGTACCAATAATAGAAACTCTAGGACCTTACACTCAAATTGCTAGTAAAAGGATATCTCATCAAGCTCATATGGCCCTAAAATGTCAAAAGCCAATCAAAATTAAACCACACAACAAAATAAATCAAATTCTAGCAAGACCAAGTCCACTTACAAAATGAGAAAGGAGAGGGACAATTCTTTCACCATCAAATGAAACTTTTTATATAGAATATACTTGGATCAAATTCCCCCAATAAGTAAATGGATCTCAATGATTCCTAAACTCAAAGAGATGAAGTTTTATATAGAATAAAGCTAGAGATCTTCCAAAAAGGGTAATGGTTTTTAAACAAACTATGGACTACTCTAAGCAACCATAAGGATCATCCTAAGCGTAAAATCATTGCTTAATAAGTCCTAAGATATGGAAACTAGAGGGTTGGACTTGTTCATATCACTTGATCCTTAAAAGCTCTTAAATCTTGTTATATGTATAAGTTATCTATTCTACTAATTGGGAATTTGATAGAAGAGCCATGTAGAGGACTAGAAGCAACAAGAATTAACTCTCATTAACCTTGGATCCTTGTGAGAGACTATAAGTACATTCTCAAGTCAAATGACGCACAAGGAAATAGAAGATTCTTAAGTACCAAGTACCGAAAGCTAAGTCAGATATGTAGATCCCTAGGAATTATAGATTTGAGATGCGCTGGTTTCCATTTCACTTGGTCCAACAAACAAGCAGGTATACAATTCATCTAGAAGATATTAGATTGATGCCTTGTTTCTAATTGGCTTAGTTCCTTCCTAATAGCTCACCTTCTTTTACCAAATGTTTATTCTCTGACCACTTACCTATTTAGACTAATCTAGGAGAATTACTTTCAAAGAGAAAATCTCCTTTCAAAATTTTGACTCTCTACTCAAACACCCTGAGTTTTCCATGATTGTTATTTGAGGTATGAACACTAATGTTTTAGGTTCCCATACATATCATTAACTCAGAAGTTGAAAGTTGTGAAGAGAGAAATGATTACGGTGATGAGGAATGGAATTGATCCAATGAAGATGAATTTAAGATGTGCCTTTGATATTTAGTAGGATTTTAGTTTCCTTCTCCTATAAAAAAACAAGGAAGCTCAAGACCACGATAAACATTATAATGAATAAAGTAGATTTTGTGCAATAAAATTCAGGTTAAGAGTTTTCTCATAACCAACTCTTTGTGTGTTTTTGTTTCTTGCCTTGTGGGGTCAGGAACAACTCTTGAGTTAATTTCATTGGTGTTGTGGTTTAAGAAGGGTTGAACTCAATCTATTTTCTATCTGTTTTCTCTTTTGTTCAACTCCTATAATAAAATTTGATTAATTTTAAATTTAAAAAAAGAAAAACACATTCAGATTTTCTTGAGTAAACTCGCACTTGAGCAGTTTGAGTTTTCTTAGTGCATGACTTTTGAGCCATTATGAGTAGGAGGAGAAGGAAGACTATAGAGGTTTGGATTGGGGATTATATTGATGCGAGACCCAATAGGAACTTGTCCTAGAGAACCTTCAACAAGATGGGGCTATGCTCGGCATTGGCTAGAATCAAACAAACACACGGAATCAAAAGAAACAAAATTGAAAAGATAGAAACAGAACACAAAGAGAAAAGGGGGTTAGAGGAATGTTTCAATGGAAAGAACCCTAAGAGAACTTGTCTCTTAGAACCCTAGCCTTAGCACACCACAAAGGAAGACCATGCCTTTGATAAGTCAAGTATTCTCAAAGAATACAAAGAAAGCAAAAATGCTCTGAATAATACTCAATATTATTTCTGAATCCATACCTTCAAATTACATAAAGGGTGCCTATTTATAGCAAAAACTTTCTAAATTAATATCCTAAGTCATAAACTAAATAAAAGGAAAGAAAATAAATTTAAAAAGGTTTTGACTAGATGACCTTATTTCAAGGAAAACAAAAAGGAAACTAATTAAAACATGATCTAAACATATTGGACCTTATGGAGCACGTCCTTCTCCTTACTTTTAAATGGCAAATGGTTGTCATATGGTATTTTACGTGAGTTCCTCCAATTGGACCAATGTAAGCCTTTGGACAATTCATGTTGGGCTTCGAGGAGAAAGATAATGACTTTTGGACCTTTATGAAATGCAATCTATCTCAACAACATGGGCTCTATCTCTTGAAGGTCTTGGATCAAACAATTCAATGCTTTGGCCCTAGCTCTTGTCATTGGGCCTCCAACATCTTGTAATGGATCTTTAGGAACATTATACTTGAATGTTG
>JANQAP020000006.1:306470-322159 GCA_026874005.2 Erythroxylum coriaceum
CCAACATAGTATCGAATATTAGATTTGACATATACATACTCAAACCTCACTCCTAATTAAAAGTAAAGAGTTGTCACATGATACCATCCTAAGTTTGAATGAAACATTACCTAAACACCTCAGGACAGTAATCTTTCCACCAGAAGTTGACCGACTGATGTGGAGGAGTAGACTTTGATTCTTCGTAAGGAAACCCCTTGCAAACCGACAAATCTTTTAATTTCACAGCATCCCTTGCAAACTGACAAATCTCAATCTTGTAAAGCTTAATATTTTTCTGCAACAGAATCTTAAGTCAACACGGGAACAATGGAACAAGTAATTGATATGCTTTTCCATTCAACTACTAAAACACAAGTTTGTAAAGGCATCTTATCAACAAAACAGATTCAAAGATATTGCCAAATCAATTCAACTGTAGCGAAGAAGCAAGCTACCGTTTTCATGTTAGAAACCTATAACACATCTTTTTTCTAAGGAAAAATAGAGAAGCAATTAGAAAACAACAAAGAAGGACTAACCTGCATCAAATTGGAGTTAACTTGTGATTTTTTTTGTATGCCCATAATATCTCCTCGTTGCATTAACCACAATCCTAAATCATGATGTCAAATTTCGGGTATATTAAAATCTGAAATTTGGAAGAGAGGGAGAAGAAGGAGGGCAACCACGAAGAAGATTGAAATTAAGAGGATCAACATAAAACCCTAACCACCGTCAATTTCTCGCTCCTCCACCCCTCTTTATCTATTTCCTCCTTTATTCGTTTTAGTATGAGAGAGCAAAAACAAGGTAAAGAAACTATATAAAACTCAAGAGTTAGCTTCTGAAACCTACCTTCCTTTGTCCGATTTGTTCGATTATGCTTGAACTCTCCAATCTCACCAAAAACCAAATGGGTACGTAATAAAATCCAAAATCGATAAAAATGAAACATAAACGCAATGGGAGGTTAAAAAAGAGGAGTAGCACACAATGTTTGCACACAGAGAAACAGAACAACAAGATAATCAAACAAATTTCTGATTTCATTTTTGTTCCCTCCTATAACTAGTTAGATATTTTGCGATGATTTACAAAATAGTCACAAAAGGGCCATTTTTCAAGACGATTTTTGAAAATCATTGCTAAAAGGGTTAATGAAGTCATATTTTGGCATCAAATAAGAACACACTTTGCTACATTTTTAAAAATCGTCATAAAATGTTGACCATTTAGCGATGATTTTTAAAAATCGTCACCAATTTTGAAATCATCGCCAAATGGTCAACATTTTACAACGATTTTTAAAAATGTAGCAAAATGTGGACCTTTGGCGACGATTTTTAAAAATCATCACCAAGGGTTCTCATTTGGTGATGAATTTAAAAATTGTCGCCAAAGGTTCACATTTGGTGACGAATTTAAAAATCATCGCAAAAAACTTACTTTTAGCTACCATTTTCAAAACTTAGCTAAATCTCATCCTTGTTGTAGTGTTTTGAGGTTAAAGGGGAAAGATATAGGCTTATGAAAGGAGTTCAATATGAATGGGAGTCTACTTTGGGAGCCCTGAGTTCAAGATAGTGTTGATCAAAATTAGGTAGTTAAATGATGAACATATCCTTTGTTAAAGGTATATATGATCTAAGTGAAAAGGAATCTGTACCAACACCTGATTCTAGTAATGGAGAAGTTAGGTATACAACTAAAGGTGGAGAGCTTATTGTTGGGAGATTATTAAGTCTTGAGATTAGAGAGAACGAGGTGGAGCGGTAAAAGGAGACCATCATCTATAGTAGATGCCACGTTCACAACAATGTATGTAATGATTTTTGATTAGGGAAGTTATACAAACTTAACTAGTACTACTATTGCAAAAAATTTAGGACAATCAATTGTGAAGCATTTGGAACCATACAAGCTATAGCGACTCAATGAATACATGGTAATCAAAGTGAATAAGTCGATATTGGTGTTTTATTCTATTGGATGTATAAAGATGCGGCATTTTGTAATTTTTTTTTCTATTCAAGCTGACCACATTCAAATAAGAAGGCCATTTGATGATCGATAATCACTATAGGTTAAAAAGGTTCACTATACTAAACTGAAAAATGCTTATGAATTATCCAATTCTCTTTGTATTCTAGTTTGGGCGGCCATAATAACCAGCACTTACCAGTTAAAACAAATAACGATAGCGACCGTTTTCAAAAGGAAAAAGCGGTGAGACTGAATAAGATGATATCATACATTTTAACCACCAAAAATATGGCAAGATCGCTGAAGACGAAAGTAAGGCTGGCTATAATCACGGTAGAACTCTCAAAAGTAAAAATCTCTTATTGTCACAACTTAACGCACCAGTAATAGCAGTTAAAATACAGCCACATATTTTAGATAAAAATATGGATCGAACGTGAAAAATGTAACGGAAACATAACTATAAACAGCCATAAACGAAAAAAGCTTAAATTGCCAACCGAGATAGGATGATTCATAAGAAAATACCGGTAGGAGAATTCCTATATGCATTATCTATATCTATATATATATATATAGGAACCAAGAAAATCCCGATAGTTGGAAAGGAAAAAACTATCAAGCAAAAAAAAAAAAAGAAAAAAGACAAGAGTAGCGAACATGAGGCCCCTCTCACCAGTTTTTCTTGTAGCAACAACAATTATCCTCGTCGGGCAAGTCGCCGTCGCCTCCAACCTATGCGCCAACGCCGACTACAAGCCACTCTGCTCCTCTCTTGTGAAGGGAATTGGGAATGCAGCGGCAGCCACAGAGAGTATTATTCAAAATCTTATTACGCAAACAAACCATGCAAAGTCTCAAGCGTCCAGGCTCGGGAAAGATCAGAAACTCGACGTTTGCATTGAGAACTACGACCTTGCGATTGATAGCTTGAACAAGGCCTTGAAGGCTTATAAGGGTGATGACAAGTATACCGGTGACATAAATCTCTCTGCGGCCATCGCTTCTTATTCGACCTGTGAGGACACTTTTGATGAGTTCAATGTACCCTCCCCTTTAAAAAAGAACGACAATCTTATGGAGCAAACCGCCGCTACCGGCTTGGCAGTTGCTAAACTTGCCTAAGCGATCGTATTGGTCATTGCGTTCCGTACATATATGAATGTTAAGATCAGAATTGCATGGATATAGTATGGTTTCTCTTGTTCTGTGTTCATTTGTGAGAGACGTGTGAAGCCACACCATTATCTCTCTCTTATATTCTAAATTATAATCGAATTTCTGTTTTCCGTGGAAGATGGTGTCGAACTAAAACTCAACCTTTCATGGTTGTACCAACTCAACCTTCAATTCCATCTGTGGATTGTGGTTGGGCCAAACAATAGCCCCTTATATCACTACAACAGATAAGGTTATTGGCGATGAAATAAAACGTCGTTAAATATTAAAAAATCATCGCAAATGTTAATTTGCGACGAAAAATAATCATCGTCTAATGGTCTCTAAATCTCAGTAACAAAACAATATCCGCGACGTTTTCTTGAAATCGTCGCAAAAAGGTTTTGGATACACAATAATTTCGTCGGTAAAACATATAACCAATGATAACAAAAAACATCATACTTTGGATTTTACGACATAAATGTTTTGTAGAAAAAAGTTTTTACCTACTAAACTAAAGTCGTAGGTAATTATTTTTAGTGACAATTTTTTTAGTAGCAAAATAGTTTTAGCTACTAATCTTTTGTTGTAGGTAAATATTTTATAGACGTTTTTTTAAAGTAGGTAACAACATTTTGTGACGTTTTTTTTTGGTAGTTAATACTTTTTAGTGATGATTTAGTTTTTGTAACAGAATAGTTTTAGCTACTAATTTCTAGTTGTAGGTAAATGTTTGTTTTATTTGACTGATGCTCATATATGTTGAGTTTTCTAATTGTGAACTCATATGGTGGGATAGGTTGGTTTTAATTTAGAGGGAAAATGGTTAGAGACCTATAAAAACTTAAGGAATGTTCTGTAAAGTAAAAATTAAATGTTCTATAAAGTAAAGATTAAAAGGGAAAATGAAGGATACTAACTATGAAATCACTTTTTTTAAATAATAGTTTTACAGAAATGAGTAATGTTGATAGATCTTGGATGTATAGATGATCAATACCCGATGGTTTCACTAATCTTGAGTTTATTGAGGGAGTTGAAGCTTTTATTCACTATACACGTTCTGAACCTGCATATATAGATGGTTCAAAGATCAGATGTCCCTGTAAAAAGTGCAAACATATTTGTTTTCTTCCTATTGATGAAGTGAATCTCCATTTGTTAAGAAAAAGGTTTGTTCCAAATTGTTTGGAGTGGACATGACATGGGGAGCTAATAATTTGTAGCACCTTAAGGGGTAATTAAGTAAACTCGTCAATAAATGTGGATGGGTTTGAAGGGGGGACTAAATTTATAACAAATAATATGGGTGCAACTGAAAATCCTTATACCCAAATGGTTTATGATGCAGCCGGTTATACCTTTTAGGCAAATATAGAAAATCTTAAAGAAGAACCAAACCTATATGCAAAAAGTTTTTTAATTTACTAAAATCAGCTAATTACGAATTATGGCCAAATTGTGAGACCATGACTCAATTATCTTCAATTGCTCGAATATTGAATATAAAGTCTGAAGGGAATATTTTTTATGGAAAAACTAGAAAGGAAAATTCCAGTTACCTTATGCAAATTGGAAGAGATTTTCTTTTCAAGCTTCTTTGATTGTATGGAGCATCTATTCATACATTTAGCATACGAGGCTAAACTTACTGATCCGATTCAATATCGATGGATGTATCCTTTTGATAAATAATTATAGTTAATATTTAAATAAAACTTATAGCATGTTTTAATCACAGAATTGTAATAACCCTATTTGTAATGTAGGTATTTGCATCACTTGAAGAAAAACATCAAAAACGAGGTTAGAGTTAAAGGTTCAATATGTAATGCTTATTTAGTGGAGGAAGCAAGTATATTTTGTTCACATGATTTTGAACTGCATGTGCACACAAAAGAAAGAAAAGTTCCTTGTAATGACGATGGGAGAGAAATGGGTGATGTTGATGGTAACTTATCCATTTTCACATATCCAAGACAAACATATGGACGTTCAATAAGAAGAATATTAATAGTAGAGGAAATAAAGACGCCCATGATTATATTTTATTGAATTGTCAAAAGGTTCAACCTTTCGTGCAGTAAGTTTAAGTTGATTTTGAAATAGATTACTTAAGTTTTTGAAATTACTGTTGTTCACAACTAAAATACATAATAATGCTTTTAGATTATATGAGAAATAGTTATGTGAGTTAATGCCCGAAACAACACAGGATGATATCAATAAAGAAGTTGAAAGACACTTTCCTCGATGGTTCGAGAAATATGTAAGTTTTTACTTGTAATAATTAAAATGGTTGAATTATCGTATCAAAGCGATTAGATGACATTATATTAATTAATATAATAATTTTTTATGTAGGCCTTAGAAAATCCAATGGAGAACAAGTTCATATGTGATCTTGTAAAAGGACCTTTGCAAACTGTTAATGGATACAAATTTCATATAGAATATCATAGTCATAGCGTAGTAAGAGTAAATAGTGGGGTTTGCATACATGGAGAATTAACGGCTTATTATGATAAAATTATTGAGATACTTGAAATTGAGTACCCTGCATTGCTAATAAAATAGATTGTGATATTTAAGTGTGAATGGTTAGATCCAACTCCTAATGTTGGAACAAAAGTGCACAGCTGATATAATCTAGTTGAAATCAACTAGCAAAGAAGATTTAGATAATTTAAACCTTCTGTATTGGCAATGTAAGTGATCCAGGTGTATTATGTCTCTTTTTCCAGCTTACAATGAGATAAGTCAGATAGGTTGGCTGTATGCAAAGTAAAACTTAGAGGTGTTTTTTAATTATATAAAAAAGGAGAAAATAAGAGAATTGAAAGTGAAGCGTTTCAAGAAGATGTTTATGAAATAAATGCATATGTAAAATATGACAAGAATGAACCTTTAAATGATCCAAATAATGAATATGTTGAAATTTCATCTAGAGAGAGGCTGAGGAGGGCGAGAGATTTGAAGAAGAGCCTGAGTTTGATTATAAATCCTCAAAAAAAGAAGACAATGATCATTTTTTATTTACAATTAAGTGCTGATAGCAATTAATTTATGTTTGTAATAAAATATTATATAAATAAATCTATTATTGCATTAATAATATATTGTTATATATTGAATTTATATTGTTCTATTATTGGAAAATTCAATAAGATGTGTATTTCAGGTTAAAAATATACCACCAAAGAGAAAATAGGATATGATGTGGCCAAGGTCAGGGTACAATGATTTGGAGAAGCTAGTGCATTTCTAGGTGAAGCATCACATTCTGCAAATGCTACAGAATCACCTGCTGTATATCAAGCTACTACACATTTATATGAGGCATCACCTTCTGTACCTGCTGCTATACCATCTAATAGCCCTACTCTGCCATCCACCAGCCCTACACCATCCACCATCCTATACCGACAGAGATATCAAGGGTAAATGTTGAGGATGAAGGAGCTGACCTCCAGCTTGGAGTTAAAGGAGTTGATGGAAGAACTTACTTTACAATTGTCAACAATTTGTAATTAAAATTCTAAAAATTTTGTAATACATGATAACACCATAGGTTTATGCTAAAGTTATAGATTTTAATTTGAAAATGATATAAAATAACTTATATATTAGGTTGGTTCCATTTGGAACGTACTCAAGAAATTTCTCATCCAAGTTTAAGGAGAGGATAGATTTTGAGGGTTATATATGGAAGAATGTCTCTCGGGTGACAAAGTATTTTTATTATCGAACGTTTAAGGTACATAAAATATATTCTTTAATCTTTTTTATTTTATCTAATTTTATACATTAATTAGATAAATATTGTTGTCTATAAGTACTTATAGTATGTTTTTCTTTTTTCATAAAGAATTTTTTTAGGATTCAAAATTTGATGCTATAATTTATAATGTAAGGGAGAGATGAGCTCATACACGTTATAGAAACTTTCTTGCTTCGATACGCAAGAATGGTGTACAACCACCACATATATCTAAAGAAATATAGAGTCGTTGGCAGCAGTATTGGGCATTACCCAAGGCAATATTCATTTCAGAGCACAATTCTGCCAATAAACGTAGAGGACACCAAATGGAGAGAGTCTACCTATACAAATTAGAGGATCTTTGACCTACCAGAGCATGCACTTCAACTTCTAAGTATCAAAACTTTAAACTTATATTCTGATTTTTGTCCTTTGATGTATGAAATTTGATTTCAATGTAATTTGATATATGAAAATTAAAATGAAAATATATGTGCATTATAGAGAATAATAATATTATAAATGTCTAATGTCATTAATGGTTATGCTGTTGAGTTAAAATTTTTTGTCTAATAGGGAGTAAATATCGTAAAAATAAATGAAATTCTGTCGAATTTTTTATAAATTATAGTTCACTTATAACAATTTATTCTGATGCAAGAAAAGTCTATAAGCAGGAAGCCTATATGATGCCAACTCTTTTTGCACACTTACACCAAGAAGCATGATGGTGTGACCTTCATCAACACCCAATGCAGATAAGTTCATATATGTAAAATCTATACTTTAATATTAATTCTTAAAAAGTATCACTTATTAAGATAAACAACTATAATGATAGGACTAAATAAACATTGAACAGAGTCTTAGAACTCTGAAACTGTTAATGAGAGTCAAGCATATCTTGATGCAATAAGTGGTAGGGACCGTCGTGGAAAGATTTTTGGCTTAGGTTCATTTGCAAACACATGTTATTAGTAATCCTCCACATCCACTACAGTTGGATCTAGTAGGTGGTCCGTATCAAATGAGGGAGTCTTTTAGCTTAAGAGCACACAGAGAGGTTGATGAAGTGCATAACCCAACTTTGTAATGAGGTGGATAAGTTGAAGGGTAGGGACAGGACCTTATCGTAGCAGTCAGAACATCCGCCTTCACCACCTGCATAGCTTTTGGATAAGTGAATGTAGTTGATAGTTTGCTACTCTTAAGTTTTGTATAAATTCTTAATTTATAGTTATTTTCAAGATACTTATTTGTGTACATTATAATTATTTTATTATACTATTTAGGATAATGTTTACTTTACATTTATCAATCAATATTATATTATTTACAATTAAATGTACAAAAAATCATAAGATTATCAATAGAAAACTCAGGTAGGAAGTGAGAAATGGCAGTTGAAATTTATCATAATTAAATTTCCTGATAGAAATACAATATTTCGTCGCTAATTCATTTTGATGGTAAGTTACCGACGGAATATATCACTTCGTTGCTAAGTTACCGATGGAATAATATATTCTGTCGGTAAAAGTTTAGCAACGGATGATATTTTTCTTCGATAAATTTAGCAACAGAATGTTGTATGTCTGTCGGTAAATTTAGCGACGAATCTACAACTTACTGTCAGTAAATTTACTAATAGAATATTGTGATTCTGTCGGTAAATTAACGATGAAATATTTTAAATTTGTTGGTAAATTTACCGACAGAAATACAAAATTTTGTCTCTAATTTTACTGACAGATGAACAACTTTCTATCGCTAAATTTACGTACCTACGGTTGTTTCTCCGACAACTCTTTTTTTCGGTAATTTTTGTCACCAAATTTGTTTCCCGAAAGAAATCTTTATTTTTCGTTAGTAATTTCTATCACTAAACCTATTTTTCTTGTAGTGTTTAAGCCCAACTTAGGAGAGAGACAAGAAGAAATTGAAGCATTTAAAGTTAGATAATAGAGTTAAGTACACTGGAGACCTGGAAAGGTACTATAAGGAGCTAGGTATTTGACACCAGTTAACACCACCAAAGATGCATCAATTAAATGTTTTAGCTGAGAGGATGAATAGGACAATCATGGAATGGATCAGATGCCTGATATCACGTGCAAAGCTGCTAAAGATGTTATGGGCAGAAGCTTTGGGTACTATTGTTCATGTTTTGAACAGGTCATGTAGTGTTCCTCTAAATTTTGATGTATTAGATAGATTGTGGTCAAGAAAGGGTGTTTCTTATGATCATTTATGAGTATTTGGATACAAAGCATTTATACACACTCCAAAAAATGAAAGGTCAAAGTTAGACTCTAAAATAAGACAATGTGTGTTTATTAGTTATGGTCAAGATGAGTTTGGTTATAGGTTTTATGAACCTATTAAGAAGAGGCTTGTTAGAAGCCGAGATGATGTGTTTGTGAAAGATCAAACAATAGAAGATATTACAAAAGTTGAGAAGACAAGTTCAGAGTCTAATGATCCAAGTGACACTGAGATAGTATCTCTACCTGTGGTGTTAGAACAAAATGGAAATGAAAAATAACAATATGAGCAGCAGGATTTGTGGATGCTATTATACAAAAAAAAAAAGAATGGGAGCCTCTAATTCCAACACTAAAAACTCCTACTCCTTTATAATTGCAAAGAGGGTCTAGAAATGGAAGACCTTCGCCTTGATATTCTTCTATGTGTATAAATTAAACTTTGCAGATAACTATGAACCAGAAATTTTTCAAGAAGCTAATGAGCATTGAAAGGAGTTTATTAAAGCCATGAAAGATGAGACAAAGTTCTTGCATGAGAATCATACCTTTAAATTGACAAAATTACCAAGGGGTAAGAGAGCTTTGAAGAATTAATGAGTGTCCAAAGTGAAGCAAGAAGAGTATAATTCACAATCACGATATAAAGCTAGACTAGTTGTGAATGGATTCAAATAGAGAAAAGGTATTGATTTTGATTAAAATTTCTCTCCTATTGTTAAGGTGTCCTATATTTGCATTGTACTAGCTATGATAGCCAACATGGATATAAAGGTTGAGTAGATGGATGTGAAGTTTGAATTTCTTTATGGTGATTTAAAAGAGGACAGTCAGAAGGTTTCGTAGAAAAGGGTAAAGAAAACTATATAAGCTGAAGAAAAGCTTGTATGGATTGAAGAAAGCACTAAGATAATTGTATGAGAAGTTTAAATCAGTTATGGGGAAAAAAGGGTATAAAATGACTTCTACTAACCATTGTGTATTCATCCTTTTGTTAAATGTGGATCATATGCTGATCGATGGCAATAATGCTTCCAGAATAAATGAGTTGAAGAAGTAGTTAAGCAAGTATTTTGTAATGAAAGACTTAGGACCAACAAAACAAATCCTTGGAATGAGGATTATGCAAGATAGGAAAGTTAAGAAGTTATGGTTATCTCAAGAGACGTATATTAAGAAGACACTTCAAAGGTTTATCAAGGACCAGGCTAAAGCAGTTAGCTTTCCTTTTTATAATCACTTCAGACTAGGTAATGAACAAAGTCCCTCTAATGAGGAAGAGAAGGCAATTATGTAGTGAGTTTCATTTGCTTCAGCAGTCAGTAATTCAAAATATGTTATGGTGTGTACAAGACCAAACATTACATATACTATTAGGATTGTTACTAGGTTTCTTTCAAACCTTGCAAGGAATAATGGAATGATGTCAAATGGATATTCAAATATCTATAGGGTACTTCTAAAATGCATTTGTGTTTTAGTGCATATTAGCCTATATTATTTGGATACACTGATGTTGATATGACTGGTAATTCATGATATTTGGAATTGTTTGTAGTGGAAGCAGTGTCCTAACAATTAAGGTTGTAAAAGTGTGTGGCACTTTTTAATATAAAAACTTAATTCACTGTAGCAACTGAAGCGTACAAGGAGATGTGGATGAAGCAATTTGTACAAAGCCTCTAGTTCAAGCAAGATCAATATGTTTTGTTCTGTTTTGTGATAGTTAAAGTGCTATTCACTAGAAAAAGAATGCTTGCTTCTATTCAAGGTCAAAAGATATTGATTTCAGATATCATTGGATAAGAGTTATGTTCGCAAAAAAATTACTACAATTAGAGAAGATCCACATCGATGAAAATAGATCTAAGATGATGACGAAGTCATTACCAAAGTAAAAGATTGAAACTTGTTAGTTAATTGCGAGGATGACAATACCTCCCACATTGGCCAGAGAGGGAGTTTTTTAAGTGGATCCTGCCAATGGGAACACTTAATTTTAACTTTTGTTTAAAAAAAAAGAAAAGTGTGTCAAGTAAGATTTGTACTTAGTCTTCAAGTACATAAAGGCTATAAATTGGCCATATTTTGGTCATTTTTATACATCTAGAAAAAACAAGAAAAAGTAAGAAAGAGAAAATGAGAGCAAAGCTATATATTTGAGTATTATATCAAATATTTGACGATCACAAAATAGTAGGAATTTGTGAGTATAAGCTGAGAAAAATATTGAGTTTTTTTGTGGGTAACTTGGCTTAGGTATTTAGGTCTCTTTTCCTCCATGAGTGCCAAGAATTGTACTATTGAGAGTTGCTTAGTTGTTTTGCCTCTAATTAAATTTAGAGAGGAATCTATATTGTATTTCCTATTTTTAATAGTAGAAAAATACTAGCTCGTGCTCATGATTTTTACTTTTCACCTTGAGGGATTTTTCACATAACAATTTAGTATCTCTATTTTACAATTTTATTTATTAATTTTCTTTATAATTGACACAAAAATGAGAGAATTAAAATTTTGTATTATTTAATCGTCCACTAAATTCCTCCCATATAACCCACCACAATAAATTTGTCACTCTTACAAATTCAGCTCATGGAAATCTCCTAGGTGAGGCATTGAGACCAATGAATTTCTAAATTTATAGAAATATGATGATTAAATGCACGTGCTTAAAACAACCACAGTGAATTCTTAAATTTATAGAAATGCAATTCCTAAATACAGGTGACATGTAACATTCTACAATGTAATTTTGTCCGATGTTTATGCTTCTCCTGAAAATGGGAAGTTGACATCACACTACTTGGTTATAATGCAAAGCAAAAGTAAGTTATAGCTAGTTGTTCATAAGTTTTTAAAACGAAGACAGTTTATTGTATGTAATGGCAATGAAAAGCAAAATTAATTTCTAGCTACTTGTTCACAAGTTTGTCAAACGACGACACTGTATTGGTGCTACTTTATTGTAGATTTTATCAACTTGATTGACATTTAAGAGACTACAAAATGAGTCAATTTCTGGTACATCTTGGGGGACTATGCCAGTCCTAATTGTTCATTAAGGTTGGTCTGGTGTGTTGGCCAATAGTTGTAAAAATTTATTCCTACTCTTTTCTACTTCTAGCTTTCAGATTCAAACTTAGACAAATATTATATTAAAATTATTTGGTATAAATTGAGATTAAAAAGAAACTAGTTCTCCTGAATTTCTCAATGGAAAAGTGATTCTTTTACATTTGATCCATCTCAAAACTATAGATTAGATGAAGTACATGTAGTTGAACTGACTAAATTATGATTATTCTCCTAATAAAAATGAAATAAAATTTGTAATTTTTTGTTTGACGAGTATTTTATGGGCTTACGTGGTTTCTTCCAAACCTAGCAAATGTCAACAATGGTGGTACTACTGAGACATGATTGCTTTGAGTCTACATAGGATCATCTTGGCTGGCAATGAGAATGAGAATGAGAATGAGAGGGATACCACGTGGCCCAGTATTCTTAGATTTTCCCCAGTTTAAGTGTGGTGACGCACAGGTAGGTGAGTGTATGCTAGGCTTACACTCGAGAACTAGAAATAAGAGAGGAAGTAGATGTTTAAGTTATAGGTAACTACAGTAGACTTCATTATCAGTCATTGTAAGAAAGATTTATATTTTGCATGTAAATAAGCATTAAGTTAATTATGATTTAATATTTTAATGAATTTTTTATGTGAAATTATATAATATTCTCTTATATTTAGTTGATTGCTATGTAAATGAGGATTTTTTAAAAAAGTAATCATAGATTTAAAATAACTTTCTCCATAGTTATTCGATTGGGATGATTCTAAAGGCATTTAAAAACTAATTCAAAGGGCAACTTTGTAGAGAACACAAAACACAATTGACATTGGACATGAAACTAAATTGGCATTGGACTTGTACTACACTCAAAAGGTTTTAGAACAAGACCAATACCAGTTTAAAAGTGTAGCAGACATTGGTTCTTATAACAAATATCTCAAAGATATCCAGAATTACAAGCTTAATCACCTTAGAGCTCTTTTATATAATTATAGCCTATAAATACTTTAATTATGGATCTTTGTGGAGAACTTTGCAGGTTGGTGATAACATCCTTTGTTAGGGTTTCGTTGCATCAAAAAGGAAGATTTGGAGCAAGATAAGGATGAGCTTGTGATAACTCTTCTAATTCTTTCTTTCTTTTCTTTCCTTTATATTAAGATTGTTTTAATTTAGTTTTATTTTCATTATGTTTACTAGTTAAATCCCTAGTTAGGGTTAAGGAAGCAATTTGTGATGGGTCTTTTGGTTATTAATGCATGATTTAATTATTATTTGGTTGAACTTATTCTCTTTGTTTTTAATTTTGAATTTATGCTCAATTACCATAGATATAATCATAACGATTGTATGAAGAACTATTAGGTGAAGTATGATATGTGTACTAGGAGAATAAGCACTTTATCGCTTGAGAATGATAGTATCCTAGATGTTAGTAATAAACAAATAGATTAACTATATTTAATAAATTTGATTAGGTTGAATTGCACATTGAGAGGTGATAGTTGCCTAATTAGATATATTTATATGCCTCGTTAAGAGGCATAAATACATTAGGTTAATTGTTATTTTAACCTATATAATTAAGTGCATTTGACAATTAGAATTCTACATTAGTGAATCTCAGAGCCTTAATGCTTATCTTCTTGATTTTTCTTTGACATTATCTTATTTTTATTAGTAATTCAATCAATATTCTTAAATTTTGTTTATTTTAGTATGATTAAAAGACATAGTAATATAGTTCCTATGGGATTGATACTCCATATTACTCTAGTATTAATAACTTGTTCCAGTTGATTATGCTTCACTTGCAAATATAATGCAACCTTACCAAAGAACTATTTAGTTTCTATTTCATGTTACATATTTAGGATTGGCATTATAATGATGAAATTTTGGATCTAGTAGTGCAAATTGCTAATATTTCAAGCTTGGGGAAGATGTTGATGGATCATGAAAAAAGGTTATAATAGGATATGTTATCATTAGGTATCTTTCCCATGCATGAATGAACGTTGAGCATAACCTTTTACTACTATGAAGATGTAGATTATATAGCTACCTATAAGAGAAATAGCATAAACAATCCTTACTTTGAAGTGTATCATATGGGATGGAGTAACCAACTAAATATCTTTTAGGAGGAACAAGGAGCTAGAGTAAGCAAACAAATGGAATTATTTGGAATCTAACAATGACCATAATTTGGACAACAACTATCATTATAAGGAATGAAATGGAAGAGATGATCCTTCAGTTTATGTCTTCCCAAAATGAAAAATTAGATAGACTGGAAATTTTTTATTCTCATTGAGACCTACTTGAATAGATGTTGCAATCTAATTATACATCATTCACAATTTAGAGATTCAAATTAACCAAATAATTAAGATAGTGAGTGAATAAGGTCAAAGAAAACTTCATAGTAATATAGAGGTGAACCAAAGAGATCAAGTATTAGTCATACTGTTTAGGAGTGGAAAAATATTTAATGATAAAGGTACTAAAGAGGACATACAAAGCCTTATCTTTAACCGATCTTAATCATGGTCTTGATTGTAAAGAATATTTAAGTATAAAAACGTGTCGTTGGTCTTCTTTTACAACATGCATCCAGTACTATCTAAAGCAGCAGACACCTCAACCTATGTTGATACTGATTCCATATTCGTATAGGTTTGAAATGGATGAAAAGGAGGATGGATTTGTTCTTTAGATAAAGAACAAAAAATGCTTAAGTATCTCCTTCCCAACAAGAAGAAGTTTGAGGAGTTATTAGTGGACAATTTAAGTAAAAATATCTAATAGGTAGAAGAAAGGGAATATCGCAACTTAATTATAATAGAATGTGAGGAAGCTATAAATCCATATACTAAAAAGAGGAGTGGAAGCAAGCCTTAATTATAGATCTAAAATAAAAAACTTAAGTAAGAAGTCCAATTAAAAGAATTCTAAAGAAGCGCTTGTTGGGAGGCAACCTAATGTTATAACTTTTCTTTCCTTTTATTTTAGTTTATTAATTCTAGTTTTTATGAATATTTTCTTTAATCTTTTTTATAGGCATTTTTTGCATGGTTGATGGAATTTTGCCTCATTAAACTTGGTATAGGCTTAAAGGAGTTTTCACTACCTAACTATTTTTCATGATTTTTTCATTATCTTATTTTTTTGATATTGAGGATAATTTCATTTTAAGTATGGGGGTAAATTCCTGAAATTTTGATTTTCTTTTCTTTTCTTAGGTTTTATATCTAAATATTTTTTAATTTTCATGTTAATGTGTTCTTTCTTTTAATTTTTAGTATTATGTATTTAGGAACACATTAATTATTTAATATCTGTGTGTGTGGGTGTGTGGGTGTGTGTGTGTGTGTGCGTGTGCGTGTGTGTGGGTGTGTGTGCGTGTGTGTGTGTGTGTGTGTGTGTGTGTGTGTGTTTGTGTGTGTGTGTGTGTGTGGC
>JANQAP020000006.1:336737-350864 GCA_026874005.2 Erythroxylum coriaceum
TCTTTAGTAACATGGGCTGTCATAGCATACTCATTAGTGTTACCATTCATATTTAATAGCACTTATCACCTGTTACCCTATGTCGTTTTTGTTGTAGTGCACAAGGAGAGATCGAACATTATTTAAAATATGCCTATGTTTATGTTTTACATGACCACTATGTTAAGAGGAACTAGGATAATAATGTTATACAATAGTGCCATATGTAGCAAAAAATTAATAAGGGGCAGTGTCTTGATATTTTGTAGCATTATCTATACAAAAAATTTTGATATTGTAAGAGAATTAAGCTTTAATCATATTAGTAAGTTGAATATAAATTTGAGACAACTTAGAATGATTTTTCATAAGAAAAGTTCATGTATAACAAGAATAATCATCAATAAATATTAAAAATATTGAGAATTACCTATAGTAATATTAGCCACATGACCCTAAAAATCAAAGTGAATAAGATCAAATGGGGTATAAAAAAAGTCAATAATATTAAATGGAAAACTTGATGTTTTGAAATTTGAAATGAAACACTATCAAATTGATCATTTTTAATGAATCCTAAAAATTAATTGGAAATCAAAGGTCCTAATTTAGAAGAGGAAAAATATCAAGACTCAAGTGCTAAATATTGGAATAGGTTACAACAATAATAACTTTAAGTGGCAACCGGAAAGAAACAAGTTCAAATAGCTGACCAACCTTACACTTTATCCTAAGAACCTTACTCGTCTATAAATCATGTATAGTATAACCATTACTCAAAAAATTATATTAACACTAAGTTTACATAACTGACCAATAGAAATAAGATTAAGAGATAATTTGGGCATATAAAAGTCATTAGATAAGAATAAGTGAGATTCAAAAATATTACCTACGTGTTAGATGTGCAAAATAAAATTATCATCAGTGTGAACAATTGGTGTATGAGAGGGAATGGAGATAGAACTAAATAACTTAGAGTTAAAGGATATATGATTATAACAGGCAAAATTAAAGAACACAAAAATAGATTTACCTGGAGTGACAGATAAGATATGAGAAATTGGAGTACCAAATTTAGCTTGTATCTGTTAAATAATTACTGGGATTTCTTTTAAGGAAAATGAGAAGTATCATCAAAATTAGAACTTAATGGTAGTACTAATAATAAAGTAGTCAAGGATCAAGATTTATTATGAGATTTAATTAGATTTCCATTACCAAAATTCTAGTACTTAGCTTCAAATTTAAGACAAGCAAAAATATAATGCCCAAATATTTTACAATATTTGCAAAAATCTCTTATAAAAAGTAGAGGCAGCTGAAGTAATAGATGGGAGAGATTTGCTACTTCAGCCACCTCTAAGTTCACATAGCTAAGTTGTAAGTACCACATTTGTAAATTGAAGGGATCACTTAACTTGGAGAATACTAAGTCAAGTTTCCTCATAAAGTATTTCTCAAATAACTGTGTCAAATTTAGGTAACAAAGTGTAGTGAAGAAGAGCAACATTAACTGACTCGAACTTAGTATGTAAAGTCATAAATAAATTCCATACATGTTGGCAATCACGAAGGGCAACACAAATTTTTGTAAAAGTTGTATTAAGCCAAACTAGATAACAAGTTAACAATTGATCCTATAAAGTTGGCAACTTATAAGCATAACTATGAATGATCCAATTAGAATGTTGATGCATTTTTATTAGTTCAAACTTTTATAATTATCTTAGATGTTTTCTATTATAAATTTATTTATATATAATTAATAAAATTTTAAATAATCATAAAATAATTAATATAATTAATAGATAATAAATTATTTTATTTTACAATAAAGAGATGTACTTATTTATACATAGAAATAATAAACTAATTAGAAAGAAATATATATAAGAAAGAACCTAATTAGTGCCTAAATATAAGATATTAGTTTATTAGAGATTATTTACATTGATTACAATATATATTATTAGAAAAATAGAAGACGCTTCAAAGAACCTTTCTTCAAGCTAACAAAAAACATTTGCTACATATGGTTAAACCCTAGAAGATTAACATAAAAGAGGTTTACAATTCTTGTAATTTCAAAGTTATATATTAGGGAAAGAACTAAAATGGCCTGGTTTTCTCCTCCTTCTCTCTACAACCGAGCCCTTCTATAGTTGTCTTAGGGCCTATTTAGTTGGATGTTAATTAACCTAACGAAACGGAACGGAACAAAAAGGAACGATTTATAATGGAATTGAATGTAATATAATGAAAAGTTGTTTGGGAGAGATGGAAGGGTTCATAATGTAATGTAGTAAAATATTATTTGGAAGATGGATGGAATAGAATGTAATGTATAATAAATGACTATTATACCCCTGATATTAAAATGATTGTTCCAAAAAGTTTAACGGTATGATTTTAAAACAGAAATCATGTCCAATTAAAAAGTTACGTACTACCCTGACAAATAATTTTTTATATATTTTCTATTTTAAAATAATAAAAATTTTAATAAAAGTTTTATTATTTTATTATTATTTGTATACAATTTATTATTAATTATATAAAAATATTATTAGTAATTATTTAATAAATTTTATTTTATTATATGTGATTTATATTTAAAAATTATTTATTTATATAGAAGTATATACAAATAATTAAAGAATAATTTTTATATATTTTCTATTTTCATTAATAAAATTTTATTATATTTTATTATTAATTATATACAATTTTTATTAATAATATAAAAATATTATTATAGGGTAAGGAGAAATAATATAAAAATATTAATAATTTTGTTAGAAGAAATAATTGGTATTAAGAAAAATTATTGAAGTTAAATTAGGTAGTATGTATTTATTAGTTTACGATCCATCCTAAATCCCCCAAATCGGAGGTTTCATATTTTTACTGTTTAAGATGAAAAGAAACATAATATGAAACCCTTCGCTTCCATCCCATTCTATTCCATTCCATTATAAAACCCTCAACCAAATGATAGAAGTGTGTTACGTTACGTTACGTTCCGTTCCATTCAAAACCCTTTAACCAAACAGACCCTTGGGTTTTCCCCTTGATCTTTCTTACCTCATCATTATTGTATACACATTGTTCTTTACTGATCCTCACTTCCCTTTATGTCTTTGTCCCATCTTTCTAGTTCAATCAACTCTGTAATCGGTCTAAACTAGGTTCATTTCCATTTAAAGTAACTTGTCCTTCTTTTATTTTTCCCGCTTTGTCTCATAATCTAATAGTTTACCGTTAAAGGTAAAATGTCATCTGAAGCTTTGATTGTCCTTCCTACTCTAAAAGCAAGCTCTTTGTCCCTGCTCTTCCATCTAAGTTGCCTAAACCTAGCAACTTCACCCCCTGCTCAGAAATTAGAGAAGCCTTCTTAGAAAAGAGTTGTAGGAGACCCAAAAACCTTTGGTAAGTTACACTTATACCTCATAACAAGAAGGGACCTGTCTATCCTCCACTAAAGATATTGATGAAGGGAGAGAGCAAATGGAGAGTTTCTTTGGTAGGTTACTTCTTAGACAAAAGATTGGCTTTTCCAAGTGTCTAACATTGGACTAATCTAAATTAGAAGGGATGGGAATTGGAAAACACAATGATCATTAAAGATGAAATCTTCATTTTTAGCTTCTCCTCAGAAGAAATGAAATAGAGGATCATGGATTTGGGTCCTTATCATATACAAGGTAAACCTATTTTCTTAAGGAAATGGGAAATAGGATTTAGTTTGTATAAATTAGAAATGAAATCCATTCCTAACTAGGTTAATTTCCACTGCATTCCTTTAGAATACTAGTCCTCAGAGGGTCTAAGTTATCTTACTAGTTACCTGGTCACACCACTTGCTCTAGATGATAATACATCTAATCCTAAAAGGGTAGGATTTGTAAAAGTCTACATTGATGATGATGTAAAAATGGAATTTCCTGATACCTTACCAATATTGAAACTCATGGCAATGGGGAGTTGGTTGAAGATATGGTGAGGTTGTCATATCTATGGAGGCCCCAATTGAAAGATACCATCAAAGTCTAGATTCCTAAAAAATGAAGAAAAAAATCCAAATATATGGGTGGAGGAATATATTCAGCAAGAATAAAACAACTCTAGTGTTATCATAATCATCAATACTAGTAATTCTAAGCAGATCTCAATAAAAAAGCAATCTTTGGAGAAGAACTTGACACAAAACTCCTTTGCTAAGCAGTCTATAACTAAGGATATTACTTTACTAGAAGAGGAACCTGTAAAGAATGAGGTAAATCAACTAGTTTCAATAAAATGTAGTAATGAGATATCTATGGAGAATCTAACTGATGAAACTGAAAAAGAAGAGCATGATTCTAAGGTAAAGTACCAATTTTAGGAATGGATGGCATCAGGGACTAGTAATTATAAATGAAGGAGGAGAAAAATCAAATCCAGAAACTCTTGATGGTGTGTATTATGTGGAATGCTCAAAGACTTAATTTTCTAAATAAACAGCTAGCTCTAAGGGACTTCTTGATAGCTACAAAACCTTATTTCGTTGGTCTCATTGAGACCAAAATAAAGGAAGAGAATTTCCTGAAAGGCCTGTAATTCTTGCATGTAGCTTGGAACACTTTAAGTAACCATTTTAAGCACCTAAATGGTAGAGTCATTGTCTCTTTTGATTCTACTCATTTGAACTTATTCACTTAGTTTTACTATGATCAACTTACTTACCATGAATTCTTGCTCAACATTAGTAATAGTCCTTTAGCAATTTTTGTGATCTATGCTACTAATTGGGAATACCAGAGAGCTAGCTTATGGATAGATTTAAAGAAGATAGAGGCTAGTATGACTATGCCTTGGATGATTGTTGGGGACTTCAATTGCATGCTCTAACACTTTGAATCAAATGATGGTAATTATACTTTACACTCTAATGTAACATAACTAATTAACCTCACTTCTTCTTTGGGTTTGGTGGATCTTAAATATCATAGAGCCTTGTTTATTTAGAGTAACCATCAAAATGGGGAGAGATTCCTACAGTGGAAACTTGATAGCTGCTTAATAAACAACCTATGGCTAGCAAATTTAGGGGAGAGCTTTGCCACTTTTGAGTCATCACTTTTATAAGATCACACTCCTATCACTGTTGAAATCTATAGTAAGTCAGTTAAGAAGAGATCCCCTTTGAGATTCTTCAATTCATTCCTGAAGCATCTCCAACTTAACTCAATCATTTTTGGAGTTGTGGAGAAATCATGTTATAATTCTAAAGCTTTTCAATGTATGCAAATGTTAAAAGTAATGTGTCTCCCTACTAAAACATAATATTGATCCAATGTAAGAAGACAAAAATTTGGCTCTGGAAAATCTTATGGAAGCTTAAAAGGCTTTATCTAACTCATTAAAGGATATAGCTATAAGGGAAAGAGAAAATATCGAACTAAAGAAGTACTTTGAAACTCTAAAAAATTATAAGTCTCAATTAAAGCAGAAATCCATAATACAATGGCTTCATGCAGGGGATAGAAACCAAATACTTTTATAGTGTTATCTAGGGGAGGAGAAACAAGAACAAAATAGTATTAGTCCTTGATCCTTGTGGAAATCTAGTTCAAGAACATACCAAACTTAAGGAGCTTGTTAGAAATCACTTTTTGGGAATCAATGGTACCTGTTGTAACACCTCAAAATTTTATGATGGTCTACTAAGAACTATACAAGGATCTATAGTGCAAACTCATCATGCAACATTACTAAAAAATGTCAACTATAAAAAAATTAAGATAGTTTTATTATTCTTTCATCCATACAAGGCTCCAATGTCAAATGGCTTCAATTCAATAATCTTTAAAAATAAACGAGACCTAATTGGACCTAGAATTATATAGGCAGTGCAAGAATTCTTCAAGAGTGATAGTTTATTGACTGAACTCAATAAAACCAATCTTTTCTTAATTCTAAAAGTCTCTATTCCAATGAGCCTCAATGATTATAGACCTATTGCTTGCTGCAATTTTATATAAGAAATTATGTAAAAAATACTAGCAAACAGGTTAAAGCATTCCCTTCCTGAGTGATAAATATAAGCCAAGGAGCATATGTACCTAGAAGAAACATAAGGGATAATAAAATGCTAGCCTAGGAACTCATCAGAGATTACGATTCTAGATTGAACATTAATAATTATGCTCTCCAAATTGATTTCACCAAGGATTTTGACACAGTAGGATGGACATTCTACATTTATGCTCTCTAAGCCTTTAGTTACCTTCACATGTGCATCAAATTCTTGCCTACATCATCACTGTATCCTTTGTAGTGATAGTTAATGGGGAGCCATCTGAACTCTTTAAAGCTTCAAGAGGTTTGAGACAAGGAGATCCATTTTTCCTTTACCTCTTTATAGTCGCTGTGGAGATATTATATAGAATCATTAGTACATACATTGCTAAAATTCTAGAATTTAGATATCATCATAGATGTGGAAATCTTAAAATCTCACAACTTTTTTTGCTGATGATCTACTAATGTTGTGTGTTAATGACCTTTTATCAATTAGAGTATTGCTACATTCTTTACAAATGTATAGAAAATTTTAGGATTGACTTTTAATTCAAACAAGAGTTCTGCCTATCTTTTTAAACATAATCGAGTGGACTCTACAGATTTGATCTCCATTATAGGGTTAAAGATTTTATAGGTGCCCCAAACCTATCTTAGTGTTCCCATTGCAACTAATAACCTGAAGGAAATAGAATGTAGGTCCCTGATATCTTTTATTGAGACGGGAATCTCAATATGGAGCAAAAACTTCCTTTCATATGGAGGCATATTGTATCTAACTATCTCAATCATCAGTAACTTTCACATATATTAGTTACCCACCTTACACTTCCAAAGGGCATCCTCAAGAAAATTGATAGAATCATTAGAGACTTCATATGGAACGAACAAAATAATTCCCATGAAAAAACCCCTAAGGTCAAATAAAATACAATCTGCTTGCCTAAGGAATATGGAGGCCTTGGAATCACATTTGCAATAGGGTGGCTAAAGCATTAATGGCTAAGAGACTTTGGAGAATCTGGGTGGAGAAAGAAAGTCTTTGGGTGAACTGGATCTGTATGGTGCATTCAAACAATACAGCATATGTTGTAAACCAACTTGATCCTATGCATTTCAGTCAATGAATAAAAAACTCGACTAGTTTGACCGGTTCAACCATAAAATCGTTGAACTATTTAATTTTTTAGTTTGTTTTTCAACTTTGCGGTTTAATTTACTTTAATAACTCTTGTTGTTAAAAACTAATCAATTCATTAATTAATTGGTCAATTTTTGTAAATTATTAAATTCTTATAAACTAAAATCAATCCATTAGTTTTTATTTATTAATCTCTTTTTTAAATTAAACTTTAAACACTTCAATATATAAGGACAATCGCTTTTAATTATATTTTAAATTCTTTAATTTTATTCAATATTTAACTAGTTTTATAATGGTCTAATACCGGTTGAACCTTTTAAGCCTTAAACCTCTTATTTTATCTGTTTAACTTTCAGTCTAGTTTTGACAACATTGACTTCAACATATCTTGAATACCAGATAGCTTATGCAAACTCATGTCAAGCATTTTATTGGAAATAGAAATAATACAAAATTCTAGCATGACAAATTGGCATCCGTTAGGACCATTATATCTCACTCTATACTTCCACAACCTAGGAGGTTTTGTTCCTATCAATACTAAGGTTCAAATGCTTATCCAAGATGGTAACTAGAGCTAACCTTTTCATTCATCAAGGGGTTCTTGTATCATCATGGAAAATCTCCCAAGTTACCAACTTGATCAACTCTAACTTGATTTTATACAATGGGAGCTACACAAATAACTATTCTCAACTGATTTGTGTAAAAGACTATTTTTTAAGATCCCTAGATAAGTTCCAATATCACAAATTCATATGGGACTTAAAGATTGCATTGACTCATTCCTTTATACTGTGGTTAGTAACACTACAGAGGCTAGGAACAAGAGACAAATTGAAATTTTAGGTACTTGATTTGAAATGTGCACTATGTGAAGACAAATTGGAGACCCTAGACCACCTGTTCTTTAAATTTTCTAACTTTCAACCTGAAAGAGAACAACCAAACATGGATAAACACAGTTAGATGGATAACCAGGGTGAAATGCAACTTGAAAGGAGACTACAAGCTATTCAAAGTTGGTTTTACTATATTGGTTCACTATATATGGAGAATGAGGAATCTCAAATTGTTTGGGGGTTATAAAGATATCTTGAATACAACTTGTTAGAGTATAGGACGAAACTAAGATTGATTGTTCTGACAAGCTCTTATAAAGACTCCATCACAACAAGGCTAAAAATGAGACTGAATTTATAAAACATGGCTGATATCCTTTAAAATTTCTTTGATTTTTATAAGTGCACCTAGTGTTGTCTCCAAAGGCTCAGGGTGGTTGATTTTTAATATTTTGTAATGATTATTATTTCATTAAAAAATTCATTAATTATCTTCCAAAAAATTATTTTATTTTCAATTATTTTTATATGTTAATTAATTTAAAATAATTAGTAATATTAAAATATCAAAAAATAAATTTTATTAATTTTTAAAAATTTTAAAATATAGTAATTTATGTGATTAACTATTAACTATGTTTCAAATTTTATTTAATAACGAATGATGTAAATATAAGTTAATAAAATGTTATTTTAAATATTATAAAATAATACTAATATATTTATTTCTTAGAATGAATGAATAAAATTATAATAAAAATTCGAACACTACATCCTAAGATTAGTAAAGGAACGGTATGATCATGCACGCGTGTGTTAGAAGCTCGTGCCAAACAATGGATGCCAACAGACAGGGGGAGCTTTTTGTTTTGCTGTAAGGAAATTCTTTCTAGTACATCGTACGGAAACTATGCAGTCTTCTAGTCAAAGACAACGAAAATTGTCAACCTGGTGTTGTCGGTTTCTTACGCACTGGAACTGGCACATCTCTCCGTCTCTCAAGTTTACAGGCAAACCATTGGATATAATTTTACTGTTCAAATTGTATCCATTCCTGAAATACCTGACACAGGACGAACTCTTTGGGTTAGCTTTATTGCGCTGAAATAAGGAGTAGGATTTTGTATCAAAACTTGACGATATATAGGTGGAGCTGACACACGGAACATCTAGGGAAAGCGAGACAGGGCAAGCACAAGTGTAATGCCTACATGTCCTCGTAACTAAAGTCAAGAATAACAGAAATCAGTAGATTTAACACAGAAGCTTAAGTTTCAATCTTTGCATTGGTACATTGTCATACCCTCTTTGTCTCTCTTTTTTATATATGCATTTTCTTCTCGAAATATTATCTTTCATCACTACCAGTATTTATAACTCCACATTTAGACAGTTGAGACTTTAAGAAAAACCTAACCCAATACTAGTAGCGTCTTTTTTAAATCAACTCCGTGCCTTGAAGTTCACGGTTGTCAGAACATAAAAATCACGATCGAGAGAATTAGAAGCTATGATGGAGTAGAGAGAATTAGAGTTACAGATCAGTGGGTTGGCATCATTTTTGAGGTTCAAGAGCTTGTGAAATGGTTAGACATTGAGTTTGGGGTTTCTTAGAATGGTAACTATACGCTGGAATTACACAAAAATTTAGATCACAGAAGATGACATCAGTGTACACAAGAAGCACAGAGAATTGGCCCAAAGAGAGAGACACAAGAATTTCTCAAATATGAGTTCTAGTTGGTGCAGTAGTATCTCACCGTTGATTACCTTTCTTGTATGGGTTCTCGCTTTTTCTTCAACTTGTTCTGTGTATTCGTTGGATTCTGGCAACAGCCAGGCAACCAACCGAGCTTTTAAGCCAGAAGAAGAGTTACAGAAGCTGAAAATTATTAGAGAACGTCTCAAGAAGATTAACAAGCCTGCAGTCAAGACAATTCAGGCATTTAACTGTTCCCAACACCCCGTTCCCCACTCATAGTGCTGTTTACATTTTTCCTGTTATGATCTCTGTTTTCTGTTTTTGGTTTTCTCTGTGTTGTAAAATTTTTTAACATAATGATTGCTTGTCTTTTGCCAGAGTCCTGATGGTGATCTCATAGACTGTGTTCTTTCCCATCATCAACCAGCTTTTGACCATCCTAGAGTGAGAGGACAGAAACCGTTGGTACTTGAATTCTATCATGTTATTGCAATGGAATTTCTGTGGGAGAGATTTTAAGGTCCATGTTTTCTGGGGAAAAAAAGATCAATTTTTAACCATTGTTTGTCCTTTGCATGAATATACAGGAACCACCAGAGAGACCAAAAGGACACAACCCGAAAGGCATGGAAAAAGAGAATTTCCAGTTGTGGAGTATGTCTGGTGAGTCATGTCCAGAAGAGACAATACCAATCAGAAGAACAACTGAGCAGGATATCTTAAGAGCTAGTTCTTATAGAAGATATGGAAGGAAATTAAGAAGGCATGTTAGAAGAGACACCAGCAGCAATGGCCACGAGGTAGGTGCTGAACAAATGAAATTATAGAGGAATGGATATGACTCAATTTTCTTTCCTTCTTCTTCTTCTTCTTCTTCCGACAAATGTCCTCTTTCTTAAGTAGCTTTTCTAAGACAAGCAATTGGATTAAGCTTATATAAAGAGAGATTAAAAGACTAATAATACAAAAAAGAAAAGCTGCGTTTTTTAATTTTTTAAGGCAATATTTTAACATATATGGGTTCTTTTCATAGAAAAAAAAAGCTCGTTTTTTAATTTTTTTTACTTTAATCTTTTTCTCGAACTAGATCCTTATCATTGAGTTCCAAAAGAACCATTTATCATCTTATAGTTTATCTTAGTTTTTTCTTTTAAATTGTAATAAGGGGAAGTGAATCGAAAAAGATAGATCCCTGTTTGCATTGTGTTGTACCATGGGGAAGGAATGCAAGGCCTAGTAGCAAGTTCCGATGGAATATTTATTGTCTTTCTCTTTCCAAACTGTTGGGTCACAGCATGCGGTTGGATTCGTGTTTGGAGATAAATACTATGGTGCAAAAGCTAGCATCAACGTGTGGGCTCCTCGAGTTGCTAATCTAAATGAGTTCAGCTTGTCACAGATATGGGTCATTTCTGGTCAATTTGGAGACGATCTTAACACCATCGAAGCTGGTTGGCAGGTACATAATCAACTGCTACTTGTAAATGAATTAAAAAGCTTAATTTTACTTGCGTGCATTATTTTTATGAGTGTTGAGGTTGGCATAAACCATGCCTAATCGATCGATAGTAGTAGGGGAAAGTATTAATTCAATTGCAATAGCTGCTACTTGAAAAGAATTTGGGTTACTAATAGACTCGATTTCTACTGGGCAAGTTGCATATGAGAAGTAGTTATCATACTTGAGAAGAGTAATAACTTAGTCTGATTCGGACAAGGGATGTCCTGGAAACTAGGAATTTCAATCCTCAACACATTAGAATATACAGCTTTCGCATTTAATGCATTGGAACAGTTCCAACAACTTATGATTGATTTAATTTAATGCATTCTTCTCTATGAGCAGGTTAGCCCAGAAATGTACGGTGACTTCCATCCAAGGTTCTTTACATACTGGACAGTAAGTAGATTACATAACTTGGCCTATTTCTTACCGTATATCCATCCTAATTGTCCTTCCTTCAACAATTGTAAACTAAACCATGACAATTTAATAACACTTATTATTGACTGCAGAGTGACTCGTATCAAGCAACTGGATGCTACAATTTACTATGCTCGGGATTTGTACAAACAAGTAATAGAATTGCTATAGGGGCTGCTATCTCTCCAACTTCTTCGTATAATGGAGGGCAATTCGATATCAGCCTATTGATTTGGAAGGTAAATAAAAAAAGCAAGCAAATTCGCACAAAGTATTTTTCTTTCATTTCTCAAGAGTTTTATGAGTTTAGTGGCTATCCAATTGACTATTATTTATTATCACTTAGATTAGTATATGCTTGCACTACAATCTAGCATCCAGTGCAATGATTTATTGAGCCCACCAGGAAAAATAGAAGAACTTTGCTATAGATCATTTTGCAGTATACGATCTGATTACTACGGCAAATTTCCATCTGAAACACTCCATTTCTCAACTCCAAATCCAATGGTCATTTTTTAAAGTTGCAGCATAATTATCTCCTTGCACCGCACGCTTCCATGTCGCCTTTGGAAAGCTACGTAGCTCCAAACATGGGCCAAATGAGCGAGTATTAGGAGCTTCAAATAGTGCCTGAAATTCCCGTATATTTTTCTACTTTACAAGATTCTCTTCTTTTCCAAGTAAAGGTGCTTCCTGAGTCCTGTTGTCAGGAAAATTTAACAAAGAAATGTATTGAAGTTCTTTTTCCCCGGAAATCTTAAGAATTAAAATTCCATATTGACTCTTTTTTTTTGGTTTTTTGGGCTTCGTATACTTACTTGCATACACGTGATTGTAATCATTATATCCTACTTTTACTCACTAAAGAAACGATACAACAAAATTACCCCCCCTTTCATGCAGGATCCAAAGCATGGAAATTGGTGGCTACAATTCGGATCAGGGGTTTTAGTGGGGTACTGGCCATCATATTTGTTCACTCGTTTAAGGGACTCTGCAACTATGGTGCAATTTGGGGGAGAAATTGTGAACACAAGGCCCTCAGGGTCGCACACTCCAACACAAATGGGCAGTGGTCATTTTGGTAGAGAAGGGTTTGGAAGAGCTTCATATTTCAGGAACTTGCAAGTTGTTGATTGGGACAATATTTTAATTCCATTATCAAATCTAAGAGTATTGGCTGATCGTCCAAATTGCTATGATATAAAAAGAGGAACGAATAGAGTCGGGGGCAATTATTTTTACTATGGAGGTCCTGGAAGAAACGTTAGATGTCCCTAAGGGAATTATTTGGTATAGGATCCATCCGTTTTTTTTTCTGTTTTTCTTTTACTTTTGTGGGTGATATGCGTTTCTACTGGAGATCATCGAGTTTGGGGTTTATTCTCTGTCTTTTTTTTTTCCACTTTTTCTTGCCTTCTTTTGGCTTCTTCCTTCACGAACGGGTCATTTACTGATTATGCCTCCTTTTGCCACTTGTGTAAATGTGGAAAAAATATTGTTGGCGAATATATTACAGCTTGTGAGTTTCTTTCTTCAACTCTTTTCTATGCTTGTATAAGAATGCCATTAATCGCCGCAGAGGTTGGCAGCTTTGTACTTGTTTGCAACATTAATGAACATATTGGACACATCAATATATCCAAGGGACCACGAGAACGAACAGTAATATGCATTCTCTTGTACAGCGTAGTTATCACTTAATAAATGTCATGGCAATTGAAATCGGCATCGTCCTCTTCCATTGGGACCAAAGCCATGACCTACCAGGAAAGTTCCCCCGTTCGGGCCCGATGCCTCATCGTTTCACTGTTGCTTTGACTAAAACCTAAGGTGCTCTCATGCATCTCTGTCTAGGGTTCATCGACATTGTGGTGGCGGCTTCAGCCTCCGTTGCAGCTTAGTTCTTGAAGAAACATAATGCCAACTTCTCTGCCAGCTCTCAATGATGCTAGTGTCTTTTTTTATTATTATTAAAAGGCCAAAACCACATGATTCAGTAGCAAGGGATTCACCTAATTTTAACACGATGTAGTTGATTAACAATCTTAATACGTCTTTTTAATATATCATTTCTACTATTAAAAACATATGAATCCGTACATCCGGCCATCCTTCACTTGCAAATTCCAAATATCATCATTCTCTATTTACTAGAACTTTTGAAATAGTTACACAAGTATAATCACAAGCTCATCATTTCAAGAGCTGCTAAACTTGGTAGCTGATACAAAGGTCACCTTGGGACTCGAACTTTCACCGAATTCTATCGCCAATACCCTTTACACGGCAGTCTCACCTAGTCCGCGTAAGCAAGACTCAGCCCTCAACGACTCTCGAAGTGTTTCGCTCACACACTCGTAGAAAACAATGCTTAAGAAAGCAATAAGAAAGATAGGCAACAAAGGAACAACAGAGATACGGCTAAACCAACCTTTATATTACTTTCCCTCAAAAGAATACAAGG
>JANQAP020000006.1:384059-395259 GCA_026874005.2 Erythroxylum coriaceum
GAGAGGATAAAACTCCACTCTCTAAAGTTGAAAAGTATCTTGCAACTTATAAAAGAAAGCCTAGAAAAGTGTACAAGAAATCTATTGAAGCTATAAGGGAGAAAATTGTGAGTAATGTTTATCTTGTAATAATTTTCTATATTGTTGTTAGTTTTGTTAAGATGCCCAAATTTATTGCTTATTGCATGTGTTTCTAATTTCATTTCATTTTTTTATATTATTGATTTGTTCTTGTTTATTTCTAATAAAACAAGAATTATAGCAAGTTTTTTGTAATCATATATGGTGCTTATATTCATTATTAATGTGGCCACAACTTTTCTTTTGTAGGCTCGTATTGAAGAACTGCAATAGGAAAATGATAATCAAAAGCTTGAAAAAATTGTGGCTAAGGGAGTGATAAGGCCTAAGTGTAATAAACTTTTTGAAATGGGTGTGAAAGCATTTAGTATGAAAGAAAATAATATAGCGAGTGAAGCCTTGTACAAAGTTCTTAACGAGTACTTGCAGTCCATCAAGAGCATATTGGAAGAAGAGATGAACTAAAAGGTAGAAGTTGAAAAGGAGAGAATGAGAAAGGAATTAGAACAAGAGAAAGTTGAACGTTTGGAAATGAAAAGGCAACTAAAACAAGATAAAGTTAATAAAGAAGAAATGATAAGACAAATGTTCTCCCTAATTCAATCCAACTTGGGCAAACTAATACCACTAACATAGACATGCTTTGTAAATTGATTACACCTAGTCATTTAAGAAAGGAATCTCCTATTCCTCCAAACCATACATATTAGCATAAAGAATATCATATGACAAATTTCCTTAATTCACTATTGTTGTACATCATTTTGTTATCTTTTTTGTGAAAATTAATTACTAATTTTCATGCTTTCTGAATTTGTTCATAAAAATAATTGATACATTGTGTTAGTAGTTTTTAAATTGAGGTTTCAATAAAGTAGTTAGTATTTCATTCTTTAGATATATCAACCTATTTATGAGGATAGTAGTTTTACAATTTTAATATACTTCTTTCTTTTTCCTTTTTTTTATAGGAAGGTGATAATTAGGAGTGGATAAAGAGGTACTTGGTGAAATATTTAGAGTGACCATACATATTAGTTTTGTTTAGTATTTAGATGAATGCACTTATATTCCATATAAAAACGGATGAAGATAATGTAGGTAAATAGTTTAGCTACTGCCCCTAGGGGGTGGTCGAGTGGGTGGAGTGGGGGGCATGGAGCCAAAAGATCCTGTGTTCGAATCCCCCTACCTACGCTCTCTCGATCGAGTCTGTCGTATAGGACTTGCCTAGTGCGGAGTACCTGGTTGGCGTGATTTGCAAGCTATTGTGTCAATCTGGAGGTTTACCCAATGCGCATCCAAAGGATAGCGGCTGCAGGTTCCTCCGTTCCAAAAAAAAAATAGTTTAGCTACTATTTTTTGTTTTTGTATTTTAAATATGTTAAAGGTTGAACTTTACAAATCCTTATGGACTATATAGAGTATATAATGCAATTTTTTGATCGTTTACATTTGATAATACATATGCAATTAGGACATACATTAATATATGTATATTGTTTTAATGTCTATATGGATGTTGCATATTTAATGACAAGAGTTTGCTTTTACATTAACATATTATTGGTAACGAAAAATAAATTGTTGCTTTTTTTTGTTACAAATTGTAGCCAAAAAATCACTTTATTGTCTTATAAAGACTTAAATTGTTGGAATATCTATTCAACATTTTTGTTATAGTTTGAAAATATTATGTTGCCTTAGTCAAAACTTGAAGCAACATTATTTATTTTATTGTCTAATCAAGAAATTATGTTGTCCTATATTTATAGCTGCGCTACTTTATTTGGCAGTGTGAATTTTGTTACCTTAATAAAAAAGTAACAATAATTTTACTTAAGTTACGCTTTTGTCTCTGTTACTTAAAACTCTTTTTTTTTTGTACTGTGGCATAAATCAACAGTATCAAATTTCACATTCTCAAACATAAAGACGTTAAACACTTGCTTTACCCCTGAATCAACTTTCATGCCTTAAATGCTCTCTCTTTCAGAAAAAATGATGCAAATTTGCTTAGTCGAGAATTGGATTATGTTACTAATGAAGATAATGTTGTGTATGATTTCTATGTTTCCTTGAATTATATGTTAGCGGCAAGTTGTCCAAGTAGATGGTGTAAGTGTATGACTTTTTGTATCTAAATGAGCGAAACGGGTGAAATGATACGGCCAAGGAGAGACATTATTGCGAGTTCATGATAAGGTACGAAATTGAAGCATCTATGATATAATGGATGAGGTGTTGGCCCATGGCTTCTTGCACCAGTCCAGTCGTCTTCAATAGCAATAAGCAATCCTCATTTGGATCTTTGCCTTCCCTCTCCCCCCCCCCAAACTTTCAATGTTTGAAATTTTGGTAGATTTAACCCCTGAAGGCAAAGTCAACTCCATTCTTTCAAATGTCACGAAAGTTACCAATACCACCACACTTTCTCTAGTCCCAATAGTTAACTACAAGTTAGTCATCCAGTGATAACACTGAATTTTATATTTTTCTCTTGGCAAAAAAAGGCCAGACACTGTCGTACCCAAGTGGTGGAGGCTCTAACTACCAACCACTTTTTCTCAAATTCAAGGCTTAAAGAAATATAGTTTGGTCTAAAGTTCCTTCCGTTATAAATAAGAAAACAGAAAGGGCAGTTGACAGTTGATCTACTTCTCTCGCAAGCCGATGATGTGAAGGTGATCTGACCATGAACCACAGGTCCGATTGGGCAGGCTGTCGCGGCTACTAAACAAAGGGATATGCATGTATTGATCACTCAAAGCATTTTTATACACACGCCCTATTCGCCACTCTCGCCTCCACGCCTTTTGATGAGCAGCGTTTGCAATTTGTTACGATAAAGAAGCATCCCCAATTTGATAAAATATATGTAAACTGGTCCAAACAACTTGTTAACTTTAAAAAACAGTAAACTCCCTTTATCCATTAACATCGAGGGTTAGGATAGAAGAGAAGGGACATATGGCAAAAAAGGTCATTGACGTTCACAAGAAAAAACAAGGGTGGGGTCAAGTTTGAACGTCTTGGACAAAACTCGGAAGTATTTTTCCAGATAAATCTAAGAAGCCACTTTCTTCTTTATTGCAAGAGAGGACTAAAAGTGGATGGTATACACAGTGATATAGACAAAGAATTGATTCTAGATTTATGTCCTTTATGAAATCTCTGCATCATAAACTTACTAGTCTCATCCGCATAATTATTTGTTTATATACCATGCCATCAAGAAAACTTGAACTGATGTTATGTAATAGGGAGAAGTACATTGTTCTTTTCATACGAGATGAGAATAATAAGGCCAGGATAATTTTAGAAGGTTGTTTGATATTTAACATGATCCACATGTTACATGCATATTTAAAGACGTGTGTATGTGTTAGCTGATTTCAGTTTAACTGGGCCTGGCAATCTTGAGCGTGACTTACACAGAGCTTGTAGGCGTCTGAGATACAAGTGAAAAGAGAACACGGAGTTAAAGAGGATAAGGCCAGTACAGTACAGTTGAAATCTACATTGTAAATGATAACAGAACCTTCCATCTCTGATACAGCACGCCTATATCGGAAACCAAAACGCACGCATGTCACACTCCTTAATTGCAGCTTATAATAAACTGAAGAAATGCCTTTTACTTAATTATAAATTTTAATTATTCCCTAATGAGTTTAAGCAATTAGATTATTAATCATTCAATGGATGCTGAGTTTCGGGTCCCCCCACCAACTCTATGTTTAGTGGGTCCTATGCAGATTCTGAATGAAAAGTAAAAGCCGGAGAGAGTTTTCATCAAGACACGTCATCTACTAGGACTTAGCCCATGTGGTCCAGAGGAATGAGTGAACTAGGCAAGGCAAGGGCAGGCCTTTCTCGATTCGTTGTGACATTTGTTGTGTTTGTTGAGGGGGGAAGCGATAAATTTCATTTCCAAAGTTATTGAAGCTAACTAAACAGACAAAGGCCAAAAGCAAAGCTTTCACCCTTTTGCTCTTTTCATCTTTCTATGGTTTGGAGATCATAGGGGGGTTGAACGAAAGGACTCTGATCATTCGGAGAAGGCTTTTTACCACATTCAAGAGCCTTATTTTACAATGATTATGCGGTGGATATCTGTGCTACAATTGACGGAGCTTTTCGTGAGCACTTTGATTCATATGCTCTATGGATTTTACATTTTTAGCACAGCTGTTGCTGGGGATCTTTCCCAGACTGTGAATGAATGGTTTTTCAAGTACAATGCAACTATGTTGGTGAAAAATGAAGAGCCCGTGCTGGCAACTACTGATGGTGCTGACTTGCCTCCAATTGTGTTGGTTCATGGAATTTTTGGGTTTGGCAGAGGGGTTTGTGCATTTCTCTTAACATGTCTATTGGGTATTCATTTCTTCTGTTGAATCATGTAAACCTTTTTGTACATGAACCTCTTATGGTTTTCTATTGGATGTGTTGAATTCAGAGATTGGGAGGTTTGTCGTATTTTGCTGGGCAGAGAAGAAAGATGAGAGGGTTCTTGTCCCTGATTTGGGTTCTCTAACCAGTATATACGATAGGTGGGTGCCTGATGCATCAAAGATTGTACATGAGGTTCATTAATGGCTTCTTTCCGCTAAGTTCATGACCTTTCCTTTATTTGCTTTTCGAGATTCTAAGTGGTTTGGCTTTCAGGGCACGCGAATTATTCTATTACTTGAAAGGTGGGCAAGTAGATTACGGTGAAGAACACAGCAAATCTTGTGGTCACTCGCAATTTGGAAATATTTACGAGCAAGGTCAACAGATATCCTCTGTTCCTATCAGCTTAACTTGTACGTGAAAGTAATTGTTGATTGTGGTGCAGGCCACTACCCTGAGTGGGACGACGATCATCCTGTCCACTTTGTTGGGCATTCAGCCGGGGCCCAGGTTGTTCGTGTCTTGCAGCAAATGCTTTCCGACAAGGTTTACTCTAATTTATATTTAGTTGCCACAAGAACCAAGCGAATTGTATCCAATTTCTGGTTTTGCTGATTTTATGCTTAGGCATTTAAGGGGTATGAGAATACTTCAGCCGACTGGGTGCTAAGCATCACGTCGCTATCTGGAGCATTCAATGGTACTACAAGAACATACTTGGACGGAATGCAGTGAGTGCCTTTGGTCTTATGAAAACTCTTCTATCATTTTTGAAACTGTAACCATGGATATTATAAAGGAACTTAAAAGCGACTCTGGGTAAACAGCTACCATGCCTGAATTATCAAGTCCTCTCCGACTCACTGTTGATTGCAATTTCAACATTCCAGGGCAGAAGATGGGAGAACTATGAAACCCGTAAGTCTGCTTCAGATATGCCGCTTAGGAGTACTAGTTTATGATTGGCTTGATATCCCCTGGTTGAAGGCCTACTACAATTTTGGATTCGATCACTACAACATGTCACGGAAGAAAATGGGAGTTTGGGGTCTCGTTGATTGCCTTCTGGGTATTGCTGGTCCTTTCGCTTCAGGAGATTGGATACTGCCTGATCTTACAATCCAAGGTTCTATGCAAATGAATTCCCGTCTGCAAACATTTCCGAATACGTACTACTTCAGCTATGCTACAAAGCGGACCAGAAAAATCATGGGCGTAACATTTCCATCAACCATCTTTGGTATCCACCCATTGCTTTTCTTAAGAGTGTTACAGATGAGCCTGTGGCGTCATCCTCCACATGTCCCTTCCCCGTATGAAGGATACAGGTGCATTTCAAAACATGAATCCCAATTTCATGACGAAAAAGTAGAAATATTAATAAACGCATTGTGCAGGGATGAGGATTGGCAGGACAATGATGGAGCACTCAATACCATATCCATGACACATCCACGCCTGCCAATTGAACATCCTAGCCAATTTGTTGCCAATGCTTCCGAGTGTCAACCCTTGGGAACAGGAACGTGGTTAGTGTTTATGTGGTTAAGTGTTTATGCTTGCTCATCTTCATCAAACACTGGCCACCTATTTGAAGTCGTGCTTCCTTTCACCTACACATGAGCAACTTTGTTGTCATAGCTGTCAAGTTTAGAAACACTGGTCAACCTAAAGCAATTTTTACTCGCTAATTCTACAGGTACTACAAAATTGTGGAGGCTGATCACATATTCTTTATTGTGAATCGGGAAAGAGCTGGAGTTCAGTTTGATCTGATATATGATAGCATTTTTGAACGTTGCAGAAAGCATGCGTTTAGGAAGTCACCACAGACCATACCAAACCAATTCCACCAATAGTTTAGGAATTGAAAAGAGAAGATACAACATTGTATTTTTACATATTCTTCCCGTCCCCTTTCTGTCCATGTGTAACTGTAAACTTCTTCAATGATTGTCCATCTCAAGTACCTAGCCCTGCATCTTGCTTGTTCACTCTTTGACCTTTCTATTTTCCAAGTTCAGCTTGTCTAGTTTGTAGCTTCGAGAGATGTCAGTTACTCAGAATTATTCATCATTCAATTGTAAAATCCATCCAAAATCAACCTGCCCTCCATTGTCTCTTTATATGCATTTTGTATCATTAATTGTGATAATTAAGGTTTGCCATTTCCACTAGAATCATATTACTTCTCTTTACTTTTTTCTATATTAGAAAGTGAAAATATACCAAAAGCAGAAAGTGATGGTATATATAGAAGCAACTTGCTTTCTACACTTACTAGAATTTGATCTCAGGTAAATGGAGGGTATTTTACATCTTTTAAAAGAATTTGATCAAGTGATCTACAAGTAGTGACTATTTATAATTTGTACATTTATTTTTATTATTTTATGAGAGTGAAATTATAAATAATCACCAGTCACCACCCATAAATTATACAATATTTTATTTTCCCAATATCAGAATAATTGAGAATGGAGCAAGAGAGGATGAAAACTGACTTTATAGTACTTGAAGGCCTCTCTAAGCGTTTTATAACTTGAAGTCAATTCATGGCTGTTGAAAAAATTGGTGGACAAATGTGATACACGAGCAACCGGCGAACCAAAACAAAGGAAAACACGAGTTCTATAGGTGTGAAGTTTGCTCTTTCAAGCAATTGACGACATAAGGTAATGCCAAGAACAGAGGACTCAATCCTAAGTCAACTGACGGTCCTTAAAGGCTCTACTTCGAAAATACTAATTCTTGATTTCATGATTCACTGAGCCTTATCAAAGGATGTAGCTCGGTTGTTCTCCCCTAGCATTAAGAATAAAAGAACAACAGATTCAGTAGACGTGGTTATATCATTTTTAAGGATAAAACGCAAGACATATAGAACTTCTAACGCTTCGGTAGTTTGGGACTTTTCTACTGGCTGGCCAGTTTAATCTAAAATCATATCTTAATGCTTTTGGATGTTAACAGAACAAGGCAAGACAATGCTATTGTTGTCTTTCTTGCAATAAAAGGGAAAAGAAATCATGAAAGAGAAGCGGTAGAGGGGATCTAAGGATGGCACATGTATGCCAATAAAAGAAGCACATGCATCATCATTCTTAGTCACACGAGATTTAGGCCGACAAAGCCATGGTGCTGCATATGGGATTATGTTCTTCTACACAACACAGACATATGTTTATTTCCTTTTGCAGTTTCATTTTATTATAATTCGAGACACAAATCCAACAACAACATGTCACATTAATTTATGCATCTAAGATCCAAATCAAATTTAAAAAGGAAGAATCAAAAAGTAATAAAGGGACTAGGCAAATTAAACAATCGTTACAGGAAAATAAAATAAAAAACAAAGTTTTCAAATACTGAGATAGGAGAAGATACAGGCACCAAGATTACACGTAATCATGTAATTGCTCCAAGAAAATCTTGTAAAGGACAATATTCAATGGGGTTTGCATATTTAAAAATGATGAATTTTACAAACTTAAGATTATCTTATTTCTAGCATGAATCTGAAGTTTATCAGATCTTAACAAGAAAATTTATATCAATGATAATAAAGAAAAGGTATAAGAACTTTGGTTTTTTTTTTTTTTTGTGATCAATTCAAAATAATTAACCATTTGTGGAAACGTTTTTTTTATAAAAATAAGTTTGATAACGAATAGTAAAAATCTTGATAGTCTAAAATTGATGTTGGATAATAAGTTGATCCATTAATTCTGGTAGTTAGTATTCCAATGCTTAAGAATATAACATAAATATTTATTATTTAGTCATAAATAATACAAGAATATCATACGCCTTAAAAAGATTTAGGGAGTTGTACATTTTTAACCTAAAAATATTATTTTAAATTAGATATATTATATTTTAAATTTATAGTTTTATTAAATTTTATAATACAAATCACAAGTACAGTACAAAACAAATAAATAAATGCATAAATTTTTAATTTGTTATAACTACAATCTATCTAAAAATAAAAAAAATTTGAGTCCATTCAAATTAAACTTTATAAGTTTTAGATTGAATTTAAATTTTTTAATAGAAATTTAGATTTTAATTAAGAACGAATTTTACAGTTTGACATAGAATTAAATTCGAACCTCTTATAATATATGTGATACAATGACATAGTTTTGTGTATTAATAAATGGAAAATGTGATCTTAAATCTTCATCCAATTTATCTACATCACCGTCGCTTGGCCCTCCTACACTAATTTGGTATTTCGGAAATTGGTTCTTAGATTCATGGAACTACGATGTTCTGGAAGCTTTGTATGTCGTTCTTCCTTCTTCGGACGCAACTCGTAAGATTGATTATTTTGGGGCCTTTTCACTAGATACAGATCTCTCTCTCTCTCTTTTTTGTTTTAATCTAACGAGTATTTTTTAGCTTTCTTTTTTAGCTTTTCCTGTTTTGATTTTAGGTCGTTCGAATCAATTAAATAATTTAAAATTCAACCAAATTTAGGCTAAACATAAATAACATTTAAATTATTCTTGAACCACATACTCTTTATAATCTCTAAGTCTACTATTAATTAACTTTGTCGGTACTCTTACTGATGTATATAAATTTTAATAATTGGATTAATAATGTAATAGAAAATAAGCGATTAAACCTTAATTATTATGTTAATTTGAGGCTAAATCCTAAAATTATTAGTATAAAGATACTACAAGCCCTTATTATACAAACGTAAACACATCACACAGATTGCACCGTTAGTTTTTCAACCTCTATGGATACCACTTATATATTTTTGTGCAAAATGGAGATGGTAAATTAGACTCAGTACATCATGACAATTGGATTAAGATTGGAATTATGAATGGTGCTCAAAACTTGCATGTACTACTTGATTAGATTAATCTAGGAAGTGCAACAGTGTGTTTATAGATACGTGGAAATTAGTGGAGCCACTTCCCACAGGAGCTAGCTTACTTAATCCCTAATTACCCTCCCAATGGCGATTATGAGGAGTCTTATTACTAGAAGCCTCATGCATCTTCACGCCATGGAATGAAAGTTGTAACAGAATATCTAGAAGGAAAGTGAAGTAATATATGATGTTAAGGAATGAAGTCTTCAATAATGATCAGGACACTTTTATGGACTTGAATTGGAATAGTAGTAGTTAAGCATTTAGTTTTAAACTCCATATGAATTCATCTCTCATCATTTTAGGTTTTTAATCTCTAATTAATGCAATAAATAGAGTTTTTCTGAATTTTATATTTTAATTATTTATTTTTAATACATGATAATTTAATAACTAAAAGTGAACATTTACATTGACGTGGAATGATCCCAATTTATGTGCTGCTCTACATATCCACCAAAATAATACCATAATTAATAGTGAATTATATTTACAATAAATCAAAATATCGTAAATTTAACTAATATTTTCATTTATAACAAATATTACAAAATTAGATAATTTTTCATATTTTAAAGTATAAATTACACTTCTAAATCTGCCCCTGCATAAATGAATGTACCTTTAAAGATGCACTGCAACATATCCAATATGAAAAGGTGTTTAAAATCCTACTTTAATAGGAATGGCTAATTTGAGAACTTTATGCAGTTGTATATATTACATAGTAATAAGAAAAAAGTTACAAATATTCTTCGTATGGACAAATCTATGGGCCACTACTACCAGACTAAAGCCATAATTGGCGGGTCTTTCCAGTGGTAATGAGAGACACTGGCTTTAATGGTCACTTAATAAGGAGATCTGCTTGATATTACTAGAAGAAACAATGCTCATCAAAAAGATACTTATTTTGTGATTATGATTAAATTTTGTTGTTATTTCGAGTCTTTTATTAATGGCGAAATATTGTAATAAAGAAAAGTTAAACATGTAAATTGCCGAAACATATTTTAGCTCTCTTAAAGTAGGAAAGGACATAGTATTAAAAATGAGAAATAATACCGTAACTTCTACTTTTACTCAATTCAGTTTCATCAACAAATTAATATTACTAGATACATTGAACTTTGTTTTATATATATATAGAAAAACCTTAGTGTTTAATGAATACTGTTTGCCAAGGATTGAAACGAAAGTACTTACCTCATATGTACCTGAGGCATTAATTGAAGAGAGACAATTAAAAGTTCTAAATTTGTTTCATTTCTACGAGATAGTTTAAACTTCATGATAAATTTGGGTTTAATTATATCCCTATTTATAATTTATAAGGAAGGTTTATCACATATTTATAAATTATTTTAACATTCTTTAAGATTCAGGAAATAAATATTTTATTTTTACATAAATTGAATTGGAATATGTTGTGAAAATTTACCGGATTAAAGCAGATTCACAGCTAAATAGGACTGAAGGAATAGTAATGAACACACATATTTTACATGGAAAACCCTTAATTAGGCTAAAAACTATGGGCAAGGATAGAAAAACTTTACTATTGAGAAAATTAGAAAATTACAAGAAGAAAACTACACTCATAAAAATACACAGAATATTTTTGTCTCTCTCTCTTTTGTTTCTCTCTCACCTCACGTCTCCGTTATGCTCTGCCCATATATCTCTATTTGTTCATCTCCCACCTATTTATGGGCAGGAGAAGTGGGTAGGAACTGAAAATGGTGCCTACCATATTTGACTTCAACTTTGGTAGGCATCGAATTCGGTGCCTACCAGTTACAGTTATTGACAATTCTCCCA